>RWGY01000173.1:0-207629 GCA_007726485.1 Eragrostis curvula
CCACCACGCCGTCAGGCTGCCCAATTTCGCCGCCGACGCCACCACCGCATTCCTCCTCCTCTTTCATACCCCAATTTCTGAGGTACTTGAATACACCGTATCAGTCCCTGGATCAGACGCTGATACGGACATTCTCACAGAATGGCATTTCAGAGTCATACCTTTATTTATTACCGAAGCTCATTACAAGCCTTTTGATTACATAAAAGGTCTTTGAAATGGCCAGAGGCCTTACAACTCAACACACCATCAAGGTCATTGCTGGGAAGCAGCAATGCCACACTTTATTCTACGCAACGGACGGCGGAAGCGGATCCACTCCACAGGCAAACTTGCGCGTGACGACCCTTGTCTTCATTGCCATCGGCTTGAAAGTCGTAGTCGGCTTCATCTTCTGAATGATTGATTGAGATGGGGAGTGAGTACGTAAGGTACTCAACAAGTCCTAACACAAGGGTGACTCATATGCAAGGGTGATGTCAAGGAATAAGCTGAGGGTTTCCATTGCTCGGCCGAAAAGCCAATTTTCAATGCAGGGGTTTTGATTTGAAAACCAAAACATTTTGCAAAACTCTAAGTCAATATTGGTAAGAATTTTTAGTGGGGTTGTGGCCCTGGGGGAGAATAAATCCTTCCCGCCAGTTCCCAAGTTTTAACGCTGGCAGACAACCAGCACACGGCTCCAAACCGGCGTTTTCCAAAAACACACACGCCAAGGAAAACTCACGCCAAAAAACTAATCATTGTACGGCCATAGCTTTCGCTTTGTCCAATACCGTGGAACACGGCTATCCAGATAGGTTTTACACTCTGCAGAGGTTGTACACTTTACCCACGAGGCATGCCAGACCTTCCCACCGTCGTGGGTCGGAAAGACACACTAATGGTCCCGTACCTGCCTAATGTCACCACGGTACCACCTCGAAAAATCAACGACCAGGGGCTTCACATAATCATGGCACGGCCAATAACTTTCACTTGCCGGATCCGACGCCAATCTCGTCAAGTTCTTCTCCTGGCTTCCGATTGCAACTCCCTGCCTCCTGGTGGTACCGGGCGATCACTAGTAGGGTGTGGTTCCAAACCCTGCCCATACAGGGGCTCGTGGTTGCACTAAGGTGCTAGGCAAGGCGGCACATGAACCGGTCCTTATACGACCGAAGCAAGCATCTTCAATAGCTACCCTCCTGCGAGGAGTAGCGTCCCAGAGATAGCCTCCCCACTGAGGACTACCTCGTTTGCTCCCGTCTAAAAACATAACCCCCACTATGGGTTTCACTCACTAAGCCCGCCCCTTTTTATTTCACACACACAACACCAAGTCACACTCACACATTTTCACACAAAAAGCAGGTGAAGCAAATTATTAAATAACACAGTGTGATAAATCCTAAGCGGCAATATTTTCCAACAAATCATTAGGGATTAATGATGTTGGAACCTAGGGCGAACAATGGATTAAGGACAGCAATAAACAAGGCATGGCTTACTCAATAATAGGTTACTCTAATATTTAAATCATTTAAAAGACTATGCATGTTTAATTTGCAAACAAGCTCTAAATAGGATATTTTGTAGGAATTAATTAGGTTAAATATGATCAAGGTGGTTAGGACTTGCCTTCACCAAAATCTTCCTCCTCTAAATCTTCTTCGTAGTCGGGGTCATAGTGCTCCTCCTCGAAGTCTTGGTCACCTATCGATTAAATAAAAGAAAAGCTAAATCTACCGCTTAACACACAATTAAACAATCATTAAAATAAAATAAATTTCCAAAAAGACACAAAGGAGGATGGTTCTGGTGTGGTTTGATAGAGAATGATTTTAGATGAATAACGGTGCAAGAATCATTTGATTTGGAGTTAAAATGACAAAGATATGAATATTTGAATTAAAGGGAAAGGATTAAATTAGGGGTAGATTAACTTTAATTAACTATGATCTCCACCCTAATTTTCCAGAGGTGCACAAGTGTTGGAAAAAGGTTAAGAAATGATTTTGGGAATTTTTTGGATATTTTTGGGAATTTTCTGGATTTAAAATGGCTCTGGAATAAGATTCTGGGTACACTGAGTGTGTGTACCCAGTGTTTTTGGGTGCGTAGCAGTGGCTGACATGTGGGCCAGCTGGGGCCGGGGGTCCCATGTGCTACTGTGCTGTGGACTCGGTCCACGTGAGTGTGGACCGAGCCACGGTGTGCCTGCGGTCCACCGTGAGCCGGTCCGGTGGACCGAGGGGCGCGCGGGGCCGTGCGGGCCCGCGAGTCAGTGACTCAGGCGGGGGCCCGGTGGCGCCGGCGCGGCGGCGACGGGGGAAAAGGGCTCGGCGGCGCCGGAAAGCTCGCCGCCGGCCGCTACTGGAGCCAAAAGGGTCGGGGAAGGGTGTGCCGGGCTTCTACGCGCGACGGTGGAGGTGCTGGTGGAGCATGTTGTCGTGCGCGACGGCCGAGGCGGCGGCGCGGGCTCGCCGGAGCTCGGCGGCGCGTCGGTGTGTGTGGTGAAAGTGCGCGCGCGAGTGTGTGGCGCGAGTTTGAGCGGCCGTGTGCGTGCGCGTGGGTGCGGCGTGCGTGCTGACGCGCTCGGCGGGGCTCGGCGGGGCACGGAGGGTCGCCGGAGCTGTGCGGAAGCTCGGCGGCGAGGTGATGCTCGGTGCGGGAGAGCTCGGGTGCGCGCGGAGGGAGAAGAAGGTGGACCCGAGGTGCAGAGGGGAGTGGAGAAGCTCACCTTGAGCTCAGGGAGAAGTGGGAATGGCGAGAGGTGGCGGGACGGTGTTCGCCGGAGTTGGGAAGGATGAGGTGCTCGAGCTCGGTTGGCTGGTGCGCGAGAGGGAGTGAGTGAGTGTGCGAGGGAGTGAGAGGTTGAGGAGGCCGGGGCGCTATTTATCGATGCTCTGAGGCGGTGGAGCGGCCGGAAAATGTCCCGCGGCTGCCGGGATATTTCCGCCGGAGTTCGGTGGCGCGCGGCGCGAGAGTGGGGGACGGGAGCGCGATGGTGGCCACGCGGCGCGGAGGAGAGGGGGGGGGGGGTCCGGACGCGACGCGGCAGCGCTGCTGCCTCCTCTTTGACGGGAAAAGGCAGAGCCGGGCGGCGCGGCTCGCCGGAGTTAAGAAGCTAGGGTTAGGGCGAATGATGTTGTCGCCGAGGGGGCCCGGACGGGGAGAAGGAGAGCGAGCTCGGTGCTTTGCCAAATGGCGGAAGAGGAAAAAGGAGTGGCGACAGTGGCGTTATTGCCGTGTTTCACGCCGGCCGGTCGGGCGGCGGCGGCGGCGCGAGGTTGACGAAGGGACTGGCCCCACTCGTCAGCCTCTCGCGGCGGAGAATGAGCGGGCCGGGCGCTAGCTGGGCTGAGGCGCGCGGACGGCCCAGAGGCCTGGTGCGGGAGGGAAAGGAGGAGGGGGAAGTTGGGCCGGGCGCGGAGAAAGAAGGAAGGCGGCCCGTTTAGTAGAAAATTGCTTATCTTTTTCCGAATTTGGATTTTGGATGGAATTCAAAGGAATTTGAATTCGAATTTGAAATTGGTTTTCAACACTCACTCAAACAATTAAAATAAAGGCAATAAAAAGGCAGAAATGCACATGAGTGTTTCATGCATGGTTTTATTTTCGAGAAAAAATTTAATTGAGCCCTAATTGAGTCTAGTCAATTATTTAAAGTTTGAAAATTTTTGAAATCCCATATTTTAGAGTTTATCGACATGTTCAAAAATACGGGTGCTACATCCTCAACCCGCGACGAGCTCCACGGCCCGCCGCTCGCGACCTCGCCCTCGGCGCCGCCCCCATCTCCTCCACCCCCGCCGCCTCTGTCCCGGACGCGCGCTCGTGCACGGGCCGACATCCCCAACCTCGCCGCCGTCCCGGACCTCGCCGCCCTCGACCCCGGGACGCCATCCCACCTCGCCGACCTAGGGCTCGATCCTCCCCGACCTTCCCGCCGTCCCGGACCTCGCCGCTGTCCCGGATATCGCCGCCGTCCCGGACCTCGCCGACCCGTCCCCAAGCTGCAACGGCCGCCTTGTCCTCCACCAGGTGCGACCCTTCTTCCTTCTCTGTCCAGAGGGTGGCCTGATGTGTTCTTGTGCTGCAAAATTGATTACCTGTGCTGCAAAAGTAAGGACATTGTGTTAGTTCTGATCTTGTGATGCTAGTAATTTGCAATGCTGTTAGTAATTTTCAATGCTGCCCTGTTAACTGAATTTGTGTTAGTAATTTTGTGATGCAAAATTCATTATGTTAGTAATTTTCAATGCTGCCCTGTTAACTGAATTTGTGTTAGTAATTTTGTGATGCAAAATTCATTATGTTAGTAATTTGCAATGCTGCCCTGTTAACTGAATTTGTGTTACTAATTTTGTGATGCAAAATTCATTATGCTAGTAATTTTCAATGCTGTTAGTAATTTTGAATGCAGCCCTCTTAACTCAAATTCACGTGTTAGTAATTTTGTGATGCAAAATTCAAGATGCTGCCCTGTTAACTGAATTTAACTGATATTGTTGTACATATTAGTGTTGGAAATTAACTGAAATTGCTGAAGTTCAACATGTTGCTGCCCTTTTAACTGGATTTTGCAGGATATTGTTAACTGAATTTTGCAGGACTAAAATGCTGAATTATTAACTGAATTGTTAACTGGAAGTTGCCAAATATATTTAGTGAATGGTAAACTGAATGCGTTGGATGGCCGTTAATTCGGCAACCCGCAGTGAGAGTGAGAGTGATAGTGACAATCATTTCTTGTTTGTACCTGGCCCCCTCTTCTTCCCTATGCTCGATGATGAAAGCGGGCTAAGCGAGACGAGCGTTGCATGAAGGAGCATATCCTTGGACATTGCACACTCTATGCGATGCAAGTCTAGGACCTTAGAGCGATGGATGGCCGTTAATTCGGCAACCCGCACTGAGAGCAATTTTTTCCTCTCATTGTCGCCAAATGATGAAGGAGGATGGCCAACCTGACACTTACCAGAGTCGACGTGGCGGGTTTCTGCCAAGTGATATTCATTTGGTCAACACTTGCCACTCGACTCTGGCAAGTGTCACGTTTGCATGATGATACGGCTATCCCAGATCTGATGGCACCTTTTAGTTTCTATCTGTTGGGATTCTTCGTAAAGAAAACCCAGCACCGGGTGAAGCACGGAGAGGAAGCGTGAGAGAGAGATAGAAGTGGCTTCGCGTGCTTCGAAGGGACTCTGCGCGACACGAAGCCTAGGCTATTGCATTCATAATCATGTTACATCACATAGAGTCGACCCCTTCTCCAGTGCACGGGAGGGGGTATTTATATCGTGATCATGGATTACAAATCAATGCCTAAACTACCCCTGATCACGGAGAATAATGTACAGGATATTCGGTACAAAAATGTCCGGAGGGCACAATAGACTTTTGCCATCTTCCCGTCGAGGGTACACCAGAAACCCTAGTTGCTGACGTACTTGTCCTCCATGCCGCTCCGGGCCCACCCATGGGTCTTCGGTTGTACACGAGGCACCCAGCCGAGCCTCGTCCGAAGTCCATAGCCTTCGCGTGGCAGCGACCCTTCGGACGATGAATCCGCCCTTCGCGTCCCGCATCAGGTCCCGCGGATCTTCGGACACGCGCGAGGCGCCCCTCCGAGCTTCGCCCGAAGCCCTGAGTCTTCGGATGACGGAGACCCTTCGGGCGCTCGGTACACCCTTCGCGCCCAGCATCAGTCCCTGCGGAAGGAAAGACAAACGACACACGAAGGGTAATTTGGTTAGCCTGGTTAAACCCTTCGGTTTCAAGGAGAGGGCTGTCCGGGATCGAATCCTGCTCCGCGGATCCCCAACAGTAGCCCCTCGTGGGCGAGGTTCAACGCCGATGAGCCGAACCCTCGAAGAACAATCGGATGTGGCCGGAGCCAATCCCGGAAAAACTTCCCTCGCTCATTGGGGTTGATGCTGGCTGTAGAGTGCGAAGATGATTTTGTTTTGTCCGAAGGTCGAGAACGCGGTGAAAATGTTGATCTTATCCTCATTCGCGGTTTTCGAGGGCGCATTAACTGCCCGGTTTTTACCCCCCTATATAAGGAGGGGAGGGGGCCGGTCATTTTCCGCGCTCACCTCACTTCCTTTGTGATCTTCGGGTTTTCGCTGTTGTTTTCGCGGTTTCGATTTTCATTGCTTCTCCCTTTTAGTCTTCGTGCAGCTTTAGGCTCTTTTGATGGCTGCAACGAAGCAGACTGTTGATCTCGTCGACGAGGAACCGGCGATGTCCGGCGAAGAGGCGGCTTTCAGCCAGGAGGGGGCTATGTCCCTTGACGGTGACGGTTCAGAGGAGTTGCTGGACTCCTTGCCCCAAGGCGAAACTGGTGCTCGTGATCCGGAGGATGTCTCCGGTAGGCGCGAGCCCGAAGTCCCGGAAGCTGCCGTTGGAGGCGGGTCCGGTGGCCAAAAAGCTCCGGAAGACGTTCCGGTTGAAAAACCCTCGGCAGACGACGTGGAGGCTTCGGTTCCGGTTAAAGGTAAGGATTTTGAGATTAATAGGGATTATGAGATTTATATCGAGAGCGCTTATGCTGGGGACTTCGGGAGAAAACGCTTTAAGGCCGGCGTTGACGCTGGATCTTCGGCTGCAGAGGGGGAGGGTACTTCCGGTTATGGTCATTCTTCGAAGGTTTCTGACGCCCGGATTCGGACACCTGCAGTTATTGACAAGACCTATCGCTTGAACCGCTCCGTGTTGGCGAGGCCGAGCTCGCTATGTATGTTGAGAGGGGCTACTTCGAGGCTGGGAGGGCACGCTATCCAGGCGACGAGGAAATTCCGCAGCCCAAGGCTAATGAGGCGGTTGTGTTTCGGGATTATTTCGAGGCCGGGCTTCGGCTTCCTGCCCTCTTCATCCTTCAGCGAGTGCTTACGGCGTACGGCATTCAGATACATCACTTGACGCCAAACGCCTTCGTGCAACTGTCGAAATTCATCTGGGCCGTGAGAACATTCAATGCGAAGGTGAACTACGAAGCCTTTTTGCGCTTCTTCAGTTGTCACTTGCAGAACAAGAAGGTGTACTATGACAACGATGTCCTGCTTCTTCAGTATGGGGTCTGCACTTTCCAACCGCGAAGCTTCAGTAAGAAGTCGAAGCTCGAGAAGGTTGCTTTGATTACCGCTTCGAGGAATCGCTGGGACAATGATTGGGTTGACTATTGGTTCTACGCTGAGGTGCCCGAAGGGGAGAATGATGATGGGTCTTCGTGCTACCCACTAGCCAGTTCGCTGGTTCCAGCGGAGCCCATTTTCTCTCCTGCTTTCACCGGCCGCGGCAAGACCTTCCAGCCTTGTTGTGATGCTTTCAAGAAAGCCTGCAAGGTCATCAGCGGCCGTACTGTTGTAGAGGAGTTTATTGCTGCTGGTGTTTGGCCTGTGGAAGGTGGCTGGAAACCGGATGGCACCGAGAAAATCAAGCTCGAGGAGCGCAAGTTCACTTACCGCCGCCCGAAGTTTAATGGGCTGAAAAAGCCTGAAGGTCTTCGGCCATTACAGTTTGTTGAGATGGTCGAAGAGTGCGCTAATCTGCTCTGCGATCCGTTCAGTGCTGCCGAAGCGTATGACGTGGAAAACGGTCTTATCCCGAAGCGCCGTATCAATCGGATCTTCGATTCGCTGAAGATCAGCTATGGTAATCACGCCGTGCCCTTAGGCAGAAAACGGCTCAAGAAAGGGGAGACGCCCGAGATTACGACGACATCTTATATCAAGATGAGGGGCTGGGAAAAGAAAGCCGAAGTTCCCGCCGGCGGCGCTGGGTCTTCGGGTTCAGGTGCTGGACGAGGTCGGGCTCGAGCGGCTTCTCGTCCGCAGAAGACAAGTGCTGTCGCTACGACGAGCACCGTGCTGGCCGAGCGCCGGAAGCGCAAGAGGGTCGTGTCTCGAGGTTCGAAAAGCTCCGGAATCTCGGGTGAAGTTCGAGGCGGGTCGAGTTCCCGCTTGGCTTCGGGGCAAACAGAATTTGCTTCGGGTTCCCGCGGTGAAGATGAGTCTGTGGCTGGTGGTGCCAGGTTGATTGGTTCAGGGAATGCGCCTGTTTCTCCTGGCTTGGAGGCGCTTTCCGAAGGCCGGGACGGGGTTCCCGTGATTGAGTTGTCTGATACCGAAGAATTGTTGGATGGCGCCAGCAGTCTTCGTGTAGATGTTGAGGAGATGCAGGGCACGGAGCCGGGTCGGAGCGCCGTGGACATGGTTGGGGACGATGTATTGGGCTCGACCGGCGTAGAACGGTCTGGAGATACTGGGAGCTCCAGTGCTTCGGAGAGTTCTGATGGTTCGTCGTCTTCGGGCGACGATTCTGACTCAAGCTCCGACGCGGGGAGCTCGTACGGGACCACGAAGGATGCTAGCTCTCTCGGTGTTTCGCTGGCGGTGATGAGTGGCTTGAGGGAATACAATCCCGAAGGTCCTTAGACTTGTGGCCTTAGTTTTCTTCGCTTTACTCTTTTATATATATTTTTTGTTCTCACGCTTTAATTGTGTTGCGTAGAGCTTCGGGCCACGCTGGAGGCGAATTCCGCTCCTAACCTCGTCGACTTACTGCTCCGGCAAGGCCAAATGGTAATTGGGTTGGAGGATTTCTCTTCGTTTGTATTGTTGACCTTTTGGTCTTTGTTAACACTTCGCTTCTTTGTCAGATTACGCAGGCATCTCAGGTACTTCGGAAGAAGTTGGAGACTGAAGTGGGCTTCGGAGGTGTCCCCCCAGAGCTCGTCGCGCTTCGCGAGGAGAAAAGTTGCTGGGAGGCGAAGGAAGCTAGCTTCGAAGAGGAGATCGCTCGCTTGAAGAAGGATCTCCAAGAGAAAACTGACTCCTTCGCCGCCTATAAGAAGGATTCCGAAAGGAGACATGCGGCGGCGCTGGAGAAAGTGGAGGACCAAAAGGCCGCTCTGGAGGAGACTATGAGAGCGGAGACCGAACGGCTAAGGTCGAAAGCTTCGGCTTTGTTTCGGTCTTATTCGGAGCTACTTGCTCGCTATGGCCGCCAGCCTCGCCCTCTTCCCGCCGGAGATGATCTGACCCTCGATTCTTTTTTGACTTGGGTCGAGAAAGAGCTGCAGTCTGTGCCCAGCTTGGTGACGAACATGTGTGATCATGGGGCGAAGACCTGTCTCTATGCGCTTCTGGACATTCTGGCGAAGAGGAAGGTTGGCGATTTCCATGAACTTGGTTTCTCCACTTTCCCTTGCGAAGCTATAGAGGGTGCTGATCCTAATACCTCGGACAAGGGCGTTAGCATTGTTGCGAAGCGCTTTTGGAGGTTTTACTGGAACAAGCACGGCTCCGCGGCCGCCAGTGCTAGCGCTGTTTCTCGCGCGCAGGAGGTAAGGGCTTCGAACTTTTTTGATTTTTTCTTCCGGAGTTTTCATTGAGTTTAGTAACCATCGACCTTTTGCAGGCCAAGGAGAAGAAAAGGAAAGAGGTTGGAGGTCCCGCTTCGTCTTCAAATCCATCTTCGGCTTGACGAGCAGGGGAAGGCGAAGAAGGCGAAGAGTGCTGCCGTTGCTGAAGCTTCTTCTGCTGCTCCTCGATCTGCTACCCCGTCGGAGCCTGTCGCGAAGGTTGCCGCAAGCGAAGATGCTTAGATCCTCGGGGCTACTGGGTTTTGCTTTTGTTTTGTAACTTTAAAGGTCTGTAATTTAAAGACGTAATACTGTGTGCAGGTCTCCGAAGAGGGGGCAGTTGTTGAACCTTTATGCTATCAGAACGGTAGGATTTGTGCTACCCGCGCTGCCTATCGTTTGGTTACGAAGATTGTTGGCAATGACGATCTTGGTCGCTTCTGGGGTTACGTTTTTAATGAGTACTTTGCCGCTCGGGCTAAAGTGACTCAGTTGTTTCAGAGAGGTAGGCGTCGATTGCTTCGCGGGCCTCCGCTGGTCATCCCGAAGGTCGAGGCTACGGAGTCTGAAGAGATTTACAACGTTCCATGGGTGTATGACGATAGCCGTGGTGATGGGCTACTGTTGGTATTTCTTACGTCACAGATAAATCCGCAAGCGCACGGAATACCGTTGTAGCACTTCACCCGGGAGTATTCCAAGGTATCGTATTTGATTTCCCCAAGGAACGGAGTTATTCTACCGCAGGGCAAGTTTTACCCAAGGACAACCAAGACAACTAGCAGCCTAGGATTGAGAGGGTGATTATTATCTAGATATTTCTAAGGTTAGACGAACTCAGGTTCTACTCGTCTACTTCGAGCACTGTTGGTATTTCTTACGTCACAGATAAATCCGCAAGCGCACGGAATACCGTTGTAGCACTTCACCCGGGAGTATTCCAAGGTATCGTATTTGTTTTCCCCAAGGAACGGAGTTATTCTACCCCAGGGCAAGTTCTACCCAAGGACAACCAAGACAACTAGCAGCCTAGGATCGAGAGGGTGATTATTATCTAGATATTCTAAGGTTAGACGAATTTAGGTTCTACTCGTCTACTTCGAGCACCGGCTTAGGCTTGGTCTGCCAAGCCCCTCCGGCTAAGGCTCTACTATGTACCCGAACGTGGAGGGTTCCTTTGGATGGACAGGGCTGTCACTTCCTGCCGCCTACCTCTACAAACCGTGGAGCACACAGCAAACAAAGGTAACCTCTAGCCTAGACACCACGTCTATGCCGTTGATTACTACTCTAACCTCGGCCCAAAGCTGAATTTAGAAGGCTAGAGCACCCCTTGCGGAGCGATGATCCCGTAAACAAGTATAACAGGAATTACGCCTAGAAAAGTAATAATGCTCGCTAGATAAATAATCACCACGTATAAATCACAAAGAGTGTTTACACGCCAAGGTAAAGAAATAGGACTAAACCTCCACCAAAGTGGGAGGAGTATTCCTTTCTCTCCCTTGCCCTCTCCCCTATTCTACTAGTGTACAAAAGGCTCTCAGCCTAAGGATTGGAGTGGAGCTCTATTGGAGAGTCTTGCGTCTTGTGGTGTGTGTTGAGAGGGAGGGGTGCCCCTTTATTTATAGCCTTGGAAGGTCGGCAACTTTGAGGCGGTTCCCGAGGTCGGTGACATTTAATGCAGGGGGAACCGACCTCCAGAAGTCGGTGGTAAACCGCCATAAAAAGATGGGCCAGTGGGGCCTCCCTGGCAGGTCGGCCGACCTGGCCAGAGGGGGTCGGCCGACCTGGCCTGGGCCCCACTGGGCCTGGTCCTCCTCTGGCTGCTTCCTTGGCCTGTGTACTTGCCTAAACCACGTGCATTGCTTGATCTTGAAGTCTGATTCTGTGGTTTTGGGCTTTTGGACTAAGTTCTTTAGTCCGGGGAAAATCCGTCGATTGCAAAGTCCACGTTTAGTGCATGTTTTCCCCTGTTTTTGTATGGATTGCACCTGTACTTCATAATTCACCAAGACTAGTGGAATTTGTTAGAAATAAACCCTATGTCTACACTTGGTGATGGTGTTAGGTTCACAAAGGTGCATAAGGTTGACGGTAAAAATGGGTCGTAAGGACCGTCAACAAGATCCCCCACACTTAGCTCTTTGCTCGTCCTCGAGTAAAGCTATGAGTGGAAATTGGGGAGGACTCATCCCCTTTGATGAATGAAACCTGCACACAAGCTATTACAAGCCGCACCTTTTTACCTGCGAACATGATGGTGGCTAACATGTATTCTTGGATGATTGAAAAGTGGAACGGTTCATGACTCAAATCACCTCGCTTTCATCCACTAAGTACCTTGGGTTTTTGAAAGAGTTTTGAGAAAATAAAATAGCTCTTGCTCCTCTATTGATTCTCTCGGATCGCTCAAAAAGTGTATTTTCCTTACCAAAGCATTATCTTGCCTCTTTTGTCCTACTTCTAAGGCTTGTATGTGGAGCTCAAGGTAGGGATAGAGAGGCATACTTGTATCACAAATATTGCTGAACCAAAAGAAAGGATCCACGGAGAATTCAAGTCATACAACCTTGATCAAGAAGTGCATGTGTGGATGGATGTGTGGATGTTTATATGTGACGACTCCTTTATTGGATTTTACCTCTCTTTGTTTTGTATTTCCGAGACATGGCTAACATTTTTCTTTCTTTTCTTTTCATGCTCTGTACATGAGCATTTTTTTTTTCTTGCTCATCTTTTTGTGAGTCTTCTTTTTCTTTTGCAGAGCCATGTCCCTCTTTTGTTTATTTTGAGAGAGAGAGGTAAAATGGGATAAAAGTGAGGAGTGTCTTTATTTGGATGGGTGGATGTGCTAACTCCCGGTGTAGGAGTTTTAGCAATTTTGGTGGATCGTGTACGTGATCTTGATCAAGAGAGCATGACAAGTATCTCATTAGGGTCACAAAATTTTGGAAAAGCTCATTGCAACACAAGCAGCATATGTGTGTAAGTTTGAAAATTGTGATCAACATATGGCATTGGTAGGAAATCATATACCAAAAGAGGAGCAGCGAGCCATGCTATTTTAACTTTTTGAAATAAAATTCCCAAGGACTTTGTAGATTGAGCAAAAGATCATTTCATCGAACCATATCACACTCGCCAATTATCTAGAAAAACATGGGTTCCTATGGATAGGCTGTTCACAAGCAAGTGGTGATGAAGCGAGTAATAACAAGTGCACAAGTTCATGTTGAGGACAAAAAGGGAGAGCATTGGGATTCATAAGGATGTAAGTAAAAGAAATTTTCCAAGTTTTAATTGGTCAAGTTTTATTTCCGTATCTCAGAATGAACTTGACAAGTATGGTAGGCAAAAAGGGAGTGTGGGAAACAAACTGGAGTACCACGAGGAAGCAGAGGGCCAGTGGGACCTACCAGGGGTCGGCCGACCAGGTCAGGGGGGGTCGGCCGACCTGGTGTGGCCCCTGCTGGTGCTCAAATTTTGCACAATTGTTGGTGTTGTCCTTCCCGTGATGGTTCTGAGTGATTTGCTCGTGTTTGTTTCTATTTTCGCGATGTTCTCCCCCCACACTTGCCTTTTTGCCTGTTTCCTTCAAAATAGACAAAAATATTTGGAAACACCAATTGCTCTACCGGTATGCAAGCCCGGGGAGCACTAATTTGATTGAATCAAAGATCAAGATTCTGGTTGATTTCTTGCTATAATTATTTTAAGGAAAGTGCTACTACGGGTGATAAAACAAATCAGAGGATATCATGATAAAGATTTTAACTCAATTAAGTGCATGACATCAAACTCTTTATTCGTATCGGGTTCAAAATAAATTTTTAGACGCTGGCCATTTACCTTGAATACTTTACTTTTGTCGTCTTGGAGTGTGATTGCTCCGTGTGGCGAAGTTTCAATAACCGTGTATGGCCCGTCCCATTTGCTTCTCAATTTTCGTGCCCGAATAGTTTCACCCGTGAGTTAAATAGCAAGACTTTGTCTCCAACTTTGAATTCTTTTACTCTTATTCTTTTATCGTGCCACCGTTTAGTGCTCTCCTTATAAATGGCTGAGTTGTGGTAAGCTTTGTCTCTCCATTCTTCCAACTCAGCTATCTCCATTTTTCTCTTCCATCCGGCACCTCGAAGGTCCATATTCCATTTTCTAATGGCCCAATATGCTCGATGTTCCAACTCGATGGGTAAATGGCATGCTTTTCCATATACGAGTTGGTATGGTGACATGCCTATGGGTGTCTTGTATGCTGTCCGGTATGCCCATAGTGCATCGGGTAGCTTGCTTTTCCATGACTTCTCCATTTCTAACACGGTCTTTTGCAGGATCCGTTTGATTTGCTTGTTTGAAGTCTCGGCCTGCCCACTTGTTTGAGGATGGTATGGAGTGGCTATGTTGTGTCGTGCTCCAAGTTCTCTAAGGAAGCTTCGGAAGGTCTTATCAATGAAATGAGACCCTCCGTCGCTTATCACTAGTCTCGGTGTTCCAAATCTTGGGAAGATAATCTCGTGGAACATCCGGCGAGCGTGCTTGGAGTCGGCAGCTCGGCACGGCATTGCCTCTACCCATTTGGACACGTAGTCGACTGCCACCAAGATGTATTCACAGTCTTGTGACTTGGGGAATGGCCCCATGAAGTCGATGCCCCATACGTCGAAGAGTTCGACTTGTAAATTGAAGTTGAGGGGCATTGCATCCCTTGCCGTGATGCCTCCAAATCTTTGACATTGTGGGCATCGTCTGACGAATTCTTTTGTGTCTTCGTACATTGTTGGCCAAAAGAAACCACTTTGCCATATTTTGGCCTGAGTACGAAACACTCCATGGTGTCCCCCGTATGGAGCTGCATGACATTTCTCGATGATTTGTGTGCTCTCGGGTGTCGGCACACATCTTCTGAGCAGTCCATCGGCGCAGACACGGTAAAGGAAGGGCTCACTCCAAAGGTGACGACGACTCTCATAGATGAGTCGTCTCTTGTTTTCTCCCGGTGGTACGTACCCCGTCACTATGAAGTTCACAATGTCGGCGTACCACGGATGTGAGTCCTTGACGTGGAGTAGCATGTCGTCGCGCAAGAAGTCATTGATGGGTAATTCCTGCGGGTTAGTGAATTGCATGCGCGACAAATGATCCGCTACAGAATTTTCTACTCCTTTCTTATCACGAATTTCTAAATCAAACTCTTGGAGCAGAAGAATCCATCTTATCAAACGGGGTTTAGCATCTTTCTTAGATAGCAAAAATTTCAAAGCAGCATGATCGGTGTAAACGATAACTTTTGCTCCAGCTAAGTAAGATCTAAACTTATCAAAAGCAAAAACAACAGCAAGGAGCTCTTTTTCAGTGGTAGTATAATTCAACTGAGCTCCAGACAGAGTTTTGCTAGCATAAGAAATTGCATTATGCTTCTTATCTCTAGTTTGACCAAGAACAGCCCCCACAGCAAAGTCGCTAGCATCACACATAATTTCAAACGGAAGCGTCCAATCAGGGGGTTGGATGATTGGAGCGGAGATGAGTGCATTTTTGAGAGTATTAAAAGCATTCATGCATTCATCAGTGAAATTAAAGGGTGCATCTTTTGCAAGCAAATTTGTAAGGGGTCTAGCAATTTGAGAGAAATCTTTGATAAAACGGCGATAGAACCCCGCATGTCCAAGAAAACTGCGAACACCCTTAATATTAACGGGAGGTGGAAGCTTTTCTATAACTTCTAATTTCGCCTTGTCCACCTCTATCCCTCTTTCAGAAATCAAGTGCCCAAGGACTATGCCTTCTCTAACCATAAAGTGGCATTTCTCCCAATTGAGCACTAAGTCCTTTTCTTGACAACGTTGCAAGACTTTGTCTAAATTTTCTAAACAATGATCGAAGGTTTTCCCATAGACAGAGAAATCATCCATAAAAACCTCCATAATCTCTTCGATCATGTCAGAAAAGATAGACATCATGCATCGTTGAAAAGAAGCAGGCGCATTACATAGCCCAAAAGACATTCGACGATAAGCATAAGTTCCGTAAGGGCATGTGAAAGTCGTCTTACTCTGATCATCGGGATGGATGGGAATTTGATGATATCCCGAATACCCATCAAGGAAACAAAAGAAAGAATGATTTGCCAGCCGTTCCAACATCTCATCGATGAAGGGCAGTGGAAAATGATCTTTCTTTGTAGCCTTGTTAAGTTTTCGGTAATCGATGCACATTCTCCACTCCGTGACGGTTCGTTGAGGGATTAATTCATCCTTGTCGTTATGAACGACCGTCATTCCTCCCTTCTTGGGCACAACCTGCACTGGGCTCACCCACTCGCTGTGTGGAACAGGATAGATAATACCAGCATGCAAAAGTTTCAAGACCTCTTTCTTAACGACTTCCCTCATTGCATTGTTCAACCTCCGTTGAGGTTCCCTAGAAGGTGTGCTATCGGGATCTATGGGAATGCGATGGGTGCAAAGAGCAGGGCTGATTCCCTTGAGGTCTCCTAGCGAGTAGCCAAGAACGGAGCGACGTTTCTCTAACACGGCTAAGAGTTTAGCGGTTTCTTCCTCCGAAAGCTTGTCACTTATGATGACAGGCGTTTCGGGGTTTCCGTGAAGAAAAGCGTAGCGTAAACCCGGTGGGAGTGCCTTGAGCTCTATGGGAGGTGGCGGCGAGGCTAAGGTTTCGGGCAGCTCAAAGGTTTCTTCCGAACCGTCTTCTTCTAAAACAAAATTGAGAGCATCTTCTTCCAAGGACGATTCGGGGGTTTCATGAAGAAAAACTGCCATAACTTCCTCTATGCAATCGTCTACTTCGGGGGACTCCTCGGCAAAAGTATTTAGCGTATGAACAATAGGGATAGAAAAAGGTTCCTTGCCGAGGGTGAAGTCAAGGGTTCCAGAAGGCGATATTTTTAAGAAAAGCTTTTCTATGGGATGGCCTACAAGAACATCAAAATCCAAAACCCCGAAGACGTGAAAATCCAGTGATACTTCGGCATCATCGTGCTTAATGCAGACGTCTCTAACGATCCCCAAACCCTCAAAGAAGTGCCCCGGAGAGGTTCTAAGGAGTTTGCTAGTGGGTGCCCAAACTTCGTTCCCAAACATGGTTAAAGCGAAAGATTCGGACATTATGTTGGCACCCACTAAAGGATTATAGAGAACATCTACCTTTGATCCCCGAATTGAGCTTTGAATGGTTGAGGTAGGATGTTCAAAACGAATAGTATCGGAAGAAAACTCATTTTCTCTCAACCATTCATCGCTTATGATCGATGTCAACTCCCGAATGGTTTTGAAAAGAAAATCTTTTTCTAAAGGTTCGGGGGTTGGTGCAGGGAGTATTGGCCTCTTTTGACAAGAGTAGTTCGAGGAGTCTCCAAAATTTTCAAAAATTTCTTCCTCGAACTCAAACGGGAACTCAAGAGGTTCATCATCCTCTATCATTGTTCTTGTGTTAGATGGGGACTCGATTGTTGGGTCTACCATTGTAGGCACCAATTGTTGTGTTTCTTGCACAATGAGTTCCTCATCTTTTGACTCCGGCTCAACTAGTAAATCAGCGGAAAAAGGAGTGTTTTCCACAATGCGATCCAAAAGTTCGTGTGCTTCCGCTATGGTCTTATGAGTAAAAGATCCACCAGCGGCCGTGTCAAGATAAAGTGCGGTACCGCTGCTCAATCCCGAATAAAAATGTTGTAATAAAACGGGTTCGGGGAGCAACAATTCAGGTCCGGAGTCTGTTAATGAACAGAACCGAATCCATGATGCACTCAAGGTTTCCTCTTTTTCTTGCCGAAAGTTAATTATTTCCGCTCGTAGAGAAGTGATACGGGATACGGGGAAGAACGCTAGACAAAATTTGTCTCGCAATTCTTTCCAATCACCGTTCACTCTCTTAGCGGTGTAAGTGTACCATTGCTTCGCCCTCTCATTGAGAGAGAAGGGAAACAATTTCCACTTCAACGTTTCTTGTGTCATGCCATGGATCGATCAGCATGAACACAAATGCTCAAACTCTCGCAAGTGTTCATAAGGATTTTCATGTTTAAAACCCGAAAAGGATAAACCTCTTATCATCGAAATGTAATCGGGGGAAAACTCATAGCCAAATGAAGAAATGGGTTGTGATGATGATGGTGGCTCTAAGAGCTCGCCCCGTGGAGTAGAGAATGATTGGATGGTGGGTTGTGACTCCATGAAATGTTTTTGTGAGTTTTTGAAATTAAGGGAAATAAAAACAGAACGGTAAGTAAGATAGATTACGAGGGCAAACTTAATTTGCAATAGAGATATCAACCGTTCCCCGGCAACGGCGCCAGAAATGCTTGTTGGTATTTCTTACGTCACAGATAAATCCGCAAGCGCACGGAATACCGTTGTAGCACTTCACCCGGGAGTATTCCAAGGTATCGTATTTGTTTTCCCCAAGGAACGGAGTTATTCTACCGCAGGGCAAGTTCTACCCAAGGACAACCAAGACAACTAGCAGCCTAGGATCGAGAGGGTGATTAAATCTAGTTATCCTAGAGGATAGACGAACTCAAGCTCTACTTGTCTACTTCGGGCGCCGGCTTAGGCCTGGTCTGCCAAGCCACTCCGACCTGTAGCTCTACTATGTACCCGAACGTGGAGGGTTCCTTTGGACGGACAGGGCTGTCACTTCCTGCCGCCTACCTCTACAAACCGTGGAGCACACAGCAAACAAAGGTAACCTCTAGCCTAGACACCACGTCTATGCCGTTGATACTACTCTAACCTCGGCCCAAAGCTGAATTTAGAAGGCTAGAGCACCCCTTGCGGAGCGATGATCCCGTAAACAAGTATAACAGGAATTACGCCTAGAAAAGTAATAATGCTCGCTAGATAAATAATCACCACGTATAAATCACAAATAGTGTTTACACGCCAAGGTAAAGAAATAGGACTAAACCTCCACCAAAGTGGGAGGAGTATTCCTTTCTCTCCCTTGCCCTCTCCCCTATTCTACTAGTGTACAAAAGGCTCTCAGCCTAAGGATTGGAGTGGAGCTCTATTGGAGAGTCTTGCGTCTTGTGGTGTGTGTTGAGAGGGAGGGGTGCCCCTTTATTTATAGCCTTGGAAGGTCGGCAACTTTGAGGCGGTTCCCGAGGTCGGTGACATTTAATGCAGGGGGAACCGACCTCCAGAAGTCGGTGGTAAACCGCCATAAAAAGATGGGCCAGTGGGGCCTCCCTGGCAGGTCGGCCGACCTGGCCAGAGGGGGTCGGCCGACCTGGCCTGGGCCCCACTGGGCCTGGTCCTCCTCTGGCTGCTTCCTTGGCCTGTGTACTTGCCTA
The DNA here is from genome assembly GCA_007726485.1 of Eragrostis curvula. Taxonomy (NCBI): domain Eukaryota; kingdom Viridiplantae; phylum Streptophyta; class Magnoliopsida; order Poales; family Poaceae; genus Eragrostis; species Eragrostis curvula. The sequence goes on from RWGY01000173.1 coordinate 18,669, forward strand.
AACCACGTGCATTGCTTGATCTTGAAGTCTGATTCTGTGGTTTTGGGCTTTTGGACTAAGTTCTTTAGTCCGGGGAAAATCCGTCGATTGCAAAGTCCACGTTTAGTGCATGTTTTCCCCTGTTTTTGTATGGATTGCACCTGTACTTCATAATTCACCAAGACTAGTGGAATTTGTTAGAAATAAACCCTATGTCTACACTTGGTGATGGTGTTAGGTTCACAAAGGTGCATAAGGTTGACGGTAAAAATGGGTCGTAAGGACCGTCAACAAGCACCGGCTTAGGCTTTGGTCTGCCAAGCCCCTCCGGCTAAGGCTCTACTATGTACCCGAACGTGGAGGGTTCCTTTGGATGGACAGGGCTGTCACTTCCTGCCACCTACCTCTACAAACCGTGGAGCACACAGCGGTCAAAGGCAACCTCCAGCCTAGACACCACGTCTATGCTATCGATCACTACTCTAGTCCCGGCCTAATACTGATTCAGAGAACTAGAGCACTCCTTGCGGAGCGACGATCCCGTTGAACGAGTATAACAAGAATTATGCCTAAACGAATGATAAAGCTCAAAAGATAGATAATCACCACGTATAATCACTAGAAGTGTTTACACGCCAAGGTACAAGAATAGGAACTAAACCTCCAACGAAAAGAGGAGGAGAGCTCCTATCTCTTCCTTGCCCTCTCTCCTATTCTACTAATATACAAGAGGCTCTCGGCCTGTGGATTGGAAAATGAGGAGAGTCTTGTGTCTTGTGATGTGTTGTTGTGGGAGGGGGTACCCCTCTATTTATAGGCTTGAGTAGGTCGGTTTGGGGGCCTTGCACCGTCATAATGCATTTATTGCAGGCTGAACCGACCTTGGTACGTCGGTGGGAAGCTTCCATAAAAAGATGAGCAATAAATGCCTCAAGATTGGGTCGGCCGACCTGCCTTTTGGGGGTCGGCCGACCTGCCTTCTTCTCCTCTTGCTTCCCCTCTTATCTGGCATATTCTCTGGAGTATCCTATCCTTGATTCAGGTGGATTTCCTCTGATATGATTCTGATATGTATCCTTGATATGATTTGATATGATTTTGGCATTGATTGAGGATCCATATCTCTTTCCCATTATTGAGGATCTCCAGGATATTATCTTGATTCATATCTTCTTGATATTTATCTTGATTTTGGGCTCTGGAAAGATATCTTTATTCTGGGGAAAAATCCGCTGAATGCGAAGTCCATGTTTTGTGCCTCTTTTTCCCCGTTTTCATATGAAATGCACCTGCACTCAAAATCTCACCAAGACTTGTGGAATTCGTTAGTTTTAAGACCTACCACTATGTTTGGTGTTTACTTTGATTCCATTTGTGCAGGTATTTGACGGTCAAAATCGTGCCGTAACGACCGTCAACAAGACCCCCACACTTGAGCCTTTGCTCGTCCTCGAGTGAAGGTGGAAGATTAAGATAAAGCATGACTTCCTATGGTATGATGCTAGCATACAAGTTATTCCAAGCCATAACTGCACCTGTGAACTTTGAAGTGGCTAACATGCTATCTTGGGCGGTTGAGGAATGGAACGGTCTTGATTCAAGTCATCAATACCCCTCTGTTGAGTAACTTGGGTTTTTGATAGAATTTTCAAAATAAAAACATAGCTTTTACTCCACAAATGATAACTCTCAGATAGCTCAATGTGTTTGATTCCTCACCGAGGCAATGTATTTACCTTTTTTTTCATCCTACTTCTACAAAAGGCTTTTTGTGGAGCTTGGTAGGGATGAAAAGGGGCATACTTGTATCACTTATATTGCAAAGTCAAAGGGTGGATCCAAAGAGAGAACAAGTCATACAATCTGATCAAGAATGTGCATGTGTGTGGATATGTGTATGGTGAATGGAATGGGGTGGAGTGAGATGGATACTCCTTGATGCTATGATGTTTCTCTCTTGATTGACTTTTATTTTGAGAACATGGCTATCACTTCTTTTCTTTTCTCTTCTCTTCTTTTTTTTTTTTTCAATCGTGCTCAACATGTTTGAGCATGTCTTTCTTTATTCATGCTCATGCAAATAAGCATTCTTTTTCTCTCTTTTTTTTTCGATAGCCATGTCTCTTTTTGCAAGAATGTTTGGAGAGAGACATCAACAACAAGAGATGGAGTATTTATTTGGTGGGTGGATGGATGGAAATGGTGTTGCTAACTTCCAGTGTAGAAGGTTAGCATGTTTTATGATAATGGTGTATGTGCACGAAATCTTGATCAAGAAAATATGACAAGCATCTCACAAGGGTCGCACAATTTGACAAAGCTCAAAGCAATAACAAGTAGCATTTCTAGAGGTTTTCAAAGTGATTCTTATTTGGCTCTGGTGGGAATATAAGATCATTGAGGAGTGCAAAGCTATGGATTTAAAATTTTGCAAGATAAATTCCCAAGCACTCTATGCAGAAGAAGCATGATTTATTTCATCCAACCATATCTCATTCGCCAATAACTTAGATAAGCATGGGTTCCTATGAGATTGGTGTTCACAAGCAACAGGTGTATGATGCGAGGAATAAAGAGTATGCAGGCCAACCAGATAGAAGTATGTTTGTTGAGAGGATAACACAAGATTTGTTTTATCATTGAGTTAAATTTTAGTGATTGACCTAAAAGAACATTTTAACTCATGAACTAGGGAGATAGAGTAGTAGGATAGGATGCGCAAACCATCGCCTTGGATGAAGTGGAGACCAAGAGGGATCATGGGATATTTGATTGAACCAAAGGTTCGATCAAACTTTGTTTTCTTGTGCCCGATGGCTCCACCATTGTATGTGTCGATCAGTGCGAGGTTGTGCATCGTGTTGGTGGGGAGATCTCGAATGTGTGCGTGATGAAGAACTCGAGAGATCTCCCCCACACTTGTTCTTGTACCTGGCTTATTTATTCAAAACAAACAAAAAGAATGTGGAAGCAAAAAGGACTCTACCCAGGTTAAAGACCGGGGAGCCTAAATTTATTGAATTCAGCACAATAACTCAAGGCGCATGATATGTTTGAAAGGGAAATGAAAACGCCTAGTTTATTCGTGTACTTTTCATTATTTAATTTCTTTATTTGATTTTAAATTATTTTCAACTTTTTATTTTATCATGCAAGGAGAAAGCAAAAAGATACAAGTTGCGATACAACTTCTTAAAGCGGTGTGAGCCATGAACGAGGTGCACTCAACATGTTCTAACCACTTGAAAAGTTCTAACCATTTCTCCATCATGCATTGCATAGGAGAGATTTTGATATTGTAAACCATGGCATAAGGATACAATGCTCATCCTCATAGATAGGTCTAAGATTGCCTTGAGGAACACAAGTCATAGCAAGCCATTCATGCATCAGGCACAAGGTAGGATGTGATATTTTGCCAAAGAGCATGCTTGTGAAGATCAGGAGTTGTAGAAACAAGTCTTGCAAGCAATGCTTATGAGAGCCTAGTAGTAGACTAAGATTGTTCCATGAAAGCAGGTAATACTTATTCTGGAAGAACCAAAGTAAAACCATTGTCTACTACTAGCATAAAACTGTATGGCAAGTAGGAGGGATCTTACCACACAAGCAAAATCATCCCACCCTATGGCTTCTAATCATGGGCAAAGTTGGCATTCATACCTTCCTTGTGCAGCAATGCCGGGTCATGTGCTCATGGGTGAGCATAGACACGGTTTCATGAGTGTTGTGGGCTTGCTTCTCCTTCTCGCACACCAAGATGGGATTGGTGTCGAAGAGGAGTCTCGATGTGTCATTTTCATTGTGGTCTACCTCTCCATGGGATCCTTTTGAAGCTCTTCATGCCAACTTTCTCAAGTTAGGCATGAGCTCAATGGAGGGGTATGGATATGTGCCACATCGAGAGTGACTTGGGTTTGAGCTTGTCGCCTTCTTCGACACATTGATGAGCCGCTTGTCGGCTCTTTTCATGGCTGCACACAAGAGCAAGAACACAAGAGCAAACTCGAGAATGGGTTACGTTAGTTTAAGCAATGTGGACCATTTGTCGGTTGCTCTCGCAAAGCTCTTTTTTTTCGCAACTAAAGAAAGCAAAATAAAATCAAAAAAAAGAAAAGGGAAAATCTTTTTCTTAAGTTTGAGATAAAACAAAATTGTCACTTTGAGAGTTTGAGAAGCTCTCAAATTATTACCCTTCTTTTTTTTTTTAGAATGATTTCAAAGAAAAATAAAGAAGAGTTGGAAAAGATTCCAACATAGAAGAAGTTTATTTTGGAAGACTCCAAATGCAAATGGAAAAACCAAAAGAAGGAAGAAAATCTTTTTCTTGAACTTGAGACAAAATATAATGAAAACTTGGAGAAATGCAAGAACAAGAATTTTGTTGTAAGGGTGCTTAAGTGAAAATGAAATGTCATTGAAAAGTTCGAGCACCCTTGCATCCAAATATAAACAAATGAAGTTCAACTTGGTCAACAGTCCCACAATGGCTATATGCTGAAAAGTCAAGGGAAGCTGTGCCAAAATTCCTTCAAAATTTTGTTCAAAGCATTTTCCAACAAAAGGTTGTCTCAAATTCATTTTATCAAACTTTTTCTCACAAAGGAGATTTTTTTATTATTATTTGAATGTGCAAATGCAAAGTGGTTTGAAAAATCCCAAACATGAGTTGGAAGGATTCAAACATGCAAGAATGCAAATAAATAATCAAACATGCAAGAATGAGTTGGAGAAGTAAACATGTATGCAATTGGGAATTAAATAAAGAAAATGCAATTTGTTGGTAAAATCAAGGATGCAAAAGAATGCAATTTTGTGGGAAGGTTCAAATATGCATGTGAAGGGAAGTCAAATATGGAGGAAACAAATATGAGATAACTACCGATTATCCTATCGGCAAGGGCATCATCATTTTAAGTCCGATGAGCAAGACTTTTCTCTGTCACGTGGAGTTTGATCATGAATTATCTCGTCTCAGAGAATGATCTGCATGGTTAGTACCAAAATACAACCACGATATTTGCAATATTTATGATAAACAAAAGCATCTACAACCATTTTAAAGAACAAGTAGCAAAACAAATAAACAAGGTGGTTGCAGGCCTCATGCATGGTTTTGGTACTAATGGGTGTTGACTCTAGAGACTCATGATGTGAGCATGTGTCATGTGGTTGTTCAAGGAAAAAGCTATCATGCTCACTCAAAGATTCCTCTTTGGATTCTAGAGTCGATGCCTCGTGAAATTCCATGGCCCAAGGTTTGTTTTCAAGAAGTTCTTGATCAACATCAAGAACGGTGCATGAAGGGCCAGAGGGAAAAGGTTCGAATGGCGAAGAGGATTGTTTGGGTTCAGAGACATGAAGAGTTTCATTCAACTCATCCTCTTCATGGGTGGAAAACTTCGCAACCTCATACCAAGTATGCTCGAGCGGCGGGATTGGAGATATGAACTTGATTTGCTCGAGTGGTTCATGATCGAGATGAGGTTTCACCAAAGGATTTTGAGTGGTGGTGGTGAAAGTGGTTTTCCCAAGACGTTCCTTCATGTCCTCCTTGAGGAATGGTTCCTTGAGAGGATCGGGAGGAGCAGGAGGCATCTTTTCCCAAATGTAGTTCGAGGTGTTTCCAAAATTTCAAGAATTCCTTTCTCGAACTCAAAAGGGAACTCAAGAGGTTCATCTTCCTCTATCATTGTTCTTGTGTCAGATGAGGACTCGGGTGTTGGGTCTACCATTGTAGGCACCAATTCTTTTGTTTTTGGCACAACGAGTTCCTCATCTTTTGACTCCGGCTCATCTGGTAAGTCAGCGGAAAAAGGTGTGTTTTCCACAATTCGATCCAAAAGTTCATGCGCTTCCGCTATGGTCTTATGAGAAAAAGATCCACCAGCGGCCGTGTCAAGATAAAGTGCGGTATTGTTGCTCAATCCCGAATAAAAATGTTGCAATAAAACTGGTTCGAGGAGCAAGAATTCTGGTCCGGAGTCTGTTAATGAACAGAACCGGATCCAAGATGCACTTAAGGTCTCCTCTTCTTCTTGCCGAAAGTTGATTATTTCCGCTCGTAGAGAAGTGATACGAGATACGGGAAAGAACGCTAGACAAAATTTGTCTCGCAATTCCTTCCAATCACCGTTCACTCTCTTAGCGGTATAAGTGTACCATTGTTTCGCCTTCCCATTGAGGGAGAAGGGAAACAACTTCCACTTCAATGTTTCTTGTGTCATGCCATGGATCAATTGGCACGAACACAAATGCTCAAACTCTCGCAAGTGTTCATAAGGATTTTCATGTTTAGAACCCGAAAAGGATAAACTTCTTATCATCAAAATGTAATCGGGGGAAAACTCAAAGCCAGATGAAGAAATAGGTTGTGATGATGATGGTGGCTCTAAGAGCTCGCCCCGTGGAGTAGAGAATGATTGGATGGTGGGTTGTACCTCCATGAAATGTTTTTGTGAGTTTTTGAATTTAAGGGAAATAAAAACAGAACGGTAAGTAAGATAGATTACGAGGGCAAACTTAATTTGCAATAGAGATATCAACCGTTCCCCGGCAACGGCGCCAGAAATGCTTGTTGGTATTTCTTACGTCACAGATAAATCTGCAAGCGCACGGAATACCGTTGTAGCACTTCACCCGGGAGTATTCCAAGGTATCGTATTTGTTTTCCCCAAGGAACGGAGTTATTCTACCGCAGGGCAAGTTTTACCCAAGGACAACCAAGACAACTAGCAGCCTAGGATTGAGAGGGTGATTATTATCTAGATATTTCTAAGGTTAGACGAACTCAGGTTCTACTCGTCTACTTCGAGCACCGGCTTAGGCTTTGGTCTGCCAAGCCCCTCCGGCTAAGGCTCTACTATGTACCCGAACGTGGAGGGTTCCTTTGGATGGACAGGGCTGTCACTTCCTGCCACCTACCTCTACAAACCGTGGAGCACACAGCGGTCAAAGGCAACCTCCAGCCTAGACACCACGTCTATGCTATCGATCACTACTCTAGTCCCGGCCTAATACTGATTCAGAGAACTAGAGCACTCCTTGCGGAGCGACGATCCCGTTGAACGAGTATAACAAGAATTATGCCTAAACGAATGATAAAGCTCAAAAGATAGATAATCACCACGTATAATCACTAGAAGTGTTTACACGCCAAGGTACAAGAATAGGAACTAAACCTCCAACGAAAAGAGGAGGAGAGCTCCTATCTCTTCCTTGCCCTCTCTCCTATTCTACTAATATACAAGAGGCTCTCGGCCTGTGGATTGGAAAATGAGGAGAGTCTTGTGTCTTATGGTGTGTTGTTGTGGGAGGGGGTACCCCTCTATTTATAGGCTTGAGTAGGTCGGTTTGGGGGCCTTGCACCGTCATAATGCATTTATTGCAGGCTGAACCGACCTTGGTACGTCGGTGGGAAGCTTCCATAAAAAGATGAGCAATAAATGCCTCAAGATTGGGTCGGCCGACCTGCCTTTTGGGGGTCGGCCGACCTGCCTTCTTCTCCTCTTGCTTCCCCTCTTATCTGGCATATTCTCTGGAGTATCCTATCCTTGGTTCAGGTGGATTTCCTCTGATATGATTCTGATATGTATCCTTGATATGATTTGATATGATTTTGGCATTGATTGAGGATCCATATCTCTTTCCCATTATTGAGGATCTCCAGGATATTATCTTGATTCATATCTTCTTGATATTTATCTTGATTTTGGGCTCTGGAAAGATATCTTTATTCTGGGGAAAAATCCGCTGAATGCGAAGTCCATGTTTTGTGCCTCTTTTTCCCCGTTTTCATATGAAATGCACCTGCACTCAAAATCTCACCAAGACTTGTGGAATTCGTTAGTTTTAAGACCTACCACTATGTTTGGTGTTTACTTTGATTCCATTTGTGCAGGTATTTGACGGTCAAAATCGTGCCGTAACGACCGTCAACAGCTACCTGGGATGTTTCTTGAACTCTGAACTTCTGTTGTCGTTTTCGAGCTTTAGGCTTGACTGAGTGTTGGACGTTTTGTTTGTTCATTGCTAGCGATGATACAATTCATGCATTTGTTGTGAGTCTTGGGAAAAAACTTCCCTCCCCCCTAGCAAACGAGGGCGAGGTTGCTGACGCGAAGTCTTTCGCTTCGGAAAAACTTCCCTCCTCCCTAGCAAACGAGGGCGAGGTTGCTGACGCGAAGTCTTTCGCTTCGGAAAAACTTCCCTCCCCCCTAGCAAACGAGGGCGAGGTTGCTGACGCGAAGACTTTAGCTTCGGGAAAAACTTCCCTCCCCCTAGCAAACGAGGGCGAGGTTGCTAACGCAAAGTCTTTCACTTCGGAAAAACTTCCCTCCCCCCTAGCAAACGAGGGAGAGGTTGATAACGAGAAGTCTTTTAGCTTCGTAAAAACTTCCCTCCCCCCTAGCAATCGAGGGCGAGGTTGATAACGCGAGGACTTTTAGCTTCGGAAAAACTTCCCTCCCCCCTAGCAAACGAGGGCGAGGTTGCTAACGCAAAGTCTTTCGCTTCGGAAAAAACTTCCCTCCCCCCTAGCAATCGAGGGCGAGGTTGATAACGCGAGGACTTTTAGCTTCGGAAAAACTTCCCTCCCCCCTAGCAAACGAGGGCGAGGTTGCTAACGCAAAGTCTTTTACTTCGGAAAAACTTCCCTCCCCCCAGCAAACGAGGGCGAGGTTGCTGACGCGAAGTCTTTCGCTTCGGAAAAACTTCCCTCCCCCCTAGCAAACGAGGGCGAGGTTGCTGACGCGAAGTCTTTCGCTTCGAAAAAACTTCCCTCCCCCCTAGCAAACGAGGGCGAGGTTGCTGACGCGAAGACTTTAGCTTCGGGAAAAACTTCCCTCCCCCCTAGCAATCGAGGGCGAGGTTGATAACGCGAAGACTTTTAGCTTCGGAAAAAACTTCCCTCCCCCCTAGAAATCGAGGGCGAGGTTGATGACGCGAAGACTTTGGCTTCGGAAAAACTTCCCTCTTATTAATCTGGGGCGGTGGTTGTTACAACCGTGGTTCGGCTTTGTTACGCTTCGTCTCTGCGGGTGCGGCTCCTGGTCCTGCTTGCGACTCCGGCGTTTACTGGTTCCCAAGGCTTCCTATTGTTTGGTAGGTACCTCTTTCTTGGGCGGCCTTGTTCTTCTTCGCCAGAAGAGATATTGATGAATTCTGGTAACGCCTCTTCGTTTGGCGGCGCGACCTCCAGCGGCTCCGGGTCTTGTTGGTATTGTTGAACTTCTAACCTTTGCTCTAAGTTTTGGTTTTGCGGGTGCTGGTTTTGGCTTTGGTTTCGCTGCGAAGAGCTACTCAGATACCCTCAGGTTCTTCATTGCTTGCAGGTATTTTTCTATGTTCTTTCTGGTTGTACCTTCGTCGCTCATTTTGTGATGTTGCCGGTGTGCTTTGTTGATTTGCTTAAGGTGTGATTTATATAGGGGTTGCTGTTACTCTTCGCGGTGCCGAAGAGTCAGGTGGCTCTTACTGTGGGTACAGTCGGTAATGGTGGAACTGTGGTGACTTTAGTCGTAGGTAGCTGTTTCTGATGAGCTAGATTCTTCGTACATGATGGGACACGGAGTCACGAGGCGCATTGCTGTGTGTCGGAGATTTATTTGCCGCTTGGGCATTTCATTCTTCTCGAAGAATGTTCTCGCTTTACTGAGCGATTGCAAGTTTTCCTGTTTGAGGAATGACTCAGGATTTCTTTACCCTGATAAGCCGGAGAGATACGCGTTTCTGCGTAATAGCGTAGGTTTACGCTTCGGGCGTTTTTGCCCTTGAGATATGGCGAACTCTCGATGGAGTTTGCATCGAAGTTGTGATGCTTGAGAGACAGATAGGGGAAAGGAGCTGCGTTGATTTGCAGAGGTTACATTGGGTCTCACCTCGTTAAAAACCTCACCCCCTGGATGGGGTTCCCCTGTGAGGAAAAGAGTATGAGCCCTTAGTTGCAGAATTTAAATCTAGGCTATAGCGAAAAGCAGAAGGACTTCGCTTATATTTCGCGAAGCCCTGATACATTTGTTATGCGAAATATCTCTTGAGGTTGTCCGCATTCCATGGATGCGGGAGTTCGTTTCCATCCTTGTTGCAGAGATGGTAGGCTCCGGGCCTGTTGCTCTTGGTTATGATGTAAGGTCCTTGCCATTTTGGCTCTAGTTTTCCCTTGCCCTCCGTCTTCGGGCTCCGGAGGAGTACTAGATCTCCAGGAGAGAAGGATTTGTTTACCACCTTGCGATCTCTCCATTTTTTTGTTTCGGCTTGATAGCTTTCTAAATTTTGGACGGCAGTGACTCTGTCCATTTCCATCATGTCTTTCGATATTGCTATATCTTCGGGTTTATCTTATGTGCTTCGGCTCTTGGCCCTTGTACTTGATTTCTTCGGGTGTCATGGCTTCGTCTCCGAAGAGTAGCTTGAAAGGAGAGAATTTTGTTGCCCTTGATTCTGAGGTGTTATGGGACCAGATTATCTTCGGCAGCTCGTCTGCCCATTTTCCCTTCTTTTGATTGAGAAGGCATTTTTTGACTCCTGTGAAGATTTGCTTGTTCGCATTTTCAACAGCTCTGTTTGACTCTGGGTGATACACAGAGGCGAAGTGTGCGGTTGTTCCGATACTTCGGCAGTATTCTTTGAACTCGTAGTTGTCGAACTGCTTGCCATTGTCAACTGTTATCTTGAGGTACTCCAAAGCGGCACACTATGTTTTGCCAAAAGAATTTACGTATAGTTGGCGCTGTGATGTTGACGATTGGTTTTGCTTCGATCCATTTTGTGAAATATTCCAGGGCGACTACCGCGAAGGTGTAGTTCCCTTGTGCAGCGGGTAGTGGCCCGACGATGTCGATACCCCATCTCTGGAGGGGCCATGTTGGTTGGATTACTTGTGTTGGCTGGGAAATGCCGGAGAGTTTGCTTGCAAACTTTTGACAGGCTTCGCATTTTCTGACTAGGTCCTGGGCATCTGTGAAGGCGGTGGGCCAAATGAATCCTTGGCGAAAGGGCTTTGGCGCAGATGGATTTTGTTCCGGCGTGGGCTCCGCAAATTCCTTCATGAATATCGCGGAGCACTTGAATCCCTTCTTCGCGGCTGATGCACTTTAACAGGGGTTTGCTGATGCTGGATCTGTATAGCTGATCGTTGAGTATAACATAGTTTCTTGCTCTTGCTTTCATTCTTTTTTCTTCGGTTTCATCTAGAGCTTCGTAGTAATTCCGAAGGTAAGCCATTATAGGTGATCTCCAGTCTTCGCTTTGTATGATGTTTACGAGTTTGATTTCCTTCTCAGGCGTTTTTATCGAAGGTGACGTTAATGTTTCGAAGAAAACGTCTGGTGGCAGGGGTTCTTTTCTTGAAGCTGCTCTTGCTAAGGCATCTGCTTCATGATTATCGCTTCGTTCAAGGTGGACGCAAGAGAAACCTCTGAAATGCTTCTCGGTGCTACGAATTAAGTCCAGGTACTTGATCAGCTCTGGGTCTCGGGCCGTGAAGGTTTTGTCAATGTGGCTCTGAATGACTTTGGAGTCGGTGTGAATTACGAAGTTGAGGACGCCCAAAGCTCTTAGCTTTCTGAGTGCTAGCAATACTGCTTCGTATTCTGCAATGTTGTTTGTGCACTTGTCAGTTTCTTTGCTGAATTCAAGTCTGACTGCATATCTCAGTTTGATGCCCGAAGGAGAGGTAAGGACAGCCGAAGCCCCAGCCCCTAAGTGACCCCATGCTCCGTCACATCTGATTTGCCATGGTTGCTCGAAGATTGGGCCCTCGGTGTAGGAACTAGGCTCAGTCCAATCTGCGATGAAATCGGCAAGCACTTGTCCGTTGATGGCGCTTCTGCTTTCGAAGTCGACAACGTGTTCAGATAGTTCCGCTGCCCATTTGGAGATTCTTCCCGATGCCTCTCTGTTGCCAAACATTTCTGACAGAGGTTGATTTGTGAGCACCTTTATTGTATGAGCTTCGAAATAGTGCCTCAGCTTTCTTGAAGCCATTACTACTGCATAGGCGATCTTTTCGAGCTCTGAATAGAACAATTTTGAGCCGGAAAGGGCTTCGGAGACATAATAAACTGGGACTTGAATCTTTACTTCGATTCCCTTGTTGTTTGTCTTTGCTTGTGATTGGACTAGGGCCGCGCTAACTGCTCTGTGGGATGCGGCGACATACAAGTACAGTGTTTCTTTTGCCTTCGGGCTGGCGAAGGCTGTCATCTCTTTGAGATACTTCTTCAGGTCAGCGAAGGCTTTTCTTTGAATTTCTCCCCATTCAAATCTTCCGGAGCCTTTTAACACTTGAAAGAAAGGGAGGCTCCTTTCGGCTGATCTTGAAATGAATCTGTTGAGCGCTGCAATTCTTCCGGTCAGCTTTTGTACGTCCTTGATGGAAGCTGGCTCTTTCATGTTGAGGATGGCTTCTATCTTGTCGGGGTTGGCCTCTATTCCCTTGATGGATACCAGGCAGCCAAGAACTTTGCCCTTGGAAACTCCGAAGACACATTTTTCTGGGTTAAGCTTGAGGTTTGCTTGTCTGAACTTAGCCAAGGTCTGAGCTAGGTGAGATATGTGATCACTTCGCTTATCGCTTTTCACGACGATGTCGTCGACATATACGAGTACTATTGTTCCTTCCATCTCTTGCAATACTTCGGTAGTCATTCTACAGAATGTTGGCCCTGCATTTTTCAACCCTTCGGGCATTCTCACGAAACAAAAGGTTCCGAAGGGGGTGATGAAACTTGTTTTCTCTTCGTCTTCTTTTCTCATGAAGATTTGATGATAGCCGGAGAAACAGTCCAGCAGGGAAAGCAATTCAGCTTCCGCTGTGGCGTCTACTATCTTGTCGATGCGGGGCAGAGGGAAATCATCTTTTGGGCATGCCTTATTTAAGTCAGTGAAATCTACGCACATTCTCCATTTTCCGTTCTTCTTTTTCACTGGGACTGTATTTGCTAGCCAGGTGGGGTACTTGACTTCTCTGATGACCCCAGCATCGAGGAGCCTTTGGACTTCGGCTTTTACAGCGGCAACTCTGTCGTCTGACATTTTTCTTAGCTTTTGCTTCTTCGGTTTGACCTTTGGATCAATGTCCAGCTTATGCTCAATTGTTTGTCTGCTTACACCTTGGAGGTCTTTTGATGACCATGCGAAGACGTCTTTGTTTTTGCGGAGCAGCTCTATGAGTTCTTCTTCTTCGTTCTTCGGGAGTAGATCGCTTATTATCACTGCTTGATCTAGGATGAGGTTGTCAAGTAGTACTCTTCTTGTTCCGTCCTTGTGAGTGATGCGAGGTTCTTCTTTGTCCAGCGATTTTTCTGGCCCTAAGTGCTTTTGCCTTTTTTTTTTGTCTGGGTCTTCGCTCACGACATACACATTATTTTGACCTGGGGTTATTCCCTTCTCGATATTCCTGGCTTCTTGCTGATCCCCGAAGACTGTAATGACTCCCTTCGGCGAGGGCATTTTCATAACCAAGAATGAATTCCTGATGATGATATCGAAGGTGTTGATGACGCCTCTGCCGAAGATGGCGTTGTATGGGTAGTTCATTTCCACCACATCGAAGGTTATATGTTCGGTTCTGGGGTTTGACGTATCTCCGAAGGACACGGGCAAGGAGATTTTTCCCAGCGAGTTGATCCTTTTTCCACCGAAGCCGTACAAAGGTGTGTCCATTGGTTCAAGGAGTTTCCTGTCCAGTTTTAGCCGGTCGAAGGTACTGGCGAAAAGGATGTCGGAAAAAGCCCCGTTGTCAACCAATATCTTGGTGACGTCCCATCCGTAGATGTTTGTTTTGATGACCATGGCGTCGTTGTGCGGGTGCTTCTTGAGTTCGCAACGTGATAGATCTTCTTCGGTAAAGGTGACTGGCACATGAGACCATTTCGTCTTTCTGACCGGAGCTGCGTTGAAAATTGTGTTTACTGCTCTGAAATAATCTCTTCGTTGTCTCTTTGACTCGAAGTCCGTCGAAGATCCTCCAGTGATTGGTAGTATGGTGCCGAAGGATGGCAGTGGATCTGCAGGAGTCTGATGGATTGACTCGGTCTTCGGTGGAATTCTGGTGATGGGTGGTGGTGGTGGTAGCTCTTCTCGTGTTGTATAATTGTGCGAAGGTGATGGTAGCATCTTCGGGATGTGGTTTACTTGAGGTGTTGGCGAGAAGTTGTTTGGGTGGAAACTCGAGGGGTGAGGCATTGTGCCTTGATAGTGCTGATGGTAAACTGGAGTGATTTGCGGGTATGCAGGATTATATTGTGGTGATGGTTGCCAGTTATGGTTTCCGGAGGTATTGTTGACAACTCTAGGTGGAGGAGCGGGTTGTTCCTTTGTTTTCATTCTTTCCAGGACTGTTTTGGTTTCGGGGCACTCTTTTGAGGTGTGTCCTTGGTCGGGTCCGTGGAAAATGCAGTATGGTTTGCGAGGTTCTTGGTTTCTTCCTTTGCCTCGTCCTCTTCCTCTTCCGTTTCTTCCTCCTCTGTAACTATTAGACTCCGGAGATGTGTCCGTCTTCGGGCTGTCGATCTGGTTGATGTATTGGGCTTGTTGTTCGTCTTTGTTTCGCCTTCTCGAGGTGTTCCAGTCTGGTTGGCTTCGTTGGTTGTTTGACTTCGCCACTTGCTTCTGGCTGTTTTCAGTTGCTTTTCGTCTTCGATAGTCGGAGTCAGCTTTGCTGTACTTTGCTAGCTCTGTGTATAGGTCTTCGATAGTCGCTGGAGTGTTCATTGTCAAATGCGTTGAACAAGGTCCGGCCCGAAGCCCCGCGATTGCTGCATCAATTGCTGAGCTATCTTCCACTTCTGGGGCCTGAGATCTTAGTTCCACGAATCTTCGGAAATAGTCTTGGAGGGGCTCCCGCTCTCCTTGTACGCAAGCCCGCAGCTCTTGAGCTGAGACGGTTTTGCGCAGGAAACCTTGAAAGTTTTGGGTCAACTTGTCCCTTAGATTTTCCCACGAGTATATTGTGCCTGGGCGAAGGGTTGAGTACCAATCCAGCGCCGGGCCCTCGAGTGTAGTGATAAGCTTTTTGGCTAGAACGATGTCGTTTCCGCCGGCGGAGGAGATTGCAGCTTCGTAGCTCATGAGAAATTGTCTTGGGTCGAAACGGCCATTGTATCTCGGGAGAGGTATTGGCTTGTACGTCGTGGGCCATCTCGTGAGTTGAATGCCTTCGGATAATGGTGAGCTTTTGTCAAATTTGCTGATTATCCCTTCGGGTCTTGTGATGTTATGGCTTGGTCTTGCTATTCTTCTAAACACTTGGTCTTGCTGTTCAGTATTTTGCTCTTGCATTTCCCGCAATTCTTCTTCCAGCTGAACGATTGAGGCCTTCGCTTCTTCAATTCTGCTTTGGAGTCTTGTTTTCGAATGTTGGTTGGCCTGTTCGAGGCGAGCGCTTCGTATTTCTCGGAGCCTCTTCAGCTGTTTCTGCAACTTGAGGAGGGCTCTGTACTCTTGTTCTTGGTCTTCGCATCTAGCTCGCTCTTGTTGGGCGTTGCTGGTCTCCGGGTTATCGAAATTGACCCTTGTGTTGTCGAACTGTTCCCAGTCTTCGTCCGTATCAGTGTCGGTGTCTTGTGCGAAGGTGGGTTCTTTCGCAGGGATGATTTGCTTGTTGGCTGCCTCTCTTGTGCGGTTGTCTTCGCCGCGAGGGGCATTGGTGTTGGTATTGGCTTGGGTTTCCCCGATGCGGAGCGGAGTTTCTCCTTGGGATGTCCTTGCCGCGTTTGATCTTGTTGTTGGCCCGGCGGGTAGCTGTGGCTGCGGGGGTGGCACTGGGTCTTCTTCCGAAGCCCCTTGCGCAACCCTCGCTTTTTTAGGTGGCATTAGGGCTTGTTCTTCGTGCTAGAACCACGGTGGGCGCCAAATGTTGGGATTCTTTGTAAAGAAAACCCAGCACCGGGTGAAGCACGGAGAGGAAGCGTGAGAGAGAGATAGAAGTGGCTTCGCGTGCTTCGAAGGGACTCTGCGCGACACGAAGCCTAGGCTATTGCATTCATAATCATGTTACATCACATAGAGTCGACACCTTCTCCAGTGCACGGGAGGGGGTATTTATATCGTGATCATGGATTACAAATCAATGCCTAAACTACCCCTGATCACGGAGAATAATGTACAGGATATTCGGTACAAAAATGTCCGGAGGGCACAATAGACTTTTGCCATCTTCCCGTCGAGGGTACACCAGAAACCCTAGTTGCTGACGTACTTGTCCTCCATGCCGCTCCGGGCCCACCCATGGGTCTTCGGTTGTACACGAGGCACCCAGCCGAGCCTCGTTCGAAGTCCATAGCCTTCGCGTGGCAGCGACCCTTCGGACGATGAATCCGCCCTTCGCGTCCCGCATCAGGTCCCGCGGATCTTCGGACACGCGCGAGGCGCCCCTCCGAGCTTCGCCCGAAGCCCTGAGTCTTCGGATGACGGAGACCCTTCGGGCGCTCGGTACACCCTTCGCGCCCAGCATCAGTCCCTGCGGAAGGAAAGACAAACGACACACGAAGGGTAATTTGGTTAGCCTGGTTAAACCCTTCGGTTTCAAGGAGAGGGCTGTCCGGGATCGAATCCTGCTCCGCGGATCCCCAACACTATCATAGGAATTTTTGTAGTTAACTTAAGTTCTCATAACCTCACAGTTAGTTGATTAAGCCTGATGGAGAACAACCCAGACTCAGTAGGATGGGTAGGAGGAAACCAAGAGAACACGGAATCCGCGATCAACATGTCTCAGCAAATCCGGGAGACGATCGAGTACACGCCCTCGAACCGTGAGTCCTCTGATGAAGAAGGAAGCACCGAGTACAAGGAACCTGAGGAGCCAACTCCTCGACCACGTCGGGAACGTTAATCTGGGGTCCCCGACCCCGATTATGAGCCCGAGCATGTACGGGAGGTATGATGTGAAATAAGTGTTTCCATATTTCATTGTCTCCTCGATGTGGTTTAACTAAAATATTGATGTCTCATATGCTAGCCTGCACGACGGAGAAGGAGGCCCCGCCGCTTGTTTGATGAGGAGCCGACAGTCGATGCGACCAATGAGCTCGTCGTAGAAGAGGAGCTTGAGCAAGTGCCGCCAGTGAAACGCAAGCGCGGTCAACGCAATGCAAACAAGGCAGGAGGCATATTTGATGTCATTGCCGTTGATTTGAAAGATGGGAAACCAAACGATCCACCAGGCGTTCTGGCAAAATGGCGCAACCGATGTGGAAAGGTGGTGAAGGACAAGTGCTCCATCACTTATACAGATTGGCGTTTAGTGCCAACCCACCTGAAAGAGGAAATGTGGAAAGCGGTGAAGGAGAAGATCAAATTCCGTAGGCAAGACGAAGAGAAAGGCTGGAAGGCAACAATGGACTATTTGTGCCGATGCTTTCGGGATTTCAAGTGCATGCTCAACCGCGAGTACATTAAACAGGATCGGGTCCCTTCGAAATATGGAAATACCACTGCATACAAATGGAACGTGTTTCATGCACAGAAGACAAGCGCTGATGCTTTGGAGCTCAGTGCGAGGATGTCAGAGCTGAACAAGAGGAACAAGTACCATCCGCACCTAGGTCCAGGCGGTTACAGAGCCAAGGTTGACGATGGAGAGAGATGGAACGGAAGAACCGCGAGGAAGGAAAGCCTGATCCGCTGAGATTCCTCGATGAGCGTACCCGGAATTGGATTTATGCTCGAGCCGAGTGGGTGGATGGTGAGCTTGTGGCGAGGGACCCTATGACAGGAGAAGTGGTCGCTCGCTTAAAGGGTCCAATACAGTAGCAGGTGGAGATGGGTGTTCTGAAGCCTGTGTATCACAAAGACACGCTCACTGCGGGTCTACAGACGAAAGAACATCCCGGGCGGGTATGAGGAATCTCGTGTTCTACACCTTGGCATGAAGGTTTCTCGGACTCCTCATCCTCAAGCATGTACAAGAAGCATGACTTCTACAAGGAAGAACTGGAACATAAAGCACAAGAAGAGTGGGTTCGGCGGTATAGGGCATTTGCAAATTCTAATCCAGTTGAGCTCAGTCAACTACAGCCCATAGTCCCCAACCTCCAAGCATTGATGGACTCTATGTTTCAGGGTACGACGACGTCCACCACGGGGTCAGAACCGGGGTTTGAACCCATCACTGAGGCCGTTCCTTGTGAGCTGCACGTGTCGTTTGGTTACAAGAAGGGGAAGACATTGAAGGTTGCAACAGGCATGGCACTTCCTGGAGACGTGGTTCACCTAAGGAAAATCCCACCTGGATTCATAAGGGTATCTGTAGATGAGATAGTGGAAGGATACGAGGACAATGAGATTGAAATCCCAATACCTGAGGAGGGGATAGAAACTCTAAAGGACACTCTTGGCACTTTCATAATGTGGAAACGACGAGAAGTTGTCCTCCTCACGCGGACTTCTCCGGCCCCGTTGTCCGGTCACGGGTCACACCATGCCAGCCAGCCATCCCGAGCCGATGGGGAGAGACCTGGTCAGCCGTCTCCGACGTCGGCTGCAGCTTCGGCTAGTAATGCTCGTTCTGCTAGGTAAAGAAGCAATCATGGTGGCTGAACGGAATGAATGGAGTCCTACGATTGAGAACTTAGGGGACGCTGCTACAACTCCGATCCGAGAGCAGCTGGGCTCAAATGAGGTACCAAATGATGAGCCGCACCAGCCAAATGATGAACCGCAATCCAAAGATGATGCGCTCTCTCAGCCTTCGCCATCCAAGGATGATGCGCGTCCTTAGCCCCCGCCCTCCAAGGATGATGCGCGTCCTCAGCCCCAGCCCTCCAAGGATGATGCGCTCTCTCATCCCCAGCCCTCCAAAGATGTAGCGTGTCCTGAGCCCCCGCTGTCCAAAGATAATGTACTCTCTAAGGATGCGCCCTTCAAAGATGATGCGCTTCCTCAGCCCCCGCCAAAGAAAGATGTAAGGCCGCCTCCTTCGACGAAGCCATATGTGCCAGTCATACCACGGACTGTAACCGGCTTCGATACGGAACCCACTGGTAGGAAAAAAGAGGTCTAGGAGGCTGTCAAGTCATACTTGGAGTCATGGAAGAACACCTGGAATCCGACTTGTCAGGTAGCTCCCAAGGTTGACCACGTAAAAGATCCCCGATCATTGTTGTGCTACGACGATGAAGTTTTGGGGGACTTGACCGATGAGGACGTTACGACATTCGAACTGGGCAAGCAACTTGTACCAAAAATTTGTCTCAAGAACATGCCTTGGGAGATGAAGAAGCTGCATCACTGGTACATGCAAGCCGCAAAAGAAGGAGTATCCATGATACCTTTAAAGTATGGCTCTGACATCTTCAACGACATGGAACCAGAGAAGACAAACATCATGGGGATTACCTTTGATGAAATTTACCATGCCTTTCGGCTTCAAAGGATAAATAGCACCTTAGTAACCTTGTGGTGCATGTAAGTCATCGCATCTCATCTCATTTTTTAAATGCATGTCCTTCACCGGAAAAACAATGAGAATCACTTTTCTTGTTTTGTAGGCTTTGTTCCATCTTCCAACGAAAGACACACACACACACACCAGGGAATTTTGGAAGCTAGCGTACTTGAATCCCCAGATGATAAATCATACCGCGATCAACCCACGACTAAACAAATTAGACCCCATGTACGCTGGTAAGACGGATGCGGAGCTAGAGACATTGGAAAAAAGCAGTTGGTCCAACAGGCAAGGACTCATACGGCTAAATATATCTATGACTGTTTCATGAAGTGGCAGGATAGAGAGATGATTGTGGCCCCATAATGAGTACTAACACGATTATTGTTGTAGTGACCACTGGATATGTTTGTGCCTTATACCGACAAATGGGTACCTTCTAGTGCTTGATAGTCTTGATGTGGACAAGAAGAGGTACCAAGATATCATCAGCGTCATAGATTGGTAAGTTAAGCATCGCTTTTCAATTATGACGACTATTTTTATCTAACAATACGCTTTTCTCAATTGAGCAGCGCTTACGCGAACTATTGCAAAGCTGGGGGTAAGCACAGCCCTTATCGAGACAAATATATGTACTTCTGTCATAAATTTTGGGTAAGACATGCTATGTCATTTATCGTATATCGATTGTATGATTATATCAAATTGCTAATTATGTTTTCTCTATTTTAGTGCTACAAGCAGCCCAGAGGATCCGTGCATTGTGGTTACTTGTCACACCCCAAAATTTCAAATTTTGGAATGTGACATAAATTTCACTAAATTTTAAAACTTTTTAGAATAGTTTAAAATTTTGCTTTAATATTTGAGAGTTGTCACATTTATTTAGGCAAATGTAATTATTTTCTAAATCTAAATAATTAATATAGGTTATATAAAAATTCGTTTGTTGCATTCATGCTGAGTAGAATGCACTAGGTTTTTATTGAGTGAAAAATGTATTTCAAATTCGCTAGCAATCGTTTTTGCTTAATATATAAGTTAGAAATAGAAAAGAAGAAAAGAAACCCTAGCCGCACTAGGATGAATCTTTCTGTGGCCCGTCTTCTTCTTCCTCACCTTTTTCTTTCTTTTCTCTCCATGGGCTGAGTTCCTCTTTCCACAGTCCAGCTTAACTTGATCGTTTGCCTTCTCTCTTTCACCACTTTAATCTTGTTATCTACCTGTTGTCCTCCAACCCAGTCAAGATGTCATTTTTATTCTTTTGTTCATCCCGGTCTTCTCCCTATACTCTCGTCTTCTCCCTACTCTCTATTTGGGTCCTAGCAGCCTTGTCAAGCAAGCAGCAGGCAGATAAGCAATCACAATGCTTGAACATGGCAATTCGATTCATGCTCCCCTCGCATGATCTATCTATTCCTTGTTCCTCCCACATCTCCTTTTGCATCCAGTTTCTTTGCATCTATCCAATTTTGTCGCAACATCTTGGCCCACATTACAAGCCCATGTCCTGGATGTGTGTACCCGAGGCCGTGCTACAAAAAGTCCTAACCCTTGCCCCTCTACATCCCAGCCTCGACAGAAACGCCGGAGTAGCACCCCTGCTTGAGCTGCCACGGTGTCCTTTTGTGGTCGCCCTCTTGTCTCCCTCCTTGGCTGCCAAACAAACTCCCGACTAAAATCCTATGTCACCTCCCCTATGGGCGTCGGGCCTCCCTGGTCGTCTTCTTCTATCCCTAAAACAACCACAATGCCACCATGCCGCTTCCATACCTAGCTGTCCTCGCTGCTAGTCGCATTTCGCGCGCGGGTTCCCATGTTGGCATACTTGATTCTAGAGATCCAGAGCTCCAACTTACCGTCAACATAATGTTGACATGATGTCCTTCACATACTACACCCAAGATATGATTCCATCTACATTCATTCCACCTACCGTCGTCGCACAAAAGGAAAGAAAAACATCATTTAACGCTACATAATGCACTTTCTTTCCTAGTCCCAATTTCCTTTCATTAGGACACTATCTCGACATCATCTATGAATGCTTGGGCACCTCTCCACGTCCTCCCCATGGCCTTGAAGCCCTCATGGGCCGAACAGTAAGGCAGCCCACCATCCCCTCACAACTCTCCCTTCTTTTCCTTGCCGTTTGGGCCGAGGCCCACCTTTCCTCACCTCTCCCCACCTATGGGCCAAGCCCAAACCCTCTCCCAAACCCTAGGCCACCCCCTCTACATATATGGGAGCCTTCCCCACGTCCTCCTTGCCCTCCAAACTCCTCCCACGCCGTCAGGCTGCCGCCACGCGTCGCCACCCTCGCGTCCAGCAGCACAATCACATATTGGCATCAACGTTCCCGGCGATCCGTCCATCCAAATGAAACCAAATTTTGCCAGCAGGTGTGCAATAGAGTCCTCTACAACATATCCAAAATTGAGCCCAATATCTGACCTGGATCAACGGGGATCCAATTCGCAATGACTACTGCTCCCTGTCCTGGATCTGCCAGCACGCCTGATGGTAATTGTTTTTCGTGTTCCACCAAATCCCTCTACATTACTGACCTAAATTCAATACCCTGATGTGTTCCAGCAATCCTACTACTAGTTCCCCAAAGTATTCGCCAAGATCTCACTGGAAACGACCAGGAACGCTATACCATCGTCAACTGCCGCAGATCAACCTCATCCAGATCCAACCCTTCGATCTCATTTTCAGGTGAACTCGTGCCCCAATCACCATATGTCCAATATGTTCCACATCATTGTGCATAGTAGTGTGCAAACCATGTCCAAAAATATACATCCAATCAACGGGAACGCTCGCGTTTCTGTCCCTAAGCGTTTCTGTTTTTCCTGATGCAATCCTTAATCTTTGAAACATCATAACTTTTGACTCATAGCTCGTGTTAAGTGATTCTTGCGCTCACGCGATCATAGCGACGAGTACTATCTGTTGGTACTGTTTTTGTAGTATTTTGGTACTGTCTGGTGTGCTGTTTCTTATTGTTTGTGCTCGTTTGCTTTGCATGTTACCGTTATATAGAAATGTGTGTTCGAGAAACCACCAAGAGGAACGTCAAGACATGAAGACTCTGAGCAGCAACACTTCTATTTGAGGCAAGTGTCCTTGACCATATTGATCCTATGTTTGAAATGTGTTGTTTGTAAACATGCATGCTTGTTTAATATTGAATCCCATGAGTCTATACCCTTTTCCATATCATTCCTTGTCGCCTTGTTAAATGTCTTGGTTTATGGGTTGGTAGTGAATGCTTAGCCATGCTTTTGGGAATCACTTAAAGAAGCTAAAATTGACTAATGGTTAACTTCAACCTAATAACTTGAGGGTAATTTTTAGCAACATGGAAATTAGGTGTTTACCCCTATTCTTGGTTACTTTGGACTAGTGGCGTTCTCGGTGAAGCACTAGTGGTGGTGTCGTTCTAGGTGATGCACCCATGTTTTACGGTGATGTTCTAGGTGAAGCACCGTTATTTGTTTTCTTGGTGATGTTCTAGGTGAAGCACCAAGGTTGTTTGCATGGTGTCGTTCTAGGTGATGCGCCATGGTTGTGTTTTCTTGGTGATGTTCTAGGTGAAGCACCAAGGTTGTTTGCATGGTGTCGTTCTAGGTGATGCGCCATGTTTGTGCTTACGGTGATGTTCTAGGTGAAGCACCGTACTTGTTTTTGTGGTGATATTCTAGGTGATGCACCCTCTGTTTACATGTGAACTTCTAGGTGAAGCACTTGTTATGTTAATGTTTATTCTTGGTGAATATTATCTTGGTGATGCTCTATCATGAATACTCATTAAGTACATATCACCTAGTAATATAGGTTGCTTTAAAAATGTGTTTAAAGAATAATATGGCATTTGTGCAATTGAGCCCCTGTTTAGCCTTTCTTGTTATAAGCTTGCATATTGCATATTTTCCCACACTTGCGGAGTACGACATGTACTCACGCTTGCTATTTCCTCTACAATCATGATATGCTGCTCAGAGAGTGAAGATGGACTACTTTGAAGATGGTGGTGAAGACTAATCTTGTGGAGCCCCCGGTCGACTGCCTGTGGCGTTATGGAGTCTTCCGCTAGCGTTTGTATTCGTTTAGTCCTTTGAGACATTTATTGTATTATTATACGATTTAATTATGACATTGGTTGTACTGTTACTTCATTTTGTCCTATATGTGTGAATCTTGATCCTGGGCACACATATAGATGAGCATTCGGTTTTGGCCTTAAAACCGGTGTGACAGAGTGGTATCAGAGCCGTGTCGACCGTAGGACGCAAGCTTAGGTAGAATGGTTGCCACAAAGTCCTATTTTCAAAGCTATTTTTGAAAAAAAATCCGATCTATGTGCTCTTCAGATGTTTCTATTTTCTCTTCTCAACTTGTCTACTCTTGATCTATTTAGTAAAATGATTTTTTACCCTTTCCTCACTTGATCGAGCATCTTTACTTTGACCATAGTATATGTCCCGATCTAGCCTTAATGACAAAGTAGTACGTTGTTGTTTGAGTGTGGTGTGCCTTGTGATGATTTGGATCTTTGTTTGAGTGGGGGGTGTTGTGAAGCATCTGGCTTTATGATGACACCTTTATTATTATAGTATATACTTAGAATTAGCTTAGACGGGTTCCTCCTTTTTGGTCCTTTTACAAGCTCCTTTCTCTCTTCTATATTTCTTCTAATCTTATCTTTAAGACAAAATCCTAAAGAAGGCAATGAGCAAAGGAAACCTTTATATCAACGTCATGCTTCGAGAAGGCGCTAACAAGACAAGGAAGATGTGTGGATGATGTACAAGATCATGATATTCGAAGTGCTAACCTAAGGGGGGTAGAGCTCCCCTCCGGCCTCAACTTATCGACGACAAAGGAAAGAGTGTTTGTTCGTTGATGGGATGAAGAATGCAAGTTCAAGGAAAAGATCGTCAAGTGGAAGAAT
Organism: Eragrostis curvula; assembly: GCA_007726485.1. Classification (NCBI taxonomy): domain Eukaryota; kingdom Viridiplantae; phylum Streptophyta; class Magnoliopsida; order Poales; family Poaceae; genus Eragrostis; species Eragrostis curvula. The sequence goes on from RWGY01000173.1 coordinate 43,004, forward strand.
AAGAAGCCAAGTTTTTCTCCGTCACCTTTTTCTTGCTAGCCTCATAGAATCTCGGGGCGAGATTCCTGTTAAGGGGGGTAGTCTTGTCACACCCCAAAATTTCAAATTTTGGAATGTGACATAAATTTCACTAAATTTTAACACTTTTTAGAATAGTTTAAAATTTTGCTTTAATATTTGAGAGTTGTCACATTTATTTAGGCAAATGTAATTATTTTCTAAATCTAAATAATTAATATAGGTTATATAAAAATTCGTTTGTTGCATTCATGCTGAGTAGAATGCACTAGGTTTTTATTGAGTGAAAAATGTATTTCAAATTCGCTAGCAATCGTTTTTGCTTAATATATAAGTTAGAAATAGAAAAGAAGAAAAGAAACCCTAGCCGCACTAGGATGAATCTTTCTGTGGCCCGTCTTCTTCTTCCTCACCTTTTTCTTTCTTTTCTCTCCATGGGCTGAGTTCCTCTTTCCACAGTCCAGCTTAACTTGATCGTTTGCCTTCTCTCTTTCACCACTTTAATCTTGTTATCTACCTGTTGTCCTCCAACCCAGTCAAGATGTCATTTTTATTCTTTTGTTCATCCCGGTCTTCTCCCTATACTCTCGTCTTCTCCCTACTCTCTATTTGGGTCCTAGCAGCCTTGTCAAGCAAGCAGCAGGCAGATAAGCAATCACAATGCTTGAACATGGCAATTCGATTCATGCTCCCCTCGCATGATCTATCTATTCCTTGTTCCTCCCACATCTCCTTTTGCATCCAGTTTCTTTGCATCTATCCAATTTTGTCGCAACATCTTGGCCCACATTACAAGCCCATGTCCTGGATGTGTGTACCCGAGGCCGTGCTACAAAAAGTCCTAACCCTTGCCCCTCTACATCCCAGCCTCGACAGAAACGCCGGAGTAGCACCCCTGCTTGCTTCCACGGTGTCCTTTTGTGGTCGCCCTCTTGTCTCCCTCCTTGGCTGCCAAACAAACTCCCGACTAAAATCCTATGTCACCTCCCCTATGGGCGTCGGGCCTCCCTGGTCGTCTTCTTCTATCCCTAAAACAACCACAATGCCACCATGCCGCTTCCATACCTAGCTGTCCTCGCTGCTAGTCGCATTTCGCGCGCGGGTTCCCATGTTGGCATACTTGATTCTAGAGATCCAGAGCTCCAACTTACCGTCAACATAATGTTGACATGATGTCCTTCACATACTACACCCAAGATATGATTCCATCTACATTCATTCCACCTACCGTCGTCGCACAAAAGGAAAGAAAAACATCATTTAACGCTACATAATGCACTTTCTTTCCTAGTCCCAATTTCCTTTCATTAGGACACTATCTCGACATCATCTATGAATGCTTGGGCACCTCTCCACGTCCTCCCCATGGCCTTGAAGCCCTCATGGGCCGAACAGTAAGGCAGCCCACCATCCCCTCACAACTCTCCCTTCTTTTCCTTGCCGTTTGGGCCGAGGCCCACCTTTCCTCACCTCTCCCCACCTATGGGCCAAGCCCAAACCCTCTCCCAAACCCTAGGCCACCCCCTCTACATATATGGGAGCCTTCCCCACGTCCTCCTTGCCCTCCAAACCCCTCCCACGCCGTCAGGCTGCCGCCACGCGTCGCCACCCTCGCGTCCAGCAGCACAATCACATATTGGCATCAACGTTCCCGGCGATCCGTCCATCCAAATGCAACCAAATTTTGCCAGAAGGTGCGCAATAGAGTCCTCTACAACATATCCAAAATTGAGCCCAATATCTGACCTGGATCAACGGGGATCTAATTCGTAATGACTACTGCTCCCTGTCCTGGATCTGCCAGCACGCCTGATGGTAATTGTTTTTCGTGTTCCACCAAATCCCTCTACATTACTGACCTAAATTCAATACCCTGATGTGTTCCAGCAATCCTACTACTAGTTCCCCAAAGTATTCGCCAAGATCTCACTGGAAACGACCAGGAACGCTATACCACCGTCAACTGCCGCAGATCAACCTCATCCAGATCCAACCCTTCGATCTCATTTTCAGGTGAACTCGTGCCCCAATCACCATATGTCCCATATGTTCCACATCATTGTGCATAGTAGTGTGCAAACCATGTCCAAAAATATACATCCAATCAACGGGAACGCTCGCGTTTCTGTCCCTAAGCGTTTCTGTTTTTCCTGATGCAATCCTTAATCTTTGAAACATCATAACTTTTGACTCATAGCTCCGTTTTAAGTGATTCTTGCGCTCACGCGATCATAGCGACGAGTACTATCTGTTGGTACTGTTTTTGTAGTATTTTCGTACTGTCTGGTGTGCTGTTTCTTATTGTTTGTGCTCGTTTGCTTTGCATGTTACCGTTATATAGAAATGCGTGTTCGAGAAACCACCAAGAGGAACGTCAAGACATGAAGACTCTGAGCAGCAGCACTTCTATTTGAGGCAAGTGTCCTTGACCATATTGATCCTATGTTTTGAAATGTGTTGTTTGCAAACATGCATGCTTGTTTAATATTGAATCCCATGAGTCTATACCTTTTCCATATCATTCCTTGTCGCCCTGTTAGCGTGTCTTGGTTTATGGGTTGGTAGTGAATGCTTAGCCATGCTTTTGGGAATCACTTAAAGAAGCTAAAATTGACTAATGGTTAACTTCAACCTAATAACTTGAGGGTAATTTTTAGCAACATGGAAATTAGGTGTTTACCCCTATTCTTGGTTACTTTGGACTAGTGGCGTTCTCGGTGAAGCACTAGTGGTGGTGTCGTTCTAGGTGATGCACCCATGTTTTACGGTGATGTTCTAGGTGAAGCACCGTTATTTGTTTTCTTGGTGATGTTCTAGGTGAAGCACCAAGGTTGTTTGCATGGTGTCGTTCTAGGTGATGCGCCATGGTTGTGTTTTCTTGGTGATGTTCTAGGTGAAGCACCATGGTTGTTTGCATGGTGTCGTTCTAGGTGATGCGCCATGTTTGTGCTTACGGTGATGTTCTAGGTGAAGCACCGTACTTGTTTTTGTGGTGATATTCTAGGTGATGCACCCTCTGTTTACATGTGAACTTCTAGGTGAAGCACTTGTTATGTTAATGTTTATTCTTGGTGAATATTATCTTGGTGATGCTCTATCATGAATACTTGTTCTTAAAACTTAAGACATATCATCTAGTAATATAGGTTGCTTTGAAAATGTGTTTAAAGAATAACTTGGCATTTGTGCAATTGAGCCCATGTTTAGCCTTTCTTGTTATAAGCTTGCATATTGCATATTTTCCCACACTTGCGGAGTACGACATGTACTCACGCTTGATATTTCCTCTACAATCATGATATGCTGCTCAGAGAGTGAAAATGGACTACTTTGAAGATGGTGGTGAAGACTAATCTTGTGGAGCCCCCGGTCGACTGCCTGTGGCGTTATGGAGTCTTCCGCTAGCGTTTGTATTCATATAGTCCTTTGAGACATTTATTGTAATATTTATACGATGTATTTATGACATTGGTTACTCTGTTTTACTATACTTTGTCCTATATGTGTGAATCTTGATCCTGGGCACACATATAGATGAGCATTCGGTTTTGGCCTTAAAACCGTGTGTGACATTACTACACATGTATATTCTCGCAAAATAGCTCCAAATACTTATACACCATCACCGAGGAGACCAAAGAAGAGGTATGTATATGGTTTGTGTATCATTTTAGTTGTATTCTTGTCGTCACTCGTTCACTAATTCTTCAATTAACACATCTTTACAATTGCATTGCAGAAAGAACAAAGGATGAAGTGACAAAAAACGCAAAGGCAAAAGGAATATGAAATGATTAGAAGAGGAATAATCCCGCCGGCTCAATACATTTGACGACAAATGTAATGTATCGGGTGGTTGCTAACCTATGTCGTTTCATTCTGAGAGAAATCATTCATCCAAATGGTAAGTTCTTTGATCCTGAGAGTGACTTGGCGATGAATCATTGGCCGCTTTGTGAGTGGACTGGTTCCACCATATGAGCCTAACCTAGATCCTAGGGAGAACGATGACTATGAAGTGTAAGAGATGGAGGAAAGATGACACTTGTGCTGCATGGATGTATTTAGTTGAATATTTTTGTGAATAATTGTGAATATTGTTCTATGGATGCATGTTGTTGACACTTTGGTGCACCGATGGGTGTATGATGACTAAGTGATGTATACACTTGTGTTTGCACTTGCTGGAATGATTCTGGAATGGATAATATCTTATATTGTGCTATCTGTGATTTCTGTGTATTCTGGAATGTGTATTAAAGAAATTAATTTTTTTTTCCTGTCAAAAATGTAGCGGCGGTTGATAGCAGCAACCGTTGCTACAAAGCGATTTGTAGGGGCGGTTACTGCCGTCAACCGTTGCTACAAATCAGTTTGTAGCAACGGCTGGCAGCAGCAACCGTTGCTACAAACTGATTTGTAGCAACGGCTGGCGGCAGCAACCGCTGCTACAAATTGATTTGTAGCAACGGTTATTTTGAACCGCCGTTGCAGACTCTTGTTTTTTAGCGACAGTAACATAGCGACGGTTGGCCTGGTCCGTCGCTGCAGGTCATTTTGAACCGTCGCTACAGGACGGTTCTGTTGTTGTGTCAGCTACATGCTGGGCACCAACAACAGTGCGGAGACATGTGTCGCCACTGGCGCCAACGTTCTGGCGCAGCATGGACATTGGAAAATAGACACGCCTGCTTATTACGGTGGCATGTGGCTTCTTTTTCAGAATCTTGTTCTATTTTGTACTACTCGTAGGCAGCAAGAACAAGAGACGATGATGATAATGTACTAATACAATTAGATCATTGTTTTTTCTTTGTAAAATGATATTTTCTAATCTCACATCACATGGTCTCGAGCTAGATGTAACAGTCTTAGTCCTATCGCATAATGTACAATTTACATGGCTATAAATACACTAATCAATTTTAATTAGTTATAAATTTTGTGTATTCATCTGTTGCCTAGGAACTGGAATGAAAACAATAAGCCGAGAGTTGCAGGGTTTGTGAGGGGTGAGGCCCTCAGCACTATAGGTTGTTACATTATGTTTTAACTAGATGATACTCTCTTTCTTTCTTTTTTCAATTTTTTTTGTGCTTCTCTTTATTTTATTGTTTTTTGTAATATAGGTTCTTCTCTTTATTTTATTATTTTTTGTAATATACCCGAAATATGTTTTGCTTGCCAGGGAACAGTACTATATATCTTACCAAGTGGTTTACAGAAAAAAAGAGACAACTTTTGTATTTCGAAATTGTAACATACCCTAAATATGATTGGCCCTTGAGGGAGCAGTACAATCTTACCGAGTGGTTCTCACAATTAATGGTGTTAGTGTGATAAACTCACACTATTCGTCTCTTGGAAATGAGAATAACAAGTTTGTCCACCCTATACGAGGAGCACCATCAACCCAAGAAGATATCCCAAATCAGAATCAATGTAACTATATAGCACGTTTCAATAGTAGAGTTCACTAGCCGGCAAGTGGCATTCATGCTAATGGAGTGACAAATCACACTTGCTGCATTGGAAACGCAAATAGTAGCATGCTTGGTTAGTTGGAACAGAACAACAAAACCTATAAATATATAAACCCATGGACAGGTGGTAAGGAACTATTCAAAATGAAAACGGATCGCATGTTCTATCTCAATCTGTGCAAGTTATTTCGTTTTGGGATGTTGGAGTAAAACAAACAGAGTGAAATTGAGATGCCAGAGCCCATACGCCCATTCCGTGGGGTTTCCGGCGGTGAGCGGCGGCTCGTGTCCATCGGGATGGACATCATCCACGACCCGATATTGATGTTCCTCGACGAGCCAGCGTCCGGGCTGGACTGGGCGTGCGCGTCGATGGTGGTGCAGTTGCTCCGGCGCATCGCGCAGAGCGGCAGCATGGTGACCATGACCATCCTCGACCGCCTCCTCCTCCTCTCCTGCGGCCGCAACGTCTACGCCGGCGAGCTCGCCGGACTCAAGCCGTTCGACGCCGAGTTGGGCGGCGCCCATCCAAGGAGTCGAGCGCCAGCCAGACGGCGCCGCCGCCCTCGCCGAATTCAACGCCAAGTGGCAGCATACGACCTCGGTGGACAGGAACAGGAGCAAGGACAACAAGATCACCATGAGCACGATGCCGCTGGAGCTCGCCATCGCTGAGAGCGTGTCGTGGAGGAAGCTCTTCATCATGCGGCTGGGCACGATCATGGTCACAGGTCTCATCTTCGCCACAATCTTCTGGGGCCGCGACAACATGCTAAAGGGCGTGCAGGAGCGGCATGGCTTCTTCGCCATGACCTCAGGGGTTAGGAAAAAGAACAAGACAACAAGCTGATGATGCGCGTGATGATTTGGAGCTGGGCATCGCCGAGCAAGGCACTCACAGGAATGGAGTTAAATTGTGAAAAAAAGGAGCAAAATCATACACCCTTATTTGCAAGATGTTTTTGAGAACGAGTTTGAGGTGTTTCTTGCGTGGGGTCCAGTTGGTTGACGGGACGCCGATGGGGGACATGCCGGAGGCCGTGAAGCTGAAGGTTCTTAAATGCTATCAGCGTGATGCTGGCCTTCTTGACCAGCAAAAGTGCCGACATGCTCCACATCGACAAATAATATAAGTGCTCTAGTCTTGTGTCATTGTGTGTGCATGTAAGAGAGACCCCGTCCCTCGGTTTGCACACTCCTGGCTTTGAGCACATCCTCACCTTCCAGAATAAAATCAAGCAAAAAAAATAAAATAAAATAATAATAATAATAATAATAATAATAATAATAATAATAATAATAAAACTTGAATTTTTTTTATTTTTTTTAGAAAAGGGAATATATTGATTAATATCCCAGCCTCGGTATCGAAAGATACATGTAGCTGTTCCTTATTACAAAGTTCCACACAAGCCAAGTGACCATGGTATTAGGAAAACAAAAGTTTGATCCATCAATCGAACACTTGAGAGAGATAAAAAAAAGTCTATAAAGAAAGTCTATTGGTGAACCGCCACCCATTATTCGCGAAGATCTCCATGGCTGCAGTTTCCATCACACTACATGCCATCTTCAACGTAGGACGATTCTCCTCCTTCTGCAATAGGGACCAGAACCGAGTCCAGTACGTCCCTCTAAATATTACCTGCATGTATGAAGGTATAGGTTTTTTGTCAAATACAACATCATTTCGACACAGCCATATAGCCCAACAAATGGCACATGTTCCACTCCAGATTAGTTTCTTGAGCTTGTTGTCCGTCCCTCCCAACCAATCAGAAAACATATGCTGAAAGCTATTTGGGGGAGCAATATTAAAAGAAACATAAATAATGCGCCAAATAAATTTTGCTAGAGGACAATCAAAGAATAAATGTTGAATACTTTCACTTAGGTTGCAGAAACAACATTTCAAACTACCATGCCAGTTCCTTCTAGCAAGATTATCTTTTGTTAATGTAACACCCTTATATAAGTACCACATAAATACTTTTATCTTAAGGGGAACCTTAAGTTTCCAGATATCTAAAGTAAAGGGCAAGGCTTGTGTCAAAATTTGAGCTCTATACATGGACTTCACAGAGAATGTGCCATCCTAGTTTAGAGCCCATCGAAAACTATCCCTGTGGTCTACAAGAGCAATATGCATAACCGATATCACTAATTGTTGCCACAAAATTAGATTTACTCCGGTAAGCGATCGTCTAAATGAAACATTAAGAGGTGTGGTTGATAGGACTGACTGAATCGTTGCACTTTTCTTCCTAACTATATTATAAAACTTGAATGCAATGGCTATTCTATTCCAGCAGCAATCAGGAACCGCGTTATGCAAAAGTTTTGGTCCATCTGTGACCTCATCTTCACATGCATGGTTGGAACATAACAAGATATACACTTTCTACATTGGAAAGTCTACTTGCGACCAACTACAAAGTAACATTCACAGAAATGGAGTGACAAACTCATAATTGCTGCATTGGAAGCACAAAAGGTAATTATAGCATGTTCTAATAGAAGAACTGTAGTTGCCTGCTGCAAGTGGCATTCATACTAATGAAGTGACAAATTCATACTTTTTGTATCGATGAAACGCAAATAGTAGCATGCATGGTCGGAACAGAACAAGATATACAATTGGTACATTGGAAACTCTACTAGCCGTCCACCAAATAGCATTCACGTAAATGGAGTGAATATTTGTACATTGGCGTAAACGCAAATAGCATTCACCAAATAGCGTTCACGTAAATGGAGTGAACAAGATATACAATTGGTACATTGGTACATTGGAATATTTGTTGTGCAAATATTCTTTATGCTACTAGGCACTCACATAAACGGATTGAAAAACTCATAGAACTTAAGCTGTTCTTCAGAATGAGTTCCCGAGGCTGTGAAGCTGAAAGTTCTCGACACCATCAGCGCGACACTGGACTAGCTTCTTTGTGTGTGACAACCATAGAGCTTGCCGCCAGAGCGATCCACCGGTGTGGACTTTAGAGTGACTGTACGGGACAATCGACTTCCCGCCGGAGCGGGCCACCGGAGTGGACTTAGTGCGGATGTACAGGACAACAGTCGGCTTGAGTGTGACCGTGGCGAAACGGCCGGCTTTTGGTGCGGCCGCGGCTAAGCGGCCGGCTTTCAATGCCACAGCGCGTGTACAGCTTGTGGTTGTCGATAGCCCGACCATGCGCATGTCGTGAAGGGAGTCGGAACGTCCCTGTGCGTCGTCGATGCTTGGCATGTGATCGAGCTGGTTCACCGAAGCTACCGAGACAGCAGCCTGGAATGTGCACGACGCCGACTTGACGCGCTGCGGCATCGCAGCTGCCTGGAATGTGCCGCTCCATGGTGCCTCCCTTGCGAGCTTGTCCCACGCAGAAAAGCGCCCGGGAGCGAGGTTGCACGTCAAGTCGGCGTCGAGTACGCGCGCGAGGTTGCACGGTTGCCGCTGCCATGCCACGCGACGTTGAGAGACACCGCAAACCCGCGAGCAGCGGGATCACCCGAGTCGTCGTGGCCGGTCCATCCGTGGTTGTGGGCTTCCGTCTGAGGCGAGAGGGGTCATCTGTTATGGACAGCTGCCTGGGCGAGTCCCGAGCTCGTCTCCTTGCGCGCCAACGCCGGTCTGTCCTTCGTGAGCGCGGAATCCCCGGCGTTTTGTAGTCTCGGAGCCTCCGGCGTTGGTGATGTGGAGCCCCCGAGCCGCACTAGTACGTGACGATGCAACGACGGCGTTCGGCCTGCCGTAGCGACGGCCCGGAGTCGTCGCCGTCGTATTGGAACCCCCAGTGTCGCGGCGAGTTGCCTGGCAAGCAGCTGCCCATGTGCCCCGACTCGGCCTCACGTTGTCGGGCGCGCTGGTCCTGTGCTCCGACCTGGTCACGGGCCCCGACTTGACAGCGAGTTAGGACGCGATCGACTCTGGTCGGGGCGCGGAGCCCGCGAGTTGAAGTCGAGGCGTGCATGGTTACCACTGACCACGCATTCGCAAAAAAAAGGTTACCACTGACCACGCGTTGGAGTCAGGCGCGCCACGGTGGCTGCAATTTGGGGTCGTCACCATCGTCGTCGCAGCGAGTGTAGCCTTCGCCGTGTCGCGCCCCGATCCACGTCGCTGCGTACGTGTGACCGACCGTCGCCTTGCCGCACGAGACCGCGGCGTCGAGATGTCCGAGGCCAGCCGGGCGTTGCGTCCATTGCGATGGTCGTGGGCCTCGTGGCGCGCCTTGCCGAGGCCTCCTCCGTGCTGCCGCATCGTATGAGCTCACCCCGCGTGCAAAGACGCAAGCCAAGACACAGCGAGTGCAAGCCACAATATAGTTGCAGGCTGCACACAAGCGCGCGCCCATGACCTTTCCTTGCACCCGCATGCATGCTCGCGTGATGGAAAGTTGGGATGGCTGCCAAAAAGGATGAACAACAGCGGCCGCTGCTACTATCTGGACGGACAGCATGCCTCCCACTTTGCTTTGCGATATGTGCTGGTCAAACACATGCATGTGAAGGGGACCACGAACGTTCCCTGGCCGTCTCAACTCGCCGCCGTCAGCCTCGTCCGTTTCTCAACATGAATCCCGATCCGTTTCACCTGCAGCCCGTTTTATCATCTGCCATATTACCGATGCGTCTCTCTTCAGCTCTCGTTACCAGCTCGCCCGCCCTCCTTGCTTGCTCCCGATCCCCTCGTCATTACTCGCCCTCTCTTCAAGATTTGGCCCGTCGCCATTGCTCTCCCTCTCTTCAAGCTTTGGCCCGTCGCCATTGCTGGCCCTCTCTACAGCTGCGGTCAGCGGTCTCTCTCCTGAAGCCTTACTCTCTCTCGGTTCAAGATTTCTTTACTAGCTCCCCCTCTGTGTCAATCTCGAAGAGAGACCAGCTCCTCCCATGTTTTTGAATTTCTGTGTGGTTTACTGCATTTCGTCCATCTGATGTTGAAGAGAGACTAGCTCCCCCTCGCCGTTGTTCTCCCTCTCTTGACGCATTCACCCCTCGCCATTGTTCTGCATCTATTCAAGTTTTGGTCCCTCTGCCGACTTTGTTCTTCGTGTATAATTCACCTATCCCATACCCCTTTCTTCACTCTTCTGCATAACCAATTTAAAGTAGTAGCCATGAGCAATTCCACACGCTCTGGATCTGGTTCATCTTCCGCCCCGCTATACGTCTGCATACATTGCTCACCACCAAACATTCCCTCCAGCGTTCTGAACTGTGACCCGACAGTGCCTTCTCAACTCTATTGCAGCTTTGGACGCACTGTTGTCAAGCGCGTTGCGTGCACGGGCAGGAATCGGGCACACCGTTTCTTCAACTGCCTGTAATTTTTTTCTCCAACTGTTCTATTTGTCTTTTTCCATTTTTTTCAGAAAATTCAGTGACCAGTTTGTAACTCGCACTTACCTTATTTATGTTTTCACGTATGCCACCTTTGGATTTGAGGGGATGTTCTGTACCGATTTGCAGAGGAAATGGTTTCCTACTCCCACTCCTCAACTATTGTTGCTCTGCAAGACCAGCTAGCTCAGTGCAGAACTCTTCACATTTTTTTTTGGAAATAGAACACCCAAGTCAAAAAAAAAAAAAAAGGCCTGTAGGGCCTAGAGGCAGCGACGGGGCCAAGTAAGAATCGGAGCCGACTCCTATCCTGGACAACGTGGTAAAGGAGTTTCGGACAACGTACAAGACGGGGCAAGTAGGAATCGAAGCGGACACCGATCCCGAGTCGGGCTCCCGCCGTACCTGTTTATAGGTTGACACACTTGCCAGGACCACGCCACAACGACTCGCCAAACGAAGTCTCGCAAACGTCGAGTTCCCAATCTTCTGCATCTAGTTACAACATACAAATATGGCGAACTCCGGGCACACCGTGATCGACATCGACGCCGAAGAGCCGGCCGCCAACGTCGCGCCGCCGGTGCCGTACGTTCTGAAGTTCAACGACCTTTCCTACAGCGTCAAGAAGGGCGGCGCGCTGGACTTCCTGCCGCTGTGTGTTAGCAACCGGCTGGCGTCCACGGACACAGCTACGTCGTCGGGAAACACGAAGACTCTGCTCGACGGCATCTCCGGTGAAGTTCGGGAGGGCGAGCTGTTCGCCGTCATGGGCGCCAGCGGCTCGGGCAAGTCCACGCTGTTGGACGCTCTCGCCGGCCGGATCGCGCGGGACAGCCTCCGCGGCGGCGTCACCCTCAACGGCGAGCCTCTGCACGGCCGGCGTCTCCGCACAATCTCGGCGTACGTGATGCAGGACGACCTCCTCTACCCCATGCTGACTGTCCGGGAGACGCTGCACTTCGCCGCCGAGTTCCGCCTCCCGCGCGCGCTGTCGCCGGGGACGAAGCGCGCGCGCGTGGACGCTCTGATCGACCAGCTCGGCCTCGCCCGCGCCGCGGACACCATCATCGGCGACGAGGCCCACCGCGGCGTGTCCGGCGGCGAGCGGCGGCGCGTGTCGATCGGGACGGACATCATACATGATCCCATCTTGCTGTTCCTGGACGAGCCGACGTCGGGGCTGGACTCGGCAAGCGCGTTCATGGTTGTGCAGGTGCTCCGTCGCATCGCGCAGAGCAGCAGCGTGGTGATCATGACAATTCACCAGCCCAGCGCGAGGATCCTCCGGATTCTGGATCGCCTCCTCCTCCTCTCCCGCGGGCGCACCGTCTACGCCGGTGCGCCGGCGGGACTGAAGCCGTTCTTCGCGGAGTTCGGCGAGCTCATCCCGGACAACGAGAACCCCGCCGAGTTCGCGCTCGATACCATCCGTGAGCTCGAGCGCCAGCACGACGGCGCAGCCGCACTCGCCGATTTCAACGCAAAGTGGCAGCAGATTGCTTTTGCGGACAAGGGCAACAACAACAAGATGATCAAGCGTACGTTGCCGCTGGAGATGGCCATTGCTGAAAGTGTCTCCCGGGGAAAGCTGGTTGCCGGGAGCGGCGAGGGCGGCGGCGCGGTGTCCACGGTGCCGACGTTCTCGAACCCGGCGTGGACGGAGGTGTGGGTGCTCATCAAGCGCTCCTTCACCAACACGAGGCGCATGCCGGAGCTGTTCGTGATGCGGCGCGGCACGATCATGGTGACTGGATTCATCTGCGCCACAATTTTCTGGCGCCTCGACGACACGCCCAAGGGCGTCCAGGAACGGCTGGGATTCTTCGCCATGGCCATGTCGACGATGTTCTACGTCTGCGCCGACGCATTGCCGGTGTTCGTGCAAGAGCGGCACATCTACCTGCGTGAGACGGCGCACAACGCGTACCGACGCATCTCCTACGTGGTCGCCAACGCCGTGGTCGCGTTCCCGCCGCTCGTGCTCCTGTCCGTCGCCTTCGCCGCCACCACCTACTTCGCCGTGGGGCTCGCCGGCGGCGGCGCCTCGTTCGCCTTCTACATCGCCATCGTGCTGGCCTCCTTCTGGGCCGGGAGTGGCTTCGTCACCTTCTTCTCTGCGGTGGTGCCGCAGGTGATGCTGGGCTACACGGTGGTCGTCGCCATGCTTGCGTATTTCCTCTTGTTTTCAGGGTTCTTCATCACCAGGGACCGCATCCCAAACTACTGGACGTGGTTTCACTACCTGTCCCTGGTGAAGTACCCGTACCAAGCCGTTCTGCAGAATGAGTTTGGTGGGGGCGCGTCGCGATGCTTCTCTCGCGGCGTGCAAATGTTCGATGGCAGCCCCATCGGCAGCTTGCCGGAGGTCGTCAAGCTCAGGGTGCTCGGCGCCATCAGCACCGTTCTGGGCTCGAACATCACTGCCGAGACCTGCGTCGCCACCGGCACCGACATCCTGGCGCAGCAGGCCGTCATGGACATTGGGAAGTGGCCGTGCCTGCTTATAACGGTGGCGTGGGGGTTTTTGTTTAGATTCTTCTTTTACATTGTACTCCTAGTAGGCAGCAAGAATAAGCGAAGATGATGAGTGATGACAATGTAACGTTTTCCTTCTTTGTATAGTAATAATATTTTCTATTCTCACATCACATATGTTTTCTAGATACCATGATACCGTCTTGTCCTACTGCGCCATCTGCATGCTTGCTTAACGCGAGACCAAGGCTAGTATGCTCCTTGTTCTTGAGGCTAAGCATACCGTTCTTGCATCACATATGGTTTTTGAGGGCTAATTAAGCAGGATGTGCGCAGGGGTACGAATGTTAGAATGGAAGCTCGATGTTGCTAAAACGTTGGTCCTTTCAAGCTAAGCTAATTAAGATTACATCTGCTCACGGTCGTAATCCAATCTAATATTAGGGTCGGATGTATAGCATTTTCATCTCAAGTACCACACACTCTCATGGCATCACCACCTTGTCATAGCTTGAGCGATTTAGATGTCATGTTATTGTAACTCAGTAAATTTAACAAAACCGTCAAAATAATAACGAAATAAATATGAGTCACATTTTTTTTCAACTTAGATTGTCTACTTGGCAGCAACAAGTAGCATCACGCTATTGGAGTGACAAACCCACACTTCGTAAACTCAAATAGTAGCATGCATGGTTGAAACATACCAGCAAGATCTCTCTCTATACACCCGTAAACAAGGGGAAACGACTATTCAATGCAACATGGAAATTAGACCCCATGTCTTCCTCAATCTGTAGGGATATCTTGGTTTGAGATTTTTGAGTAAAACAAATTGAGTGAAATTGAGATGTGTTGAAGCTCTTCATTATGCGGCTGGGTACGTCAATGGTGAACGGTTTCATTATGCGGCTGGATATCCTGTGGCGCCTCAACGACACAACAAAGGGAAAGCAGGGAAGGTTCGGCTTGTGTACAATAGCGATGTCCACAAGGTTTCGTCATGTTCCTCTCCACCGTCGTGCCGCAGGTGATGCTTGGGCTACACGTTGGTCATCGCGATCCTGGCATACTTCCAACTGCTGTTCGGGTTCTTCATCACGCGTGAGCACATACCTGACTGCTGGCATACTTCCTACCGTTGTTGGGGTTCCTTGTTTAGTTCCTGTTCTACGTAACTAAGTTTTTTTTTGCCAAAAGTCTAGGTAACTGCGCTGTCTTCCTCGATGTACAACGTTATGTTGTTGTAATCATATCAGCCCCGTACAAAGGCCTTATGGAGGATAAAACTCCATCTTAAGATAAAAATTTTCCTTTGGTACCTAGGTAGAGGTGTAATTCTAACAAAGGATAATTTGCTAAAACGAAAGTGGAAGGGAATCCCAAAATGTAGTTTTTGTAATGAAAATAAAACGATACAACACTTATTCTTCAAGTGTTATGTTGCTAGATCTACTTGGCAAATTTTCAACATTGCTACAGGCCTTCCGGCGCCGAATAATATGAGGCATATCTTAGAGGGATGGCTTAGTTCCAAAGGGGCAAAAGAAAAACGCCTTATTCTTGTAGGGGTGGCTGCCATGTTTTGGTCAATATGGCTATGCCGCAAATTGGTTTTAACAAAAGTCGACATTCTCATTGTTACAGGTGTTTTTCCGAGGTACATACTGGTTTCGCTTCTGGAAATTATTGCGAAAGAAGGCCTACAGGGAGGGTGTGAGCGTGCCATATATTGGAGGTGATCGCCATGAGCACCTACGCCAGGAAAGGATTGACGTTGCATATTAGAATTTGCTCTTCTTCTTACATGGAGCCTTTTGTTGATTCTGAGAATTTGTAATAATGGTGACTGTGGCTGTATGCAAACATTGCAAAAGAAGAGATCGCTGATGCTCTAAGAAGAAATAATTCGGGTGAAAGCCCTGCCTGTCGGCTGTCCTCTTGCCCTCTGCTTTATGTGACCAGCAACGCTGTTGCCGGACGATGCCAAAGAACTTCAACTCTTCAGATGATTAAGGTACGAACAGATTCTCTCTGATTCCCAAGTCCATTTTTATTTTTTTCCCCATCGATTATTGATAACTGATCAGTGCATAATGTATTTTATTTGGCCTTTAGATATATCTTCTTCAAACCGGATCAGGAAGCTAGATTCTGGTTGTGAAAAGCATAAGAAACAAATATAATAAAGTCTAACTAAAATCTCTGAAAGGAGCACTTTTTTTATGAACTCGTATAAATTGTTTATGATGACACTTTGTCACTTAATAAAGGCCTCTGTCAGTATTTTGCACCGGGCCTCCAAAATCCTCGGGACAGCCCTGGTGGCTGGGCATGATCATGGTGTCCGGTTTCAGCCTAACGCCACGATGATACACCCAAGGGAACGCAAGAACGGGCCTGTGCAAGAATGTTAGCCACCCTTTGACATGACGACTGGGGTCGTAAGGCCATGCCGCGCTCAAGTCAACCATGGTAGCGTTCGTGGAGGAGGCGTTGGCAGGGACGGATACGCCGTCTTCATGTCCTTCTACTCATGGCTATGGAAACTGGAATCCCCGCCATCACCACCTTGCCATGGCTCAAGCCATGTAAATGTGATGTTGTAACCAAGTAAATCCTAACAATACGAGTAAATAATGTGAGACATTTTTGCTCTCTCTCTCCTTATAGAGATTGTACTTGGCAGCAAGTTGCAGTCACACTAGTGGCGTGATGAACTCACATTGGATGTGTTGGAAACTCAAACGGTAGCATGCATGGTTGGAGCATAACAACATGATCATCTCTTTATATACACACCCGCAAACAAGAGGGAAGCAACTATTCAGTACAAAATGGAACCTCAGCCCCATGTTTTCTGCACATGTTCTTTTTGGTTTGAGAGTTTGGAGTAAAACAAATATAGTGAAACTGAGATGCTAGAGCTCTTCATCATGCGGGTACGCACAACGATGGTGACAGGTTTCGGCCTGCCGACCATCTTTGGGCACGTCCACGACACACCCATGAGCATGCATGAGCACTCGGTCTTGTTCACCATGGCGATGTCAACGATGTTCTACGCTCGTGTCGACGCGCTGCTGGTGTTGCACACCATCCGGTTGGGAAGCCGCTTCCTGACCTTCCTGTTGCTCTCCCCTGTCATGGCGCAGGTGGTGCTGAGCTACACGGTGGTCGTCGACTTCCTGGCCTTCTTCATCACCTTCTCGGGCTTTTTCATCACGCACGAGCGCATCCCTTTCTACTGGATAGTACCTGTCCCTGGTCAAGTACCCATACTTGGCGTACCAGGCGGTGCTCCAGAACGAGTTGCTGAATGCATCGCGCTGTTTCTCACACGGCATCGAGGCGTTTCACGGGATGCTGGTAGGGCGCATGACAGAGGCTGTGAAGCTCAAGGTGCTCAGAGGGGGCGGATGCCGGAGGCCGTGAGAAAGATCATACGGCATTGAGTTCATCATGCATCAGTTGTGGTGGGAAAGATCATATGTACCAAGTGCCCGAGGGGGCGGATACCGGAGGCCGTGAAGCTGAAGGTTCTCAACGCCATCAGTGCGACGCTGGCCAGCTTATTTGTAATCTCCAGAGCGCCATCTACATTGTCTTGCTCACATGGGAAAATTAAAGTGCTTGGTGGTGATGGTGGTGTTGGGCTTCTTCTTCATGGCTTTGCTCTACCTCGTCTTGCACATTGGGAAACGAGAGAAAAAACTCAGAATAGATCGATGATTTATACATATTCTCTGCAGAATTATTATTATTATAGTCTTATCTTTTTATCGTCAACATTTTAAGCTAGTCCTAAGGATGAAGTGGTTGGTGTACAGAACTCTTGATGGTTTAAGCAGGGTGAAATAACAGAGCAACACTTTCAAACATTCGTAGCAAGGTTTTGATTCATGAATCTGTCTGATTCAATATGGCAAACTATTTATTCATATGGAGAAAATTATCATGAAATTGGTTGGTCTGAGATGTTGAAGTATAACAAATTGACTTAAATCGAGATGAGCTTCTCATCATGGGGCTAGGCACGATCATGGTGACTAGGTTCATCTTGGTGATGATATTCTGGCTTCTCGATGACACGCCCAAGGCAAGTGGCATTCACACTAATGAAGTGACAACTTCATACTTGCTGTATCGGTGAAACACCAACAGTAGCATGCATGTTTGGAACAGAACACGATCCACTCGTGCTACATTGGAAATTCACTACACCACGGTTCACTATAAGCAACTGACTATCAGTCGCTAAAGGCGCTTTTACAGACCTTCCGTCAGTTGGTAAACACCTTTACCGACCTATAGGATTGGTCGGTATAAGTGGCGTCGGTAAAACTTTTACCGACCGACCAGTTTTTACCGACCCACCATCAGTCGTTGATTCTATAGAAATACCGACATATAGTTCGACGCTACTTCTTACAATTACCGACCTATAGTCAGTCGCCAACATTAGTTTTCATATAAAAAAATAATTATTTCTTTAACCTGATGTCCAGGTTAAAGAATTAACTACACGTGAATTCATAACTAATTATTTATCATGCACCATGAATCGTGAATGCAATACAAAGCTTATTGAATGTTTCTTGCTCAAAAGATCAATCCAGATTCACTTTAACAATCATGCTCTTACAGAATTGGACCTTGCGTTACCAATTTGACACACATGTTCTAGTAATCAGTAAACCTTAAAGCTCAATACAAGATTCTATTAAAAAAGCTATCACAGTATACAAATCACTAGACTTTTGTCTTGCACACCCATCAAGTTCTTGTACACCAGACATTACCATCAGTAGAGTTCCCAGATTGAAAAAGCTGCACAATATAGAGCTGTCAGGATCAATTTCAAGTTGACACGATATGGGTGCGTAATTATTTATAACAGTCCAGCACTTCCTACAACATAATATTATCAGGCAATCAGTGCAGTTCTTTAGCCTACAAGCAAAGAGTGTCATACGTATGTGAAAACAGGTATACTAGAGTCCTCAATTTGTCATTTCTAAAGTTTGATTGAATATAATAAGATTAGGCAATAACAACTGAAATTCCAAGTATTGATTAATATGCGTTACAAACCACTCAGCTAGGCAAATTAATTAATATGTGTTAAATCCAGTGAAGAAAATCATGGATGAGCTGGCCAATCATATTTGAGAAGCAGGAACACATAACTTCACATTGTTATCAATATAATATAACCAAATCTTAGATATCAGTGCATCACACTCCTTTATAATGAAGTACAAGTGATGAAAAAAATATACAAACTGCCAGTAAACCACCCCTTCCATGCCATGCTTGCAATATAGCACATGAGGAAAAATAAAGTACTACTGTAGGGAAGAAGTTCTCAAACAACTTCTTGCAGCAATAGAATGAGCTATATTTGTAGAAAGAAAAAAGAACAAGCAAGCATTTTATTTTGATTGCATATATACATGACTTTTGCTACTGAAATTACACAGGTAACTAATGCAGGACACAAGGTTCTTTTTGTTTTAACAAAGAGATGATGGTCGGAAGTTAAAATAACTAGGACCTTCAGTGATTTAACAACTCAGGATCTCCTAGCTGGGACAGATGTTATCCGACATTTTTACTTAAAAGATAGCTAATTAACTCCTCAATTTGAGTACTCTGCCCTGAACTTCTCAGTTTGAGAATCAAGGTTTATGACTGAAATTGAAAAGGGCACTTCCTTAAATTTTCCTCTTTAGTCTACTGTTTCCCCCAGCTTAAACACACACGCCACGTCGATGCTGCAGTTTTTCACTGCGTGATCTGCATCAACGCATTTTAACGAGGCCCGGTTAGCTTTGGTTCAGTGAAAAATTTTCGCGTGTACGGCGCCGAGTCAAAATTGCACGTTGTCGCTTGCTTCCTCGATGCATCTGCCAACTGCCTCCCTCCCATTCGTGCATCGTCCCGCGAATTGAATGCAGAGCGTCTTGGAAGCCAAACCGCCTCCCCCTCCCTCTCTCCCTCACCGATGCGCTCGCCCCGTTCTCTCCGTCCCCATCCCCATCCTGTTCTCCATCAGATCAGGGCGAAGTGCACTCAACCATGCCATCGTGCTTGCTGCCACCTTCCTCCCGTGCTGTTCTCTCTTCTCTCCTCCTCCTTCTCTTCCATGCCAGGTACGGTCCCCTTTCTCTCATCCTCCTCCTCCACCATTGCAATTTGTGGTGCAATCCCTCCGCCTTTCGATCGTTTTAGGACTTGTGGGGCTGCTGTGGTTGTTCTTTGATTCGATTTGCGTCATGTGGATCCGTGTGTTGATTTAAGGATCTCAGTTTAGGATTTCGTGTTTTGGTTGGAGTTTGATCGCTGGTGTTGAGGGGATTGGATGAGCTTCTTTTCTCTCTCAGATATTGCTTATTTCTTGCGTCTCTTTGTTCTTGTGGCGCTCTTAGATTTCCCTTTGTCTCCGTTTTATTGCTCCACTCCTACAATCATCAATCCGTGGAGACCAATGGCAGCGGTGTTGCCAGGGGAAAAGGCACCTGCTGTTTTGCAGGGCGCCCCTACTCTTGACGGACATCAGAGGTAATGAAGGCGGCCTTGCCCTCTGCTATGGCGAATCCAAGCCCAAAGCCCGGTATGTCTCGCTCAGTTAAAACCCTAGGTAGGACTATGCTGTGTCCATGTGAAAGGGAGAATAGGAGAAGCAATAGATGAAAGGAAAAGAAACGCTATCTTCTTTTGCTGCATACATGAAAAAAAAATTACCTCGGAACTCTTCCCCCTCTGGCTGATATTCACGTTTTCTTTTATATGCAGTTTAATGTTTGGATCCAAGTGCTTTGCATCAGAGGAGAAGTGAGGCAGTTGGTGTGTTTGATTTCCAATAGTTCAATTTTGAATTTTCTTATTCGATCTACCATAGAAGGAGTGTGACAGTTATTTTGTGACAGGGTAATGAATCACCCTTCCTGTTCGGTTGTCGCAGAATAATATTTGTACTATTGCATGTCTGATGTTTGTGTCAATATCCTGAAGTGTGTTTTCCATGTACACTAAAACCTGCTAGGGATCAAGGTACAATTTGATTTATATGTAGCACTTGATGTTCTTTTGTGTTGTTCTGCCACGGCTTAATTAAATCTGCATGAGGAATTCTCTTGCACTCATGAATTAGCTATGTCATTTGGTTTCATCTGATCTTTGTGCAGGAATTCAAGATATGCAGCATTGCAGCCAAACACACCATTTTTTATTAGAGGCAAAAAATAATAATTTGAAGTATTGCAAAAGATATCTGTTAGTCCTTTTTGTTGTTGTATGTCAGCAAGAACCACATTCAAGATATGCAGTATTGCAGCCAAACACGCCATATTTTATTTGGGGTCAAAAGAAAATGATTTGGAGTATTGCAAAAGATAATTGTTGGTCCTTTATGTTGTCCTGTGTCAGTAAGCACCACTTTCAAGATATGCAACATTGCAGCCAAACATGAGATATTTGATTTTTCTAAAAAATTATTTGGAGTATTGCGAAAGATTT
Organism: Eragrostis curvula; assembly: GCA_007726485.1. Classification (NCBI taxonomy): domain Eukaryota; kingdom Viridiplantae; phylum Streptophyta; class Magnoliopsida; order Poales; family Poaceae; genus Eragrostis; species Eragrostis curvula. The sequence continues at coordinate 63,847 of RWGY01000173.1, forward strand.
TTGTTAGTCTTTTATATTGTTCTGTGTCCAGTATCATTTTCATTTAGTACATGGCGGTCGCATCTTTGAAATTTATGTTAGGATCATAGTAAGCATATCTCAGATTTGCTCATGATTTACTTCTTTTAATTTGGTGGCAGGTGGCTGATGGTTTCCTCAATTGGAAAAAAGCTCAAATATTTAGTTGATGGTTAGTCAAGGAATTCCACCGTGTCCTATTTAACAAGCTTTTGTTAAGCTCACGATTTTCACTTGCTGATGTATATTGTGTGTCGCTTGTTGTTGCAGGTCGCTGATTCTTGGCAAAAATGTTAGTTCTGATCAGTGGTCTGGAGTAGCACAACAGGTGCTCTATCCTCAAGTTACTGCTCCTAGATCAAGAATGGTATGTCGCCATCCTATTAAATCATTGCAGCTCTTATCTTAAGATGATGGTCACCAGAAAAATAATATACCTCGACAAGATTATCCATTTGCAGTACATGGACCTGTTGAGGCGCCACTTTTTTTTTAATAAAAAAGGAAGGAAAGAAAAGGAGGTTTTGAGGAAAAAGATAGCTCGAGAAGAGATTTGCAGTTCTGTGCATAGTTGTTTTACATTTGGTGTACTAGCTACATTAGTTGTCCACTATTGTATATAAAATCTTAATTTGTGCTTTGTTCTTTGTTTCAGAAGAGCATTTGTGACTAATGTGTGCTTTGCGCGGTGTGTCAGAAGGACCATTTCGTTTGTCTAAAAAGCCGAATGGTTTTGACATGTGATTTGCCAATCAGAATAAGTTACGGTCTTTATGTTTATACAGTTATTGCTCATTAGATTTGATTTGGTCAGAATACTTTGTTTAGTCCATCTGATGTTGATTGAATAGGCTTTTGTCTGTCTGAGCTGGAACAGAATGGGATTCACTTTTTTTGTTTAGTGACACAACCTCTATTAAAAATAAGTTTTTATGTATATATATGCTTGAACTGGTATATTCTCCTGTATGAGTTGAGAGAAAATAGATTTTATTGAGTGTTTGCCATTATTGCCTCTATTTCCAAGGGTATATGCAATGAAAAATATAGTGTGCAAACATTGATGGTTTCTAGCAAATGCATAGTCATTTACGCTACTTGAATTATTTCTTTATGTTACACTGTTGCGATCTTGCAGGTTTATGACTCAAGAGCTGCATGCCTGTTAGTTAGGATAGGCTGACTAAAAAAGATTTCTCTCTCATGAATAGCTTAGGATATGCCCAGTCGTTTTTCATATGTATTATTTAAGTTCCATGCGTTGTACCAAATGCGTCAGTTTGTTTCTGTTAGGTTCATTATTTTGCCTCTCTTGTTTGAATGGTTATACATTAAATTGGATTGTTTCCATTCATTCCAGGCTTTTGTGGTGCAGTGAAGTAGTGTTAGTTGCCCAATTTTTTGCCTTAGTTACTCTAAGAGATTCAATGTTGTGTCCCATTATTAATAATAGATTTAGTTTTCCCTTTATTTATACTAATCTTTCTCTTTACATTTCTGAACCATTGTTTCTCCATGTTTTTTTTTCCCTTGCAGCAACTGTGACTAAAGGTTGTTCATGTGGGTCAGAGAGCTACTGAGTTTGACCTAAAATACACATGTGCCCTGGGTCAGCAAGAATGCTTGATCGCTATTTTTGTTAGCCTTATTGTCAGAAGCTTTAAAGATTTGTTTATGAACTACTCCTCACTGCACTATACTTTATATGTATGGTGGTTAGATCCTGTTTTTCCCTATCAGATTCCTTCACAGCGAAGTTAGAAACGAAATCTCGAAGAGTAATAACATGGCTTGTAGATGGTACATAAATCCTGATGTACCTGATGTCAATGATTTTCTAGAGTGGTCTGTTGATATGTTCAAGTTGCTTAACCGTTTGTACCACGCTTTGGTTTTCTAAAACGATTTATAAAGTGGTATGTTGATGTGGTTTGTCATTGTAGTCTCTTCCTCTGATACTTTCCAACCAGTTGCCACAGCTTCCACTGCTACTGCAGTGTAGCGAGGCACTATTGAAGCTGAACCAAGATCTTTGGTGTAACTGAAGAACTCATCCCACACTGTTTCCCAGTTAACTCTGTTATTTTTCATTTGAAGATTTATCATGACGTTATCCTACAGTTTTAAAGTAAAACCAGAACATGGATCCTCTCTCTGGTAGAAGAAACCCACAAGAATATCAGCACACCAAGCAGGCTATCGGGCTTACTTCTGAACCACCAGATAGCAGCTGCTGGCACTGTTCTTGGCTACAAATTTTATCATTTTCGTTCCTCATTAAGTTTTTTATATTGTCCTATTATGAATGTATCTACCCTCTGAGATTGTTCCATAGATCAAAGATGTTACACCCCACCAAGTACTCACTGCCACCAGGTGCTCCTCATCAACCATTTCAGTAAGTTCTTTTAGTACAAAAATAGTAATCCCGTACTAAATATCCAAAATGTTATGTAATATTTTATTTTGACACTTTATATCATTTTGTTTCCTTTTTATGCTATTTGTATATTGCACGGAGAAAGAAAAAATAATCTCAAAGAAAAATCTGTTTGTAGGTGTCTGTTCAAGGATGAAGATTCGTTTGAAAAGATGTTTTCTTTTTTTCATCAGCCTTTTTGTTTCCTGTTTAGGCCAGTGTTACACCCCTCTATTTTGAATTCCCTCCTTTACTTTCTTCATAATTTCAAGAAAGAAGATGACGACATTGGTATTCTCGATGATGAGTCCACTGATATTCCTTGTGCGTTAGAACAATACCTAACATATTTATTCATTATATTAGTTATACTCTGATACCTTTATTTAATTGCCTGTACTATACCATACTGATCATGTACTTCTATACTTCACAGAGCTAAACCTCACATCAACTTAACCAAATATAAGAAGCAATCAGCACCTGAAAATATAAGAAAAAAAATACTTTAGCCATTACGCCCCGAATACTAAAGTTGTTGTCGTGCTCATGAAACTGTCAACTTTGTTCTAAATTTTAAAATGTAAGGAAAAAATTACTTTAACCATTACGCCCCGAATACTAAAGTTGTTGTCATGCTCATGAAAGTGTCAACTCTGTTTTAAATTTTGCAGGAAGTATTGGAGTATTGCACTTTCTTTTGCTGTGAATACTGAATAGTCTTTAGTGCTTGATCCTTTGGTGTAGATAGTGCTACGGCCAAACCAACCTACTGTCCTGTGCCATCTCCTTCCTGTTTCTTGCAACGATGATGGATCAGAGATGACTTTCACTGGTTATCACTCCCTTGCGCTGGAAGCTTATGAGTTCGCTGGATTTTTTCCCGGCATAGATATGTAAGGTATACTACCTCTGCTACATAAAACTGTAATTAAGTAACCTGGATGATGTCTTGTTGTCAGCCAAGATATCTACCATATCTTAAATTGCTTGTAGAAATGCTACATGAACAAAGACCTATATTGCACTATATTTTATTGCATATTATTTATCATGTATATGTGACCATACATGTACTTAGCAGCTAATCGTTATCATTGTGGTTTACATCATATATATTGGTTTCTACAGAAATTTCAGCGCAAAGATAGACTCCAAGAAAAGATGCTTCAATGGGTGCTTGTTCAAGGGTGTTGAGCCAGCTGATAAGATGGATGTTTTTCTTTGCCCTAAAAAAAAAGATTGATGTTTTTCTTTTCTTATTTTTTAGTGATTCCCGTCCCTTCGTAGATCAATGTTGCAGTTTCCTTCTGTCTGTACTTATGTATTACTTTGTGCCATTTTTTTTCAGTGATAATTTTTTGCAAACGGCGCGCAAGGGCGCGCCGCCTTCCACTAGTTCATGCAAATCAAAGCAATGGAGCAGGTCTGGCAGTGGAGCAGGTCGTCCTCTAGCTTATGGCATGTATAGTAATTTGCTCCTGCCAACCAAATAGAAAGGGGAGCTCAGATCGATTGCATAACCAAGTAGGATTTTGGGACATCACAGTGGCTGGAGCAAGCAAGCTACGAACCAGACTGCACGAACGCACCAGGAAGGCAGCTGCTGCCAGATCTCTTTGTCGAGTGAAGAGCAGCAGCACCGCCGCCGAGAAGGCAGCGCTACGAGCAGCCGCCTTGCGCCTCCAGCGCGGCCGCACCTGTGCAGCTCCACCCGCCGCCCTGCACCTCCCACGCTGGAGCAGCTCCGCTCCGCATGCCGCCGCGCCTCGCCCGCCGTCCGGCGCCTCCCGCGCGGCCTCGCCGATGCAGATCCGCACGCCGCCCTGCGTCTCCCACGCCGGAGCAGCTCTGCTCCGCCCGCCACCGCCGCGCCCGCTTGCAGCCGCCATGCCTCACCCGCGCAGCTCTGCGCCTCCGCCCGCTGGCCGCCGCCGCCGCGCCATGCCCGTGCGGAAGAAGCTCAACCCGGCTTGTCCGTGCCTCCGTGAAGTGGCGGCTAGGCTGTTTGCTGTGGACAGGCACTACGGCAAAAGAGGCTAGAGTTTAGATTTTTGATGGGCCATGGGCTGTTTCTTCGATGGATTTCTACTCACGTGACCCAAATTGTTTTTCCCGACCTATTTTTTTTTTTTTGAGATGTTTTTCCCGACCTATGGTCTGATGGAAACTAACATATTTACCGACTAATGATCTAACGTTATGTCTCGAGACGTTTCCCGACCTATGGTCGTTTGGTAAATATGGAATCACCGACTCATGGTAGGTCACTAACTTTTACCGACCCATAGTCTATCACTAATAGTCTATTTTTACCGACCCACTACAGTTGCTAATTCTCTACCGTGGTGTAGTACTCTACTTGCCACTAAGTAGCTTTCACATAAATGGAGTGACAAACTTATTGCATTGGAAGCTCAAAAGGTAACATGCATGGGTGGATCATAACCATATCTATATATACACACCATATACAAGCTGAGGGAGACAACTATTCAAAATGGAACCCGATCTCAAATTCTATCTCAAGTTGTACAAGTTATTTCTGTTTGAGATGTTGGAGTAAAACAGATTGAATGAAATTGAGATACGGCAGCCCATACGCCTATGCTGTGGGGTGTCCGGCGGCAAGGGCCGCCGCCTGGAGGAGCCGAGGAGGCCACGTCCAGGCTGGACTTCACCGACTTGTGCGGCGTGCTTGGCTGCCTGCTGTCGCGTGTTATTAGCAACCGCCTGGCCTCCACGGATGAGCCGCCGTCGGGGTCCATGCACAACAAGACTCTGCACGACGACCTTATGTACCCGATGTAGTAGTCCTTTTATGCTTGAGAGGACGGCAGGGTAGCCCTCTAGTTTAGTTTTTATTTACATAAAAGCATAATGTACATTTTACATGGCTACCTATAAATAATATACATAATCAATTTTAATTAGTTATAAATTTTGTGTATTCATCTGTTGCCTAGGAACTGAAATGAAAACAATAAGGCAAGAGTTACAGGGTGTATGAGGGGTGAGGCCCTCAGCACTATAGTTTGTTACATTATGTTTTAACTAGGTGATACTGTGTTTCTTTCTTTTTTTCAAATTTTTTGGCTAGGAGTAAGGATGACATGTTTGTGGCACAAACTCTATAATTTCAATGGGGCAATGAAATAAATGAGAAATTTGTGGGGAAAAAAGCAATCTGCTTCTCTAGACCTTTTATTCCATAGCTGGCTATAGAATAACTTATTCTATGGCCACTTCTGTATTGAAATTTACGACATTCATGTATAGTGATTTACGATATTTTGCTACGTGATTTACTACAGTTTTACCATAGTTGATCTTTCAAAACATGTGTGAACGCTGATGTCATAAATTTATTTAAATTTATCGTAAATCCGTGATAAAATTATCATAAAAATGTGTTATCGTAATTTACGACATTTTATTATAGTGATTTACGATAAATTTGTGATGTGTTTCACTAGACTTTTATCGTAATTTTGCATGCGACGCATGTCCTAGAACATGATATTGTAAATTTCGTTTAAATTGTTGTAAATTTCATTCAAAACAGAAGTGGCTACAGAATAAGCTTTTGTATAGCCGGCTATAGAATATACTCACCCTATGCTTCTCTTTATTTTTTGTAATATACACGAAATATGATTGGCTTGCCTGCGAACAGTATTATATATATCTTACCAAGAGGTTTACAAAAAAAGGCAATTTTTGTATTTCGAAATTGTAACATACCCTAAATATGATTGGCACGTGAGGGAGCAGTACAATCTTACCGAGTGGTTGTCATGATTAATGGTGTTAGTGTGATAAACTCACACTATTCGTCTCTTGGAAATGAGAATAACAAGTTTGTCCACCCTATAAGTGGAGCACCATCAAACGCAGCATGATATCCCAAATCACAATCAATATAACTATATAGCTTTCAATCAAAGCGTTCACTAGCCCCAAGTGGCCTTCATGCTAAAGGAGTGACAAATCACACTTGCTGCATTGGAAACTCAAATACTAGCATGCTTTTGGTTAGTTGGAACAGAACAACAAAACCTATAAATAAACCCATGGACAAGAGGGAGGGAACTATTCAAAATGGAACCCGGTCGCATGTGCTATCTCAATCTGTGCAAGTTATTTCGTTTTGGGATGTTGGAGTAAAACAAACTGAGTGAAATCGAGATGCCAGAGCCCATACGCCTATGCCGTGGGGTTTCTGGCGGCGAGCAGCGGCGCGTGTCGATCGGGACGGATATTATCCATGACCCGATTTTGTTGTTCCTGAACGAGCCGACGTCGGGGCTGGACTCGGCGAGCGCGTTCATGGTGGTGCAGGTGCTCCGTCGCATCACGCAGAGCTGCGGCGTGGTGACCATGGCCATCCTCGACCGCCGCCTCGTCCTCTGCCGCGGCCGCATCGTCTACGCCGGCTCACCCGCCGGACTCAAGCCGTTCGTCGCCGAGTTGGGCGCGCCCAGCCCGATGGCGCCGCCGCCCTCGCCGAATTCAACGCGAAGTGGCAGCATACGACCTCGCCTCGGTGGACAGGAACATGAGCAAGGACAACAAGATCACCATGAGCACGATGCCGCTGGAGCTCGCCATCGCTGAGAGCGTGTGGTGGAGGAAGTTCCTCATCATGCGACTGGACACGATCATGGTCACAGGTCTCATCTTCGCCACGATATTCTGGCGCCGCGACCACATGCCGTGCAGTAGCGGCTGGGCTTCTTCGCCATGACCTCAGCAGAGAGGAATAAGAATAAGGTCGACAAGCTGATGCGCCCGACGATTTGGAGCTGGCCATCACCGAGAGCCTGAAACAGGGGAAGCTGGTGGCCGGAGCGGAGAGGTTCTCACACAAATGGTGTTGCATTTACTGAACAAAACTTCTATTTGCCACGATGTACTCACACGAATGGATTAAAAGAAGGGATAATTGGATCGACGACACCGAAAGATCCACGGTTTAGAAATTTACCATCGAAGTGCAATGGTACATATATGTACCACCGAAAGATGCAAAAATTTAGAAATTTACCACTCCGTTAAAAATCAGACTTGACACCGTTTGTTTGGACATTTTTACCCCTCTGTATTTTACCTGTGTTCAGCTCCTTGTCTCCGGCGTGCACACATCCAAGCAGCACGGCGAGTCCATGCCGTCCTGAGGCACACCCGCCGGCCATGGCACCCATCACCCATGGCTACTCCTCCGCTGACTCCCCCTCCCCAACTTGATTCGTGCTCCCAACAGGAATCCCCGGCTTGAAAAAGTAGCGAGCTGACTCAACGGCGAGTCGCGGCGGCCACCGAATTGGCCTCCATCCGCTTCGCGAGGTCGAGCTCCTGTAGGATTGGAATTTGCCACAGAATTGGCAGCCGGCTTCTGTATGATTGGAATTTTCCATGGAACGGAGTTCCATTGAGGCTTGTCACTGATTCACTTTTGCTGGTCAGGAGCGGCGGCGGGAGGAGAATAAACAGGGGCGGCGGTGGCAGGAGGAGAATGCAGGGCCCGCGACGGGAGCGGCATCCGTAGCCAGTCGCGGCGGATCTCGGCCCAGCGGCGCGGGCGAGCGAGATGGCAGAGCAGGACGGAACCGAAGCCGGAGAACTCCGACGCGAAGCTCATCCTCCCGCCGACGGCGCTGCCCCTGGACACGACGGATGGGGACCATGCCGGCTTCCGGCACCGCGGCGGCGTCCTCTTCCTGGACGACGCCACGCTCTCGCACACGTACGTGAGGTGGGGTGATCACCAGCTTTTGTCACCGCGACGGCGTCCTCTTCGCAGATGAGAACAGAGGCGGCGGCGGAGTGGATCGATTCATGCTGAAACAAGGGGCAAAGTGGTCATTTTACCTGCTCTAATCTGAAAAAAACAGTAGAGAACCCACTAAATGGTAACAGAGTGGTACATTTCTAAACATTTGGAACTTTCGATGGTACATATATGTACCGAAACAGTTCAGTGGTAAATTTCTAAACTCGAGATCTTTCAGTGTCACGAATCCAATTATCCCTTAAAAGGATCATACACCTTAGCAAGATGTTCTTCAGAACGAGCTATCAGCGTGATGGCCTTCTTCGTGACCAGCAACGCACCGGCATGCTGGACAAGTCTACATTGTCTTGCCCACATCGGAGAATAACTAACGGAAAAGCTTGGTGTTGACGGTAGTTTTGGGCTTCATCTTCAGGGCCCTGCTCTATGCCGTCTTGCTCTTTGACAAGAGAAACAGATTCAGAATAGATCAATGATTTATACATTTTGTCTCAAATATTGTAATTTTATTCTCTTTTCATCAACATTTTAAACTGGGCATATTTTCGTTGCCTCTAAAAAAAATGTTTTCATTCGAAGCAAGATTTTGATCCATGAATTTTTCTTATTTTATAAGGCAATTGATTTATTCATATGGATGGAATTATCTTCTCGCTGTTACAACATATATACCCAAATAGGATTTGCATAGTAGCTAGCAAGGGGCACTCATAGCAATGGCTTGGGCGTGACAAAGTAACACTTTTTTGTCTGCCCATTATATCATGCTGTTCTAGGCGCGCGAAGCTCCCAAACCAAACACTACGAAGGCTGTGACGGACTGGCAATCGGCGGTGGGCAGGCATGGACGGGAACTTGCAATGAGCGCAGAAGCAACGCAACGCTGCATTGGCGGTTGTATTTTTTGAACAAAACTCACATGAATGGATTAAAAATAATCATACACCTTGGCAAGATGTTCTTCAGAACAAGTTCACTATCAGCGTGATGCTGACCTTCTTCTTGACCAGCAAAGCACCGACATGCTCTACATTGTCTTGCCCGCATCGGCAAATAACAGAAGTGATTGGTGTTGACAGTGTACTGTTGGTCTTCATCTTCAGGGCCCTTCTCTAACTCGTCTTGCTCTTTGGGGAATAGATAAATTAAAAAAATTCAGAATAGATCGATGATTTATACAATTTTCCTCAAATATGTGTTCTCTTTTTTTATCATCAACAATTTGCTCCGTGGATAAAATGGTTGTACAAAACTCTTGATAGTTTCAGTGGAGATGACATAACAGAACAATGTTTTCATTCCAAGCAAGACTTCGATCCCGGATTTTTTATGATTCTGTAAGGCAATTTATTTATTAATATGGATGGAATTATCTCACTGTTACAACATATCCAAACAGGATTTGCATACCAGCAAGCAGTGCCATGGTTTCACAGAAGAGCAATGCTAGCTTGTAGCTTGCAAGGGGCACTCATATATATATAGCAATGGCTTGGACATGACAAACTCACACTTTTTTTTTCCTGTTAGGAACGAAAACGGCAAGTTTGTATTCCCACTAAGAAATCTGGATGAGAGTGGAAGCAGAGCTAACCGGTGGATCATCGGCAGCCCCATCGGCAGCATGCCGGAGGCCGTCAAGCTCAGGGTGCTCGGCGCAATCAGCTCCGTGCTGGGCTCCAACATCACCGCCGAGACCTGCGTCGCCACCGGCGCCGACATCCTGGCGCAGCAGGCCGTCACGGACATCGGAAAGTGGACGTGTCTTCTTATTACGGTGGCGTGGGGATTCTTGTTTCGATTGTTCTTTTACATTGTACTCCTCGTAGGCAGCAGTCAGAGCACAGTTTTCCTTATTTGTATATAGTACTATATATTAGTTTCTAAATTAATCTCACATCACATATGATTTCTAGTTATCATGCATGCATGATACTTGTCTTGTCCTACTGTGGCATCTGGCTGCTTAACGCTAGACCAAGGCCGCCGGTATGCTCCTTGTTTGTGTTTTTGAGGGCTAAGTACTACACATATGCGCAGAGTATGTACGTTAGATTAGAAGCTCGATGTTGCTAAAACATGGTCCTTCCAAGCAAAGCTAAGATTACATCTCGTAATCCAATCATATATTAGGGTCGGATGTATTGCATTGTCGTCTCTAGTACCACACTCATCACCACCTTGCCATAGCTCGGGCGATTTAGATGTCATGTTATTGTAACTCAATAAATTTTACAAAACCGTGTAAATAATAACGAAATAAATATGAGCCACAACTTATTTATTTATGAACTTAGATTGTATACTTGGCAGCAACAAGTAGCATTCACGCTAATGGAGTGACAAACTCACACTTCGTAAACTCAAATACTAGCATGCAAGATCTCTATATATACACCCGTGAACAAGGGGAAACAACTATTCAATGCAAAATGGAAATTAGACCCCATATCGCGTCCTCAATCTGTAGGGGTATCTTGGTTTGAGATTTTGGAGTACAACAAATTGAGTGAAATTGAGATGTTGAACGTCTTCAGTATGCGGCTGGGTATGTTAATGGGGAACGGTTTCAGCCTATCGACCATCTTGTGGCGCCTCGACGACACAATAAAGGGAAAGCAGGGACGGTTCAACTTGTGTACAATGGCTATGTCCACAATGTTCAACGTCTGCGTCGACCCCCTGTTGGTATTCGTCACCTTCTGGACGGGGAGAGGCTTCGTCATGTTCCTCTCCACCGTCGTGCCGCAGGTGATGCTTGGGCTACACGTTGGTCATCGCCATCCTGGCATACTTCCTACAGCTGTTCAGGTTCTTCATCACGCGTGAGCACATCCCCGACTTCTGGCATACTTCCTACTGTTGTTAGGGTTCCTTGTTTAGTTCATGTTCTACGTAACTACATTTTTGTTTCCCCGAAAAATCTGGGTAACTACGTTGTTGTCTTCCTCCTTGGCAGCAAGAACAAGAGCATATAATTTGTTGCACTGATAAAATGTATAGATCTATGAATGTACAAAGTATTCATTGTTATCATCTTTTTTTTAAAAAATGGTTTATATAAGGCCTTATTACGTACTGTCTCTTTATACATTTTTCCAACATTTTTTGCTAGGAAAAAGGATGAAATGTTTGTGGCTCAAAGCTCTTTATAGTATCAACATGCCAATGATATAACAGAGAAATGTTTTTCTCTTTCGAATTTGTTGTAATATACTATAAAGAGTAAAATACATGAAAGACCATTCTACTTGTCCATCCGTTTCAATTTGGCCATCGTACTTAAGAAAGTGCAAATCATGGTCACCCATTTTGCTTGACTGCATCGATACGGTCATTATCATACGTATTTGTCTGTCACACACGTATTTATAGGTCCATCATGGAAATTCAATCAAATATGGCCAAATAGTAAATGCACGTCCTCTCCTTTTGTATCTATCCACGTCCACCTATTTACTCTTTATATTTTTTCTGGTACAAACATAGCAAGTGAATCATATTTATCGTTATTCCATTGGCAAGGAGGTGGTGGCCAATGGTAGGTGTGATATGTGATACTTTGCCAATATTTGGCACATTAATTCAATTGGCTGACATAAGATATTTTGTCGACTAGGCATGTGGCAGCTTGTTACGATATAGCCCACAGTGATAGGGATTGTCGATCGCTGGACGCCACCACTGACCCACCTAGCTTGCAGCTTGCTACTCGCCTGCCCTCACTGCTTGCCTTTAGTTGATGGCACAAAGTGGCTCAATTGGGACTTGTAGTACGTGATCCTCTATGATGTATTTGAGTGCGAGATGAATTGAAAATATTGGAGGCAACAACTCAACTCGATTTCTAGTCATGTTTGTACAGAAAACGAACCAGATGGGAAGGTGGAAGGGGGTAAGTTGAAAAGGAGTGACTCTCATGGATTATTTGGCTATCTTTGAATGAATTTCCATGTTGCACAGGTAATATGTATGCCACATAGACATATACGTAGACCAATGGCCGTATTGGCATGGTTAAGCGAGATCAGTGGCTGCTATTTACACTTTCTTGAGTTCGATGACCAAATTGAAACGGATCAACAAGTACAATGGTTATTCATGCATTTTACTCTACTATAAATATGATTTGCATGCCAACAAGCAATTTTTAGGTTAGCAAGTGGTTATCACAATAAATGGCTTAGAGCGTCACCAAAGTGAGCTAAGAGACAGTCCATGTCGGATTTTGTCCTATGTTTTAGGAGAGAAGAAGAGAGAGAGAGATGAGCTAGCTCTTCCTTAAGAGACGGTTAATGAGCTACAGTCCATGCATGCAGGGGGTCATTAATTTAGATGCAAAATAAACTCCTATGTTAACTCTTAGATGAGACAGAGAGTCAACATTTACTCTACCTTTAGGGATGCTCTTAGTGTGATAAACTCACCCTACTTGTCCGTTCGAAATGAGAATAGCATGTTAGTCTGCCTTGTACCCAACAAGATATCGAATAAGTCCATTTATTACTATTCAACAAAAACATGATGGTAGTATTTTACTTTCTAGAAAAACTATTGTACTTGCCAGGAAGTGGCATTCACACTCATGGAGTGACATATTCACACTTGCTGCATTGGTAACTCAAATAGTAGCATCCATAGTTAGTTGGAACAGAACAAGATCTATATAGACCTTGGAAAAGAGGGACGCAACTATTCAAAATGGAACCTCGACACCATGTCACATCTCAATTACAATTTATTTTGCTTTAGGATGTTGGAGTAAACCAAACTGAGTGAAATTGGCAGGGTGGACCTCTTTATTACGTGGTTCAACAAGGTCATGGTGACCATGTTCATTTTGGTGGCCATCTTCTGGCAACTTTGTAAAATGCCCAAGGCAGACGACACACATCATAAACTGGACCACAATGAGGTGTGCTCTTATATTGTTTGAGCAGCAGGTTGGAAGATGGGAAACCATGGGACACGAAGATTTTAAGAGACAGAGTTCAAATCAATACTCCAGAAGAAGCTGCTGCAGAGGTCGGCGTGTTCATATATATGGTCAGTACATGAGATCGGGAAACTTTGTCCTCCCAAGAATATAAGGCTACTCCCAATGCTATGTTTCATTTTGTTGTTTCAAAGAAGCCACATCACCTAAAATGTATTGAAACCATCCATGAAACAACCCCTTTCAATGGTAAGTTTCATTTTTGTTGTTTCATAGGCAAGTCATGGTATTTAATTCTTGCATTATGATTGAGTGAGGAGCTCATGAAATGAAACTCAATGGCTTCAATGGTGGTTTCAATGGGTTTCAAAATTTTGGAAATAGTGCAACACTAGTTTCATCTAGATGAAACTATTTCCTTCTTTTTCTTCATAAATCTCATGCCACCTCATCATCTTTGCTTATGTGGCATCTCATTTATTGAAAATGAAACTCCTATTGGGAGTAGCCTAATAGTACAATTAGTGCAAGTAATAATGTGTAGATGGCCTGGTCATAAAGGCACTATCGAATAACCAACGTTGCAGAACGAGTTCAGGGATGCGTCACTCAACATCGAGACGTTCGACAGGATTTTAGTTTGAGATGTTGGGGTCAAACGAACCGATTGAAACTGAGACGCTGAGGTCTTCATCATGCGGCTAGTGTTGTTATTCCCTTCTCCTTTTATTTCAACATTTCAATCAACTATGGATTACTACTCTTCCCTTTTTTTCGACATTTTAGCTCGATTAAAGTAGTATGAAATTATTGGTCTACATTGGGGTCAACATATGTCAATGACCAATACTTGTGTAATTACAGCGTGACTTGGTGCCGTGCTTCTTCAGAAGCAGGGGTAGTACAATGTCCATTTAATACCCCAAGAAAAAAAATGTCAATGATTGTTGTCACCAAATTAAGCATGGCAGCATAACCACCACCATATCATGGTGATACATGGACGTGGCATGACACCGCGGTGTTTACTTTCAAAATGAATTCACCGTCCCGCCGCCAGTGATCGATGTTGGAACGTCGACAAGAAGTCCTTGTCTCCTTGGCGCTGGAGCTCTGCTCTGCCTCCAGGCTAGCCGCGCGCGTTGAAGTCCAGTCGCAAGTCCTCGACTGCTCACAACCACAGTGTGCACGACGACGCCGGTGCACCGGAGTGCTCTTCTTCGCATTGAGAGAGAGCACCCTATGCTTGGTTCAGTGAGGCAGATGCTGCGGTCTGATGATGCTTCATCATGCTCATTGATGGCATCTAGTGCAGCACATGATGACGAGCGGCTTGGCCGGACTTGTCAGCTGCCTCACTCTCCGGCAAAGCAACACCAGCAGCAAGGAAGCACTGTTTGAGTTGCCCGGTCCTCAATCATCCGACGCTCCACAGCACGTCAGGCCGGCGCACAACATTATATTCCAAGCGGCGGCGCCCGAGCGTGATGAGGTAGAGTCTGCCTGCTATTTCGTTGCCCAAAAAAAAATAAAAAAAAAACTGAGCCGTCTGGAGACTGCAAACTGTGTCATTCCGTGTACAGTTTGACGGACCGACCCCTCCGTCTCTGATGCACATGAAGAGAGGAGATAAAATCGGCCGCTTGCGTATCCGAGACATGTTGTGAATATAGATGAACATAGAGTCTGATGAAAGACTGAAACACTCTGCAAAACATCTCTCCTCTATCTATATATACATGTCCGTTTGGCATTGCAGGAGCACACCCATCTCTCGGCCAGTGTGTAACCACTGCATCTAGGTATCTAAGGAACCATGTTGAGAAGTGCCATGGTTCACAATGGTTCACAATGATGATGAGTAATTGACATGGGAGTTGATTTGAGTTGGATATGAGATTGGGTTGAAATGTGGGATTTTGAGGGTTGCATAAGCATGTGCATGATTTTGTTTATGGCTAACCGGAGATGGTGAAGGTGTTGGGAAGAATGGAGGAGAAGGAGAAATGTGTTTGCTTGTCTCATGATGTGTAGGTCAATGGAGTCAACTTGATGGTCAAGGGCGGGAGGATCGGGACCAAGCGGGGACTTGGGGCCGGACGATTGAGAGGCCGGGTGAGGTCAAGGGTGATCCACACCGTACACGTGGAGAGGACAAGAAGCACGGACGGTTTCCCGGTTTGGGCCTCAAAACCGGTGACGGACGGTTTCCCGGTTTGGGCCTCAAAACCGGCGGTGGCGGATGGTGGTGCACGTGGCACCATCGCGAAGGTTGCGTCGAGGCGAAGCAAAGACGTGAAGGGCCCGATGGCGTTCGGACGAAGGAGAAAAAGTCAGACGACTTTGCCCCTTGTGGTAGATAGGAGTGTGTGTTGAGTAGAGGGCATTCCAAAAATGTCTATAGATAGGGAGATGGCTGGTTGAAGAGGGGAGCTTCTTCCACCAAGTCAAGAGTTAGGTTTTCATTTTGAGAGCTAGGAGGAGCTTCAAGAGAAGAGAAGGGAGGAGAGGTTGTGTGAGAGACACCTTTTTCATCTTCCAAAGAGTGCGAGGATGAGGGCAGTTTCCTAGCCTTGTATCCATGTAACTTGTTGCCTTGAATCAATGAAATGAGATTCATTTTCGTGCTCAAGTTGTTCTTCATCCTCTAGATCCCGAATTTCCTTTTTCCCTATTTTCGGAGGTATTTTCGTGTGATTTTCGATTCTCCTTGTGTGATGTGTTTCGGGACAGATTTCATGGGTGGATTCGGTGCTATGATGTGTGGGAACATGCCTTGAGTGATCCTTGATCAAATCCCCTCACAAGCACCTCAAATTTGTGGATTTTGTCCAAGTCCATCCAAACCCTAGTTCTTCCCGTTCAATCCAAAATCCGTGGTGTTTTTGTGGAGTTCTTGGTATGGATCCTTTTGGATGATGTTCCACATCTCACCTTGAAGCTATAGTTCAAATTTCATGATTTTTGGAAGTCGTTTGATTAGTTTTCGAATTTTAGAGCCTCCGTTTTCGCGTTTGTTCGCGTGCTGTTTTTGAGACACGGACTAGTCCGCCCCGAAGCCGGACTAGTCCGCCTCTAGACCAATCCGGACATATCCGGTCAATTTCCGGACCACAGAGGCTTGGCATGGAGTCTCACCCGGACTTGTCCGCCCCGAAGCCAGACTAGTCCGCCTCTGGACCAATCCGGACATATCCGGTCAATTTCCGGACCACAGAGGCTTGGCACGGAGTTTCACCCGGACTAGTCCACCCCTGGACCAGACTAGTCCGGCTCTGCTGCAACCCGGACTTGTCCGCCTCGGACCAGACTAGTTCGAATCTGGATTAACTTGGATCATCTTCTTGATTGGTCACTTGCTTTAATTGCTTCCGTTTTTGCTTGTATCACTTCATAATCATTCCTAGGATTAACACATCATCTCCAATTGATGTGTGTGGTCTTGATGGTTGAAAGAGAGGTGCGTTGGGTTGTAATTGGGACATAGGCCAAGTTCTTGTGAAGAATTTTTATCGGCTCCCATTCACCCCCCCCCCCCCCCCCCTCTGGTCGCCTTCTCTGTCCTTGAGTATCCTTTGACACTTACTATTGCTGCCATCAATAATATTGTGTACAACCACTGCTGTAGCAACCTCTTGCTTATTTAGCTTTAAATCCAATCGTGCGCGCACGCTAATTAGTTTATTTTGTTACCTCCAATAATTTGTATATGCAGCATCAGCCTGTTTCTCTCAATTTTTGCAGGGGTGTGAACGAAAAAAGCACGGACCAACCGAGATGATGGCGGCGCTGAAAACCATGAAGCAGGCCGTTGCTGCTTGCATGTTGCTGGTGGTGCTCCTGCTGATGATTGGCGGGGCGTACTAATCATGATATTCTTCAGCGAGGTGAAGAATAGCAGCTGCACAGGGGAAGGCTTTGTCTGCACATCACCAGGTGTTATTTGCGAAGTTCTTTATGATGATCCTAATTGCTGCGTGTGACTACAGAAATCTCCCTCACACCCTCCTCCAGATTTGTTTGTGGTCTGGGTCATCTCCATGTGCTATATACGCAACTTAGTCATCCTAATTGCACCACAAGTATTTTCGCGCGAAATGGATTGTACCACTATATATATGAGGGCGTTTTTTGTTGCCTTAATTTGTCTCCGCCGCGTCTTGTTCTTCATTGTGGAGAGATTCAATGGTAACGAGGTTCGTGATGAATTGGGAGACGAGCGTTTATGGGCTCGCAACCAAAGGCTGAATGGGAATTGACAGCAATTAGAACGATGAACTGGAGCATTGCGTGTGCGTGATGTCGAGTAGTATAGAGATGGGCGAGTAGAAGCACTGAGAGCCGAGGAGAAAACTGACTCCGGTACTCAAAGCCCTCCATGGATGGATGGATGGCCCAAATCGTCAGTCCTGGCATGGCATGCGGTACTCCGGCCAAGCAACACCAGCAGCAGGCAATCACCATCTGCCCTGGTCATGGATCGTCCGACGCCAGCGCACAGCATCACGGACTGTGCTGCTTGGAGAGTCGCCTCTCCTCGAGAGCACATGGAGCGCTGCGCCAAGCTGCTACGCCCAAGCACGACGAGGCAGAAGAGTCTGCCGTTAAGTTTGACACGCTGTCACCGTGCCCTCCAGCACCGTGGTGTCGGACAGCCAGGGTGGCATGGTCACGATAAAATGGCTTCAGCGTGATAAACTCACACTACTTGTCTGTTAGAAACTAGTAGAATAGCAAGTTTGTATTGTATATGCCCTCTATATAGCACCCCCAACCCAACAAGATATCCAAAATTACAATCTCCCACTTATAATGTTTCAAAAAATAACATGATGGTAATATTTCATATTTTGTGAATAAATTAGCATGTTTCAATAGAAGAATTGTACTTGCCAACAAGTGGCATTCATACTAATGGAGTGATATATTCACACTTGATGCATTGGAAACGCAAATAGTAGCATGCATGGCTAGTTGGAACAGAACAACAAGGTCTTTATATAAACCTATCAAGAAGAGGGAGACAAATATACAAAATGGAAACCTCGACACCAATTATATCTCAGTTACAAATAATTATTTTGGTTTGAGATGTTGGAGTAAACCAAGTTAGCAGTCAGGTGGTGATTTGTAAACTTTATCCGAGTGTTTCTCAATCACTGTCTGTGAAATATATAATTGACTAACAAAGTTTTGCTTCGCTGCAGACAACAGGGTTGATAACCTATATCTCATATGTTTTACAAACCTTGCAAGTCACTGGCGCACGTTCGAGAACCGGTGACATCACATTCCTTGGCCCGTTCCTCTCACATTTACAGACAGCTTCACGTCAATGGTGGGGGAGCTGAGGACCTGGTGAATCTTTTGCTTGGGCAAGCTGTTTGAGAGGTGGGCGTGCTCATATATATCGTCAGTATCTGGGAGGTGCTCGAGGGACTTTGTCCTCCTTAGAACTAGTACAATTCGTGGTTGTAATAATTTGTACTCCTGTGTTTTCTTCTTTGGAATAATAACCTTTGCAACACAAATTCAGGGATGTGTTTTATGAGTGTGGAACAGGGAACTTGCTTATCCGAGACATGTTTGTGAATATGAACATAGTGTCTGAAAGATCAAAGTACTCAGTAGTTTTCAGATTTGTTCTTTGTCTGGCCACAAACATTTAAGACAGTACTTTTTAGCAATCTGTCGAACCTTCTACATTTTTTATATCAGGAAAGATTTATCTGGTATTTTAGTGATTCGTTAGGGACTTGCATACCGCTCATTTGGGCTGGACATGGGCTACGCTAGAGCTGCTGCTGGACTTGGGCCAAGAGTGGCGGTTGGCAATACAAAAGGAGGAAACCTGCATCGTGAGAGGGGGTCGATTGACCAGAACCTGGAACCGGCGGCGAGCTGCAGCTCGAGGCGAGCTTCTGCTCGATTCTATCCCCTTCCTCCTTCTTCCTTTCGACCTTGTACCTAGAACCTTCTAGAACATTCTAGAGCTTGTATCCTGTACCAGGTTGCTAACATCTGGTATCAGAGCGAGCGATCCCGGAGCCTCACAAGTCACCACCACCACCCACCGCACCATCCCCCACCATCGCAGCATCCAGTTTGAAATCCATCCATGGCGTTGACGGAGGCGGAGGAATCCCTCCTGGCGTCGATATCCGCTGTGTTGGATGTGAAGCTTGGCGAGACCAACCGGATGCTGATGGAGACAGCAGAAGCCTTGACGTCGCTGCAAATGGCGCACTCGCCTTCCATGTCGGGTCGAGGCCTAGGCACGAGCGCTTCGGCGTCTGCGGCTACTACCTCGGCGCTGCCATCTCCCACGGCTTACTCTTCCCCGTCAAGGTCGTCACATGACGCGGGCCTGGTCATCTCCATCGTCACCCCCGAGCACCTTGCGGAGATGCACGCAGTGTGTTCGACACCGGGTCCAGACCGGAGCGTTCGCGTTCAGATGTCGGCGACGACTTCCTCAGCACCGCACCGGCCTCCGTCGACCTCTGCCCTGTCACAGGACGCCTGCTTCGACATCTCCCTCCTCACCACCGAGCTCCCTTGGTCGACGCTCACCAGGTATTCGATGATTGGTCGAGGCGAGTACAACTGCCTTCCTGCATCCATGGTCACACCCTCGACGCTGCGCACGGGTTCCACATTCCCTGCTGCGGCCCAGGATGCACCCCTCTCTGTCCCCGTGGTCACCACGGAGCTCCTCTGGTCTGCGCCTATCAGGTGTTTGAAGTTTGGTCAAATCGGCAACCCGCGCGTTCCAGCGCCCTCAAGTACCTCGGCCACTGCCCCAACTCCATCCATGTCCACGTTCCAGCTTGACATCACCAACCAGTTCCCTGCTCCATCGATTGGTGTGTCCTTGCTGCATTCCATCATTGCTGATTGCAATGCATGCAAAGTATTGGAGGTAATACCTGTCAGTCCTTCTGTGCTGTATATTTTTGGTAGTGAGTCTGTGGGCAATGCTTTCGGTAGTCTGCTCTATGCTGCCAATGTTGGTGGGCGAAGCTGCAAATTGCCAAAGCCTCCATGGTTGTTATTCACTGAAGTAGCTGAACCATGGTTTGGGCAAAAACTGACCGCTGAGTTTCTACTTGAGGCATCGCCATGGGTTAGTGACCATGTCATGAGCAGTAAAGAAGAGCTACAACAGATACTTTGGTCTTTGTTCGAATGCAGTGCAACTGAGGTGTTTGTGTTTTCGAGAGTCTCTTGGCTGCCACCTGATTGGGCATGGAATTCAGTTCTTGACATTTATGAGTTAGAATATCTCCCATCCTGTGTTGAATGTACATTATTTCTGAGCCTCGTTGAATCATGGCAGCAAAAACATGTTGATAAGGGACATGTGGCTAGCAGCATGTCCATGATAATTCAGTGGAAGCAATTTTGCAGTAGGAAGCTGAACGGATTCAAAGTGCCTGGGCAATCTATGTGTCAAGAAAATTACAGAGTTATTTCCAGGTTGCACATGGTAGGTTCTCCAGATGCAAGTATGGTAATGGCAGGTCCTAACCACCAACAGCTTAACATCTTCTTACCTCGAGTATCTTGGAAGCTCAGACCCGGGCCACCACATGAAGAAGTTATTCCCAATGCCTATGTCATGGATGAGACTTTATCCTACTTCACAGTGGTAATATCCAGCAGATGCTGCCTAGGCTTGGTGTTGTTCCTTGTTAGCAAGATCAGGAAGTGTTTGCAATCTACACAGCTTATGGCTATTTTGCTATCACTGTCTTCTGAATCAGCACCACCTGCTGATACAAGAAGGTCATGGGTTGACAAGCAGCAGAAACCATTTATACTGTGTGCTACACTGCAAGTGCCATGGAATCCTGGTATCTCTGGTGCTTTTCACTGTTTTTTGTGGCCTCTCAACATCGGCTTGAGGACAAGCCGGAACTCATGGACGGAGGAATGTCATGATGAAGCAAGAGATTATTTGATTCTACTGCTCTCAGTATTGCAAGTAGGTAGGTGCTGGCGGCTCTTACAGATGTGCTTACAAGAAATTTGTGCGACAATGGAGATCAATGGCCAGGGCAAGGGAGTAGGCTGGAGTATTGTATTGGCCTTGGTAAATCAGTTGTGCGTTGGAAGTGAAGCTACAAACATAACCAGATATGGTGGTGCTAGAGACAAGATCAGTGCTGGTGATGAATGGACCGATGGCTCAAAGGAATTCCAAGTGCCTTGTTTTCCAGGCTATCCAGTGCTATTGAATCGGCTTGGGGACAAGCCGAATTTTGAGGGGAGAATGTTAGGGACTTGCATACCGCTCACTTGGGCTGGACATGGGCTACGCTAGAGCTGCTGCTGGACTTGGGCCAAGAGTGGCGGTTGGCAATACAAAAGGAGGAAACCTGCATCGTGAGAGGGGGTCGATTGACCAGAACCTGGAACCGGCGGCGAGCTGCAGCTCGAGGTGAGCTTCTGCTCGATTCTATCCCCTTCCTCCTTCTTCCTTTCGACCTTGTACCTAGAACCTTCTAGAACATTCTAGAGCTTGTATCCTGTACCAGGTTGCTAACATTCGTTTTTATAAAGATCATGATCGTGAGCAAATCATCAAGTTTTCAGTCGTGGAGGAAATAGTAACACCCTTTTACAGAAGCAGAACTATGGCAATAGCAAGGGAGTAGCAGGAATGAAGTCATAGTAATAGCATTCCCAAATTCATACTTGTTGTCTATTAGAAACGGAAATAGCATGTACGCCCAAAGCATAACAACCCCAAATTCACACTTGTTGTCTGTTAGAAATGGAAATAGCATGTACGCCCAAAGCATAACAACTCAAAGTTTTTTTTTTTGATGAAACAACAACTCAAAGTATTTACTAATCCAATTTGAAGGAGATTAAGCAGCTATAAATTGTAATTCCAGTTCATGGATCTTCTGTTATAATTCTACCTCTATACACTGATACTCTGTGGTCAATCTTTTGTGCCGAGGTTTTTTTTTTTTGAGATGTTAGAGCAAACCAAATTCAACAATATTAAGAGCGAGGGTCAGGGCAGACCCGTTTTCTTCGCTACTTCCGCGACATCTAGATATTTGACGGAATGCCGGTTGGTCGTGTTTGGGATACCGTCAAGCTAGAGGCGCTTGACTCTATCATCAGGAAGACAGGAATCAGCGGCGTCAACGTTTGTTGTCTTCTTGTCACCGTATAGTTTTGGCCGTCATCTGCAACCAAAGCAAGCGACTTTCTCCTGCACGTGTGATTTTGGCCATCGGTGACTCGGCCATGAGCACTAGGTTTGTAAGCTGAGCGCATCTGCCCCGCCACCGCAACAGGACAATGATCATTTCCTCAGCTGGAAGAGCAGCAGCGCCTTATTGATGATGTAGTTGGGACCCAAGGATACCCACAATGTGTTGGCTGCCTCTGCTTGATATGTTTCTGGCCGGCTCCCTTTGCTCCATTGTTTTTCTCTTAGAGAGAGAACGTGCTTGTGTACTGACTTGCATGATGCACAAAGAGTTCATTTGACATTAGATACCCTACAGTCTAGTTGGCGAAAGATTACACAAGTTAGTAAGTTACCAAATTTCATACTATCACTGTTGATGTGCCGTAAGATCTCGACTCACATTTTCAGTCTCCTGAATTTCCTGGCACGTGTCATAGTTACATTTCCTGGCGAAATTCCTGACAGGTATTAGTCTCAGGAGACATTTTCAGTCTCCTGAATTTTCTGGCGAACTACATTTTCACGATGCGCATATCACAGAAGTAATTATCACTGGTCAAATACCTGTCTTTATATATCGGAACACCTGGATCTACTCAGCAACTAACAAGAACAACCTAGTGGCTTAGGCATCACGAAAGTAACTGTCAGCTTGGCTTCAAAATACAGCAATCTTATTACGCGCAGATTAGAGTGTTAAAAAACCATTAAATTGCTTTTAATACATATTCCCTTTTCTAAAAAAAAATAGAGTGGTAATCAGGCTGCTCATCAGCGAATGACGAAATGGATCGGACGGAATTTCAGACCTTGATCATGGTGTTGGTGTCCGGCGAGCCATCGACGACGTTGGACCGGCAGTACATTCATCTTGGACTCGGCGATGATGCTCTCTACGCGTGGGCGCTCTGCAGCGCGATCGGCGACGAGATCGCGTCCGGTCAGCGAGACCAGTCTCGAGGTCACGCTGGCTAATGAAGGCGAACTCAAAAGTCAGCGCCCTCGAAGCAAGCGCACTGCATCGTCCTGGAGCAGAGCTCCATGCGCCGGAGCTCTGCGCATGGGTGCTCTGCAGAGCACCAACCATCAAAAGAACAAAAGCTGGCTGCGCGTTGTGAAGGCCAGCCTAAAGCTCGCGCACTCCCGCGAACGCACGTTGTAACCGGCCGCATGTTCAGCTTCGACTCGGCCATGGAGCTCTGCAGCGCGACCAGCGACGAGCGAGCTCGCATCCAGTCTGCCGGCGCACAGTGAGGAGCAGTCTCGAGTTCCCACTCACAGCGAGCAGTAACAATTGGTTCATAAAAAAAACAGAGCGATGTTTTTCTCTGTCAAATTTGCTGTCCTAACTATGATTGGCATGCGAGCATTATGATCTTAGCAAGTGGTTGTCAGCACTCAGCACAATGGCTTCAGCGTGAGTTTATCACACTGCTTATCTGTTGGAAATGAGAATAGCAAGTTTCCCTGCCCTCTATGGAGCACCACCAAGGCACCAACCCAACAAGATATGCAAAGTAGCAATCAATCCCATTTATTCTTATTTAAAAAAATATGATGTCGATATTTAGATTTTTAGAATTACTATGGCATGTTTAAGTAGAAGAATCGAACTTGCCAGCAAGTGGCATACACACTAACGGAGTGACAAATTCACGCTTGTTGCATTGAAAACTCAAACGGTAGCATGCATGGTTATTAGTTGGAACAGAACAACAAGATCTATATATAACCGAAGAACAGGAGGGAGGCAACCATCTAAAATGGAACCTCGACACCATGTTCTAACTCAATTACAAGTTATTTTTGTTTGAGATGTTGGAGTAAACCAAATGGGCGTTCAGGTGGTTATCTGTACAACTTTATTCGAGTGTTTCTTGCTGTTTCTGAAATATATAGTTGACTAACAAAATTTACTCCACAGGACACAGGGTTGATAACCTGCATTTCACAAGTTTTACAAACCTTACAGGTCATTGGCACATGTTCGAGAACCTGCATCATAAAGTTCGTAGCTCCATCTCTCTCACTTTTACGGACAGCTTCACATCAATGGTAAATCTTCCGCTTGGGCGACAAGCTCTGCGTGACGCAGTCCTAGTTCTCCTCTGGTACAATCTCTTCCGTCATAACACTATGACGAAATTACCCGCCATCTGCAAAGCAGTAGTAAAGGGCTGGGAGAGGGGGATGAGACTTGAACCAAGGCATACGACACTCATCGTAAATTGGACCACAATAAGCTGAGCTCTTAGTTGTACGAGCAGCAGGGTGGGAGATGGGCAACCACGGCGGACGAGAATGATGAAGCGAAGATTTTAAGAGACAAACTTGTACAATAATGTAGTACTCGTTAGGAGCAGGAACAAGAGTATGACATAACAAGAGATGTACTAATACAATCCACCATTGTATATTTTGTATGGGAGAATTTCGTAATGCCATTGCAAAAAATTGTAATCTCATATATGCTATTGACATCACATTAGCATGTGGGACTTACCTGTCAGTGGTATATTTTAGATTATGCAAATTTGCAATGGCAAGTGGGAAATTATTCCTTGTATGGGCTTTGAAATCCCACATGTTCGTTCTCTAGAGTATGGACCTGACACCGTCACTGCAGCATCCGGCTGCCTGAAGCAATGCACGACGTGTTTCTTGATGAACTGGCTCTGCTTAATTACACCTCTGGCCTTCTCCACTGTTGGCTGCTGATCGATATTTTGACGGCAGACACGGTGCTCATGTGCTACTAGTAGAATAGGCTCCATTTTTCACCGGGCACCCGCATTTAGAAGCGACCGGCCCTCCCGCTGCGCGCGGTAAACTTCGCTAGGTGTCGCCTCTCACAACGGGGACCGCTCCGCCATGCATGCACGAAGAAAGACACGTAGCGGTTCTGCAGTGCCCTCGACTGCCACACATATTGGAACGAGTCTAGGTCGATTTGACTCCCCAAAGAAAACATGCACATGGATTGCTCCGCCCTCTAGCTTTCTCTATGGCCTGTTCGTTTCCTTTGCCTAAAATTCGCCCTGTCACATAAAAAAAAATCTTGCCATTTAGGAGTATTAAATAAAATCTAATTACAAAACTTTTTTACAGATGGGGGCTAATTTACGAGACGAATCTAACGAGCCTAATCTATACTACATAATAAAAGAGGACCCGTCGTCCGTACACCCCACCCCCCTCGCACCCCCCGTGCGACGAACGACGAAAAACAATGCGCACCCCACTGCCAACGAACGACGAAACAGATGTACACCGCACATCAGAGATCAAACACACGAGATGAATTTCGTCATTGGTTGCAACTAGCGCAACCCCAAATCCCGGACCCGCTGCGAACGAACGACGAAACAGATGTACACCGCACATCAGAGATCAAACGCGCGGGATGAATTTCGTCGTTGGTTGCAACTCGCGCACCCCCAAATCTAGACCCCCCCAACCTGCGATCCACCCGTGCATCATGCATCCTACGGGTCAGATGGAATTCGTAGTTGGTTTGCACCTCCGATCCGATCCCAACCTCGCGTGAATCCCGCTCCCGCACCCCTACTGCGATCCACCTTGATCTCGCGCACACCCGTCCATCACAAGTTCAATGGACCAGATGGAATTCGGCGTTGGGTGCACCTCCGATCACAGTTGTATAAATCATGATCCAACCCCGCTTCCCGAAACCTAACCAAAGGCGGCCGCCGCTCCTTCACTTGAACCCTAAATTCTAGAGGTTAGTCCTAATTCCTTATTGATTGCTTCTAATCTATGACATGACTCTTGGTTGGGGCCAGGATAGCATCGAGAAGGAGGTGAGCATGGACCCTGCTAGATCTTGAAGACTCACCTTTTGGAGCTCATCGCCGACTGCACACGGCGGCGCGGGACCAAGCCGCATGGATCTGCAGCGCACGGAAGCCGCCTCCCCGCCTCATCGACAAGCACACGTACCACGACGGAACACATCGACACTGACGCGTGCGGGTAACGAAACCCGCACGCGCGCACCGGCAATGAGATCCGCCGCGGAACCCAACGAGGCTGCACGACGTCACCTCGCCCAAGTGGTCGCCGCCTCCCGACGCAGCATGAAGAGGACGCTAGGCCTCGCCGTGCCTCACGCGCACGCCGCCGCCGCCACCGCGCCGCTCTCACTCGCTGGGAGTAGGGAAATGCGGAGGCGAATGTGAAATTAGGGTTAGGGTTACGCCGGGAAGGGTTTTTATTCGATGAGGAATTGTTTACGGCCGTTGATCAGCAGCCGACGGCGGAGATTGAGCGGCGGTATAACAGGCCGGGCCGACGCGTAGGTTTTTCAGCCCACTGGGCTCCTGGCCCGTGCGGGCGCGCGCAGGCGCTTAACTGGGCTGGGCCAATTTCAGTGTGGAGTGGGCTGCTGAGATAACTGAGAACTCAAGGCCCGCTTCGACTTTAGTTTTTGTTTTTTTCAGCCTTTCCTGATTACAATTTTAGTTGCATTTGTTTGGATGTATACTATTTGAATGACTATTTGGATGAAAGTCAGGGAGTGCGCACGGATGAGAGGCATATGCCGCTAGAAGGAATTGAGTCGAGGCTCACCGTGCATGAAGAACTCCGGCGAGCACTCGGTTAGGTTTAGCAGCGGCTCATCGGAGAAGAAACTCGATTCCTGTCGGAGCACTTGGTTTCGACGACGACGCGTTGTAGGGATAGGAAGAGGGGGTCTTGGAGGAGCGGTGAAGGGTTGCAGCTCGAGATGGGGTGGACGGAGACGGTGGCGAGCGCGAGCTCAACTTCCGGCGTCCATGGCAGCTGCGCGATGTGTTTTCGAGGAGGAGAGCAAGGGATGGAGTGAAACACCGACTGGAGATGGGAGAGAAGCAGCTGGGCGGCTCGTCCCAAACTTCAGACGCGGTCGGGGCAGGCAGGCAAGCACGCAGGCAGTTCGGTGGCGTGCATGAGCGTCGTCTTGACCGATCAGAGGAGAACGATCAAGGGAATGTGTGTATGACAGGTGGGTCCCACTATTTTTCCAATTTCAATTTAAATTTCTTTCTCCTTTGTAAATTCCAAATGAAGGTCAAAACAAAGTCAAATGAACTCCAAATTTCTCCTGTAGGTCCCTAACAATTTGTACTTCCTATTTTTCAACTTAAATTAAGGTACATTTTCAGGAACTTAAATTTGGAATTCAAACAATTTGTTTAAAATTTAAGGTTGTTCCATTTATTTAAATAGGTTCCCAAATACGACTGTTTCTGGGATTTTTAGGGGATTGTTGTCCACCTGATATCTTTTCAATGAATTTTTATTTGCACATTGCTAAGTTCAAATTTTGAACTTTCTTTTTAAATTTCAATCAAATTTGTATCCTTTTAAATTTTTCATCATTTCTTTTATAGAATTATTTGATCCATTCCTACATTGAGCTCCATTTAATGTCCTAGCAGGAAAGAAAAATAAGAGAGACACTTGAGTGTCACAAGCGTGGCCTTCAAGTTTAGGCCCAACAGCCCATGTTCTGGTATGTCAGTTGGTTTCCTGCTGGACTGGGCCTTGGTTTGGACGTGGGGGAGAAGTGGAGGCCTTGTTGGGAGAAGCTTGGCTGCAGGTGGAGCCTGAGTAGTCCAGCTGGCCTATGATTGGGCCGGCCGGTGTACCGTCTCTCCATTTCTTTATGATTTTCGTCGTATTTCCGTCCGGCATCCAAATATCTCACCAAAACTTGTGGAAAGCCATTAATGTAAAAGAATGTTTATTTTATCCTTGATTTATGACTTTTATTGACGGTGTTGGAGGTGAAAAATTGGTTAATAAACAACGCCAACAATGAGTACTGATCTTGCATACTTTAATATCACCTCGAGCAATCACATCTCGAATAAAATGATACCTCACCTCAATATGTTTTGATTTATCAAAGAACATCTGATCTTTAGTAAGGTAAATAGCACTCTGACTACACAGAATATAGTAGTGCAAGAATCATCTCCACAAAGCTCAGCATACAAACCTCTCAACCAGAGAGCTTCTTTTCCAGCCTCAGAAATAGCCATATATTCAGCTTGAGTAGTTGATAGAGCAATAGTAGACTGCAAACATGCTCTCCAACTAACAGCACAACCACCAATGGTGAAAACATAACATGTGAGAGACCTCCTCTTGTCCAAATCACCAGCAAAATTAGAATCAACATAACCAACAAGTCCATCTCCAGATTTCCCAAACTGCAAACAAGCACTAGAAGTACCACGCATGTATCTCAAAATCCATTGGACTGCTTTCCAATGCTCTCTGCCAGGATTAGCCATGTATCTACTGACAACACTGAATGCATGTGATAAATCCAGATAAGAGCAAACCATAGCATACATAAGAGAACCAACTGCGCTAGTATAAGGAACTCTAGACATGTACTCAATATCATAATCTGATTCAGGACATAAAGCTGAAGATAGTCTAAAATATGAAGCTAACGGAGTACTCACTGGTTTAGCATCAAGCATATTGAAACGACGAAGTACCTTTTCAGTATAGCCTTTCTGACTAAGATATAACTTGCCAGAACTCCTCTCTTTGATAATCTCTATGCCAAGAATTTTCTTTGCAGAAATCTGGCTATAGCCCTTAACTAGGGATGAAAACGGTGACGAAAATTCCCGATTTACCGACGATCGTTTCCGAAAAAACAAGAAACGGGAAAACGATTATGGGAAATTCGGAAACGAAAGTGAAAACGGGACAAACTATACGGAAATGAAAATGGAAACGATAGAGGGAATTTTCGATCGAATAGCCGATATACCGTATTACCTCGGAATTTTCGTCGAAAATACCGTATTCCATCACTACAGGCTGAACGTCAACATATTGCAATCGGACCTTTCCTTACCCATCCAGCCCAAGACGTAAGCAAAGCTCCCTCTCGTGGAAATAATATACTAAGCGTGGAAGTAATGATCGTGATTTTAGCATGGTACTGATTACTATCCAACTATAGCCCGATTGTCTTATGCATGGACGCATCATTTCCATCCCTTGGAGCGATAATTCTTCTTAGTTCTTACATCATGACATTTTGGTTATTATGTCAACAACATATTATGTCGGTCATTTTGGTTGTGTCATATTGGACTTATTTCACCTAGTCAAGTACTCAAGTTAGACCTGTGATATGTACTCATGTCGGTTGTGCATTTGTTATGTTGGTTGTCAATTTTATTCTTATTATTCAGTCTTATTTTCACGTATTTGTTTATCATTTATATTGAAGTTCGTTATTTTCGATCACAACTATCGGTTCCTGACCGGTATCGACATGTTTTCGTTCCGATAGTTTCGTTGTCGTTGTCCCGACATTTTCGATATCGTTTTCATTTCCGAGGTTACCGGTTTCGATTTCGTTTTCGACTAAATAATATGGTTAGAAAATGATAATAGTATTTTTCGATCGTTTCCGACCGTTTTCACCCCTACCCTTAACCACCAACCTTGCTTTATACCTTGCAGTTTCGTTAGGAGAAATTGCTTCCTTCCTTTTGAAAATCCACTTGCAATGAACGGGCTTCTTCTCTTTAGGCAACGGTACTAAATCCCAAGTACCATTCTTATCAAGTGACTCCATCTCATCTTGCATAGCGGTAACCCAATTGTTGCAATAAGCAGAAGTGATAGCCTCAGCATAATTAGAAGGTTCTGCACTACCTTCAACATCTTCTGCACAACTCAAAGCATAAGTAACAATATTACACTCCTCAATTAACCTCTTGGGTCGAACATGAGGCCTCCTAGACCGGTCACCGACAATAGAACGTTGTGAAGGCTGCACAACGGGAGAAGAATGTGGGACAATAGATGAATCATCATCATCAATAGATGCATCTGGGATAGCAATATCTGGTGTATGATCTGAATCAATAAAATGCTCCACCTGAACACTAGAGGTCTGCGAACTCAGGAGCATTAGTAGACATAGCAGATCAATTAAAGATAACATTTCTGCTAATAATAACCTTTTTAGATTCAAGATCCTACAATCTATAGCCTTTAACACCAGAACCATAACCAAGAAATATGCACTTAATAGCTCTAGGCTACAATTTACCATTATCAACATGAGAATAAGCTGGGCAACCGAAAACTATCAAACCAGAATAATTAGCTGGAGAACCAGACCATACCTCAATTGGAGTTTTCTTATCAATAGCAATAGATGGTGAATGATTAATCAAATAGCAAGCAGTGGAAGTAGCTTCAACCCAAAAATATTTACCCAAACCTGCACTGGACAACATGCAACGGGCCTTCGAGATGATAGTCCTGTTCATACGCTCAGCTACACCATTCTGTTGAGGAGTATAAGTAACAGTGCGGTGTCTCACAATGCCTTGAGACTTACAATAAGAATTAAAAGCATTAGAACAGAATTCCATCCCATTATCAGTACGAAGTACCTTCACCTTTCTCTCGGTTTGATTTTCAATCATAGTCTTCCACTCCTTAAATGCTGAGAATGCATATGATTTATGCTTCAAGAAATATGGCCAAACCTTCCTTGAATAATCATCAATGATAGTCAACATATAACGACGACCTCCAATAGAAGTTTTGCGACCTGGCCCCCATAAATCAGCATGCACATAACAAGAATACCTTCAGTTGTATGAACCGAAGTGTTTAACTTCACCCTCTTGTGTTTGCCAAATACACAATGCTCACAGAAATCCAGCTTACTGATGCTATGACCATCCAGAAGTCCTCTCTTGTTCAAAACTGCCAAACTAAGTTCACTCATATGCCCAAGACGCATATGCCAAAGATTAGTAGCATCAGAATTAGATAATGACTTGGAAGAAACAGCAGCATTACCAATAACTGTAGTGCCTTTGAGAAGATATAAATTGGCACATAATAAATCACATTTCATGACAACAAGAGAGCCTCTAGATACCTTCATAACTCCACCTTTAGCGGAGTACTTATACCCTTTGCGATCAAGAGTACTTAAAGAAATGAGATTTCTCGTCATAGTTGGAACATGCCTCACATATGTCAATGTCCTGACAATACCATCAGCCATCGTAATCTGAACAGATCTCATGCCTACAACCTTGCGAGGTGTGTTATCACCCATCAAGACAGAACCACCACTTTGGACAGATTCAAAAGTGGAGAACCAATCCTTATTAATACAAATATGAAACGAGCAGGCAGAATCAAGAACCCATTCATCATCAATTTTAGCACATCCAGCATAAGCAACGAGAACATCACCATTATCAGAATTACTATCAGCTGAAGCAACAGAGGCTTTACCAACATCATTAAAATTATGTTTCCCCTTATTTCTCTTTTCATTATTCCACAACTTATAACATTCTGAGATGTAATGAGTATCACCTTTGCAATACCTACAGAACTTTTCTTTGCCTCTGGACTTTGAGCGGCCTTTGTAACCACTCGAACTCTTGCTTCTAGAGTCATGTGTTGATTTCTTCTCTGTCCTACCACGAACAACCAAACCAAGCCTTCTCCATCAGAACTGGCAGCTTCAGCAGACACTATCTGTTTCATCTTTTCCTTAGCATGCAAAGCATCATAAACCTCATTGACGGTTAGAGTATCATGACTATACAAAATAGTATCTCTGAAATTTGAATAAGATTGGGGCAACGAACATAAGAGCATAAGAGCTAAATCCTCATCATCATATTTTACCTCCATGGACGCTAGGTCCGAAAACGATCTCCTTGAAGACTGACAAATGAGAGGACACGGAACCACCCTCTTGCAGCTTGTGTGTCAACAATTTCACCTTCAAATGCATCTTGCTGGTGAGATTCTCCTTTGACAAACAGATTGACTCCAGCTTGAGCCATAAAGCAGCAGCGGTTTTCTCCTACAAAACCTCTTGCAAAATATTGTTAGATAAATGAAGATGAATTTGTGATAGAGCCTTATGATCCTTTCACTTTTCATCACTGGACCAAGATTCCGGCTTCTTCTTGTCGAAACCAGCAAGCGCATCATCTAGATTAGTGTGCGCTAATACTGCCCTCATCTTGACTTGCCATAGAGAAAACCGTGTATCACGGTCTAGCAGCGGAAGATCATACTTGAGAGAAGACACGTCGAGGAACAATCATCAATAAACAATCTACAGTGTCTCTGGTACAACCTTGTGTGCACTTAGCAGAATCTGCAGACTTCTTGGCTGAGTACACGAGGTGTACTCAGCAAAGAAACCAGAAAATAAGGAGGCACCTCCTACGCCACATCTACCTGCGCGAGACGGTGCATAAATGCGTACCGACGCATCTCTTACGTGGTCGCCAACACCGTGGTCGCGTTCCCGCCGCTCATGCTCCAGTCCATCGCCTTCGCCGCTACCACCTACTTCGCCGTGGGGCTCGCCGGCGGCGGCGCCTCCTTCGCCTTTTACGTCTCCATAGTGCTGGCCTCCTTCTGGGCGGGGAGCGGCTTCGTCACCTTCTTTTCCGCGGTGGTGCCGCAGGTCATGCTGGGCTACACGGTCGTCGTCGCCATGCTTGCCTATTTCCTCCTGTTCTCAGGGTTCTTCATCACCAGGGACCGCATCCCAAACTACTGGACGTGGTTCCATTACCTGTCCCTGGTGAAGTACCCATACCAAGCCCTTCTGCAAAACGAATTTGGTGGGGGCGCGTCGCGATGCTTCTCCCGCGGCGTCCAGATGTTCGACGGCAGCCCAATCGGCAGCTTGCCGGAGGCCATCAAGATCAGGGTGCTCGGCGCAATCAGCTCCGTGCTGGGCTCGAACATCACTGCCAAGACCTGCGTCGCCACCGGCGCCGACATCCTGGCGCAGCAGGCCGTCATGGACATTGGGAAGTGGACGTGCCTCCTTATTACGGTGGCATGGGGCTTCTTCTTCAGGTTCTTGTTCTACATCGTACTCCTCGTAGGAAGCAAGAACAAGAGAAGGTGATGATGATGTAATGATATACAATCAGAGCATTGTTTTTGCTCTTTGTATAGTAATAATATTTTCTAATTAATCTGACATAACATATGGTTTCTAGTTACCACACTGTCTTGTCCTGCTTGCGGCATGCTTTTAGTTCGGTGTTTCGAGGGCTACGCACAGAGTGAAGCACGCATCAGACCAAATGACGAACAGTTTGCGCATAGAAACTCCATCTTCCTGAATCATACAATATACCTTTGAAGCTTGATCGAGTAACTTCAAAGTCTTAACTCCATTAACGCCACAACTCAATACATTTGTTTCAACAGAAGAGGCTTCTAGTTTTCCTTGGTGCAGAAAAGACTCGTTTATTACTTACTCATGTAGTACTTATTTTACAAACTTTGCATCCTCAATTAACCATCACAACCCGGCCCTCCGTTAAAGAAGCTGACCCATGACATGGTTGATATGAAATAACACCTAGTAAGGTTTACACGAACGGGCAGATCTGTCGTAACATCATGGCCGTTACCATCTTCATCGATCAGCTTGACAGCTCTGAATGATGCAGATAGGGTGAATTTTCACCTTGGACGCACACACAGCTGCTGAATATGGTCCATTGCAAGAAAAAAGCCGAGAACTTAAAGTACCCAGGAAATAAAGACTAAAGGCCCACTTTACCTCAACGTGGCCTAGATTAGAAAAAAGGATAGCCCAGCTACTAATGCAAAAAGCAAGCCCAAGAACGTGAACGTGCCCTAGATTAGAAAAAGGATAGCCCTGTTTCCTCTCGCTGCTTCGTGGCCGCGCCGCACGACAGTTCAACGTAAAGTAGATCGCCTGGGTGCCTGGCTGTGGGGGCGTGGCTACAGCCGCCTCTCCAAGCCTCTCGCCATCTACCGAGGCTCGAGTCGTGCTGCTATGGCCTCGTCAGTCAACGTCACAATTTAGATCAACTCCCAATCTTCCGTCAGCGCCCATCACAAAATCAGGCAACAAGAAATCTCAACTTATCCTCCTCTGATTGATATAAATCTCTAGATTATTTTAATCCCTTCATTACAATCAAATAGAACCGTAGAATTGGGTTGCATTGATATGCTCCAGAATGTAGGGCTAGCTTTACAATGTTGCGACTAATACACTTGAGAGATGCTTTTGAAGATTTTGAAAACATATTTACACAATAAAATCGGTGATGAGCAATTGAGTAATTGTCTTATTAGCTATGTGGAAAACGAAGAGATGAAAAAGGTGAGTAACGAGGCCGTGGTTGATCGTTTTATAAACATTAGTGACTGAAGATTCAATGGTTAAAAGGTAATGTTACAATTCATAATAGTTATTTTTTCAATCACAATTTTTTAATAAATAATAAAACCGAATCACGTGTTTCCTTTTTGAGTAGGTAGAGGTAGCATTCCTTTTCCTTTTTGAGTACATTATTTCATATTATAAAATTATGATGATGAAACTTCTGATTGTAAGTAGAGTAGAGGTAGCATTATTTTACATTATTTCATATTGATGCAATGATGCTGAAACAAACTTTTGGATTTTAGCAGGGTACCGTTCCGACTAAACTCAGTTTGTTTCGTTATGGAGACGAGAATTATAGTTTGGAGGAAATAAACACATGTACATTTACATGTTATAAGGTGTTAGTACATGGATCAAAGTCAACGAAGCAACACATAGCATCTCTGCAAGTATGTGATAAGTGGTACTCTATTCACTCCAGAATATTAAGTACCAAAGAATTAATTCTGTATGTCACTGACCATACTGACTATCTGTAACCCATATCCATATACAAGTCGTATAATGTGGTAGAGTGGACAGTGACCATATATTGAAAATGAGAAGCTACAGCAAGTGTGCAAAAACTAAGAGCAAAACAGTAAAATTGGGTGAAAATTTTACCTGAAAACTATAGACAACTTATATTGTTAGAAGGGATGAGCATAGCTGAAATGACCTAGGAGTACATTTTTAATCGGAGAGGGCGCTCCATTATTTCAAACTGTATGACACGGTTTAACCGTGTGGTGAACTATGCGGGCAACCAACAGGTTCCACAGATTAACATATTGGTACAAACCCACGTGCCCAAGTTCATTTAGGCGGCTTGTCAGACTAATCTAACTAGTCCACGTGCCCACGTGCAATGCATGCACGGGCTAACAATTTATACATATTAGTTAGCATTCTCGGATTTCTTATATTTAGCGACAGGGAATTAGTTTTTGCTCCTACCATCATTAAAGTATACTACCATTAGTACAAAAAATGGTATCACTGAAAATCCATGTTTTTTTTGTATGCCACCTAAGA
The DNA here is from genome assembly GCA_007726485.1 of Eragrostis curvula. Lineage (NCBI taxonomy): Eukaryota > Viridiplantae > Streptophyta > Magnoliopsida > Poales > Poaceae > Eragrostis > Eragrostis curvula. The sequence goes on from RWGY01000173.1 coordinate 99,504, forward strand.
TGATAATGAAGTAACTCATAAGATAAACTCTCTAAACACTCGGTTGCAACCATAGATAGTATATTGTCTAAAACTCGTTGAGGGAGACCGCCCTTTGTTCACTGTTTTAGAAATTAAAACTCTGCAAAGTTCAATGAACAAATATTGTTGGTTCACGAATTAATAAGACTGAGTTAGATACCTGAACTATTTTTAAATATGAAGTGGCAATTTGAAGTATCACACCCCCATAAATACAATGTTGACCTACTTATATTTGTAGTATTTTTTTGTTCCTATGATACTTATCACTTATGTGCTAATTAATTCACCTATACAGGAAATTTTAGAATGCCAGGTCTGGTGTACATTCTCTTCAAAACAATCGTCTCCTTAATGCAGCTTACACAATACAGGTGTTATTTATACTTATCTGATAATACACAAAAGTGGAACATATAGCTTTTTGCAGAACTGCCAAAAGAAAGCTGCAGCTCCAGTAAATCATGGGTCACGTGCAACTCATCATGTATGGCAAAGAAAAGACATGGGACGACATAGAAAGTGTCGTAGCCCTAGTTTTCAGATATTCCGAACCCTATTTTAAGACTTTTTTGAAGGCTTGTCTTGCACGGCATGGTGTACGAGAAGGTTACGATCTCCTTGTTGGATACGGAGAAGGAACATTGTAGTTTAGGAAGGGCTCTAATAGGCGGTAACTAGCCTATAAATATTCATGTAACCCCTACGGGGAAATCTATCTGGCACCTTGCGAAACCCTAACGCAAAGGCTGCCACATTATACAAGATCGCACTGAACGTAGGGTTTTTATCCTTCGAGAGGCCTGAACCAGTATAAACCCTCTGCGTGTTCTTAGATCGATCTCGCTAACCACGTTGCTCCCACGATCCAAATATCTGCTGAACACCCCGTTCAATCGGGTGACGACAGAGGCGCGCCAGGTAGGGGGGCAGCGTCGAGATTCCGTCAAGAGCATCAGATGGGATCTGCGAACAACATGAAGTTTCCTGTCGGCGCCGAGTTCCGCTTTGGATCTTTGGCCTTCGTTGCCGACAGGAACGGAGATCTTCAGCAAGTCAACCCGCCAGAGGCGCAAGAGGTGCTTCTGGCGGAACTGGTGGCCTCGATCAACCTCCACGACGAAGTCGTCCAGGAAAAGCAAGAGACGATGTCGTCGGGAGCGCCTGTGCCGTTCGGGTTCATGAACTCGGCGGGTGCGTTCCGGGAGGCTGCGACAGGGGTATGGGGCTCTCCTTCGGGAACCCTACCGGAGGCGGAATCCTCTTTGGATCCGATCTCTGGCTCTGCCCTAGAAGCGCAAGTCGTCCGGGCAATACTAGAAGGACGTTACTTTCCGGGCTTCGGGATCGGGAGCCCGGATAGTGATGATGAATCATGGAACAGTGAAAACTGCCACGAAGTTGGAGGCGATTCCGAAGATGAAGGCGTCGATCCCGCTCGCCAAGTGTACATGGCCGGGCGGGCTTCGGAGGCATCCTCCAGCAGCGTACCCACCATCAGATCTATCAGATCTCGATCGCAAGCTCCGTCCAACGTCACACCACGCAACCTTGGTCCAGAGTTTGACGCCATCCGGCTCCAGACAGCGTTGGAGTCGCTAAACCGGCTGGCTCCCGATGGTTCTCCCTTGGCCCCATTGGTACAGCAAGTCGCCGAAATCGCGGGTCGCATCAATACGACGCCACCTGCGAACAATGAAGTTGCTCCAGCAGCTCCTGTCTCCAATCTCCGAGGAAGGCTCGGACCAATCAACAATCAGAGACCGGCCGCATCTGAGAATGCGTCGTCTTCTGATCGGCGAAGGCAACAAGGTCAACCTCTGGCGCCGTCTGATGCCCGCCATGTCTTAAATCGACAGCATGGGGCTCCCTCCATTCACCAGCGCCTAGGAGGACGACCTTCACAAGCACCAAGACAGCAGTCCGAGTCCACAGGCACCCCTCGCCTTGCATCTGAGACTGGGCCACATGCTTATCAAGCTATTGGTACCTATCTCCGATCAGTGCGATGGCCCGAAAAGTTCAAGCCAAACATAGTGGAGAAGTACGATGGTAGCACCGATCCCGGGGAGTTCTTATCCATCTACTCCACGGTGATCGATGCAGCTGGAGGCGACGAAAGGGTCAAGTGCTGCTATTTGCCCACCGTCCTGACCGGTGCTGCGCGGACGTGGTTGATGAATCTGCCGCCCTATTCCTTTGACTCTTCGGTTGAGCTGATGAAGACCTTCAAAGGAAACTTCCAAGGATCCTACACTCGCCATGGCACAGTGGACCAACTGAAGAATATAAGGCAAAAGGCGGACGAGTCACTTCGGGACTATACGAAGCGCTTCTGCCAGATGAGGAACACCATCCCGAAGATCCATGACGTGGAGGTCATCGGAGCTTACCGAGATGGGTGCTTAGATGTGAAGACCATGGAAACGATCGTCGAAAAAGAGCTGACGACGGTCGCTGAGCTCTTCGACATTGCAGAATCCTGCGCTAAGGCGGCGGATGCCCGAGCTCGTCTCAATTATGGCAAGGGTAAAGGTCCGAAGAAGAAGGCGGATGATCGTGAAGTCATGGCCGTGGAGCAGACAGAAAGAGGGGAGGGTCGCCTTCCCCGAAAACGGGGTCGTGATCACGACCGCCCTGAAGGAGTTGAGAAGTGGTGCCCCATTCATAGGCGCACCTCTCACGACTTCAACGAATGCTACAAGTACAAGGAGATGGAGCGGAAATGCCTGGCAGAAGGGAAGATCAGGCTCCACGAAGAAGACCGGGGGAATCATAGGAACAATGGTCCACATCGGGCTGAGAGGCAAGATCGTGATGATGATGAAGAGAGATACCCCGATATCCACATGATCTTCGGGGGAAGCTTGGCCTTGACGTCCCGAACATAGTACAAGAAGATCCAGCGAGAGGTGATGTTGGCTGAACCTTGTTCCAAGAAGCTGGAATGGTCGGATACTCCGATCACCTTCGGCACTGAAGATCACCCGAAGAGCCTGATAAGTGGTCCAGAATTGCCGTTCGTTGCTAAGATCATTGTGCATAGAAACAAGATCGCGAAGAATCTGATCGACAATGGGAGTAGATTGAATCTCCTGATGAAGAAAATCTTCCTGCGAATGGGCCTACCGCTTACCATGCTTACTCCCGTCGAAGGATCGTTTCATGGGATAGTTCCCGGGGTATCATCTCGACCCCTAGGGAAAGTTTATCTAGAGGTGACGGTGGGGCCCAAGGAGAACAGGAGGTCGGAGGTACTTACCTTCGAAGTGGCCGATTTTGACTCTGCCTATAACTGCATCCTAGGCAGGCCTTTCCTATTCAAGTTCGTGGCGGCAGCGCACTTCGCGTATGCCCAGCTGAAGATTCCTGGCCCGCAAGGTGTGATCACCATCAGTGCGGACCAATCGGAGGCGGTGAAGTGCGACCTCGATGCTCTCGTACTAGTGGGACATTTCAAGGACGAATCTCCAAAGAAGGAACCTCAACCCAAAACCCAGAAGGGAGATACATCGCAGACTCCGAAGGGCAAGGATACCTCTCCTCCGGCGGCCCCGAACAGCCTAACCCTAGCGTTAGCTCCGACACCTAGCGGAGCCGCGAAGGAGGGCAACGGCGACAAGAAGGAGGTTGGACTCAGTGACACGGATCCCACCAAGACGACGCACGTTGGCGGGGGCCTCCCCGAAAAATAGGAACTCGCGCTCGTGGCCTTCCTCCGGGAAAATATCGACGTGTTTGCATGGAAACCGTCTGATATGCCCGGGATCCCCAGGGAGGTCATCGAGCACAAATTGGGGATCGATCTGGCTTTCAAACCGGTGAAGCAAAAGCAAAGAAGATGTACTCCAGATAAACGCGACGCCATACATGAGGAAGTGACTAGGCTTCTTTAAGTCGGGTTCATTAGAACGGTCTACTATCCTGAATGGCTAGCCAATCCTGTATTAGTTCCGAAGCCTGGTGGCTCGTGACGCATGTGCGTCGATTACACCAGCATGAATAAAGCTTGTCCAAAAGATGAGTACCCTCTTCCGAGGACAGATCAGATTGTAGACTCCACTTCTACTAGTGAATTATTGAGTTTTTTGGATGCTTACTCTGGGTATCACCAAATTAGTCTCAATGTTGATGATCAAGAGAAGACGGCGTTCATCACGCCCTTCGGAATCTTTTGTTATGTGACCATGCCCTTCGGGTTGAAGAATGCAGGCTGCACCTATCAAAAGTGTGTGAACCTTGTCTTCGAGGAGTAGATTGGGAAGAACATCGAAGCTTACATTGATGAAATCGTCGTCAAGACCAAGAAGAAAGAGAATCTCCTCGATGACTTGAAGCAGACATTTGACAATCTGCGCAAGTACAAGATGAAGCTTAATCCAAAGAAGTGTGTCTTCGGAGTTACTTCGGGCAAACTCCTGGGATACATGATCTCCGAACGTGGCATCGATGCTAATCCAGTCAAGATGACGGCGATTGAGAAATTGAAGCCTCCCCAGACCCGAAGAGAAGTTCAGAAGCTGTCCGGCATGATGACGGCACTGAACAGATTCATCTCGAGATCGGGAGAGAGAGGCATGCCTTTTTATAAGTTGCTAAGGAAGAAGGAAGGCTTTGACTCGGATGATCAAGCAGAAAAGGCATTCCATGAGTTGAAAGCCTATCTCAAGCAAATGCCTACTCTGATACCGCCACAGCCTGAGGAGCCGCTGCTCTTGTACGTTGCTGCAACAGATACTGTGGTCAGTGCGGCACTGACGGTGGAAAGAGAAGATGAAGACAAAACCAGACAACGCGCGGTGTACTTCGTCAGCGAGATTCTGAAGGACGCTCAGATGAGGTATTCGATGGTGCAAAAGCTGCTCTACGTCGCCCTAATGACGTCAAGAAAGTTGAAGCACTACTTCCTCGCTCACCCCATCAAAATAGTGTCGGATCGACCCCTGCAGACTGTCTTACATAGCAAGGATGTAGTGGGGTGAATCGCACAATGGGCTGTTGAGCTAGGGCAGTATGAGATTGAGTTCGTGCCACGAAAGGCTATGAAGGGTCAGGCCTTAGCAGATTTCATCGCTGAGTGGACAGATGACGGAGGAGAAGAGCGAGTTGACCCTACCCATTGGGTCATGTACTTTGACGGCTCCTTCACTTTGATGGGCGCCGGTGCAGATGTGGTGTTTGTTTCACCCAAAGGAAGAGTCATGAAGTATGCGATCCAGTTGCTGTTTCAAGCTACGAACAACGTCGCGGAATATGAAGGCCTAGTCTCGGGTCTACGCATTGCAAGGTCACTTGGAATTGATCGGCTGCTTGTGAAAGGGGATTCACAATTGGTCGCCAGACAAGTACAGAAGGAGTACCAATGCTCGGATCAGAAGATGGCTGACTATCTGGAGGAAGTTCGAAAGCTTGAGAAAGGTTTTGATGGATTCGAAGTGCGATACATACCGCGCTTGGATAACCGGGATGCTGATCACCTGGCTTGGATTGCCTCGTCTCGATCTGCAGTCCTCGATGATGTGATTCTGGAGAAGCTCACGAAGCCTTCGGTGTTGAAAACTGCACCCAAAGAGGATGTGATGGTGATTGACTCGGGAGAAGGGCATGTCGAAGACTGGAGAATTCCGATCATCCAGTTCTTAGAAAACAACCCTATCCCGGATGATGATGCTGCTACAGAGCGTATTGCTCGGAAGACCAAGCTGTACGTGATGACTGATGAAGTGTTGTACCGAAGAGCTCGTAATGGGATTCTGCTAGGATGTGTGTCCAAAGAAGCAGGAGTCAGGCTGCTGCACAATATACATGGGGGGATTTGCGGCGCTCATACCGCATACCACTCCCTTGTGGGTAAAGCTTTTCGTCATGGGTTTTATTGGAATACGGCGAAGCAAGATGCGATCAACCTGGTCAATACATGTGCCAACTGTCAGTTCTTCAGCAAGTAAAGCACGCGGCACACCCAAGAACTACACACCATACCCCTGTCTTGGCCGTTTGCCATCCGGGGTATAGATATTTTGGGACCTTTTCCGGAGGCTAAAGGAGGATACAAGTTCTTGTACGTGGCCATTGACACGTTCACGAAAAGCTCATCACCCAAGAGGCGTCGGTGAAGTTCATGAGAAGCTTGGTGACAAGGTTCGGAGTTCCGAAGAAGTTGATCTCCGACAATGCAAGGCAATTTGTGGGCAGTATGTTTGAAAGATTCTGTGCCGATCATGGGATCATACATCCCACCTCATCGGTGGCACATGCGCAGACCAATGGAGCAGTTGAGAGAGCCAATGGCATCATCATGAGTGGTATGAAGACACGGGTGTTCGACAAGCTGTCTGCTAAGGGGAAGAATTGGATTGAAGAATTGCCAACCGTGTTGTGGTCTGCCCGAACATCAACAAGCCGTGCGACGAGAGATACACCGTTCTATCTGGTGTATGGTGCCGATGCAGTGTTGCCACCTAAGACACACCTGGGGGCTGATCGCGTGACAAATTTTTATGAAGATGCACAGCCTGATGCTCGAGAAGTCGATATGATATTGCTTGAAGAAGAGCGTGATACAGCATTGGAACATGTGAAGCAATACCAGGAGAAGCTGAAGAAACAGTATCAGAGAAAGGTGGTTGGAAGAACCTTAAGTGTGGGAGACATGGTCATCAAGAAAAACAGCACCACTAAAGACAAGCATAAGTTGTCTTCTCCGTGGGAAGGTCCGTTCTTGGCGGTTGAAGATGCTGGTTTAGGAGCATATGTTTTAGCAGAAGTCAATGGAGGTATATTGCCAGGAACCTGGAATACCGATCAGTTACCTCGGTTCTATGTGTAAAGATTTTGAAGTAAGATCAACAAAGTGCAATGTTCAGCTGAAATAAAATTGTCCCTTCGGACCTATGAAATTTATCCCTTCGGACATAAAGGCCAAGCCCTTCGGCTAGTCTACTAAGTTTGGTCGCTGTCCTGGCCACACGTTTGGTTCACAGGCGCGGTACGAACAGCCTTTTCATGCACCAAAGTGTCGTAAGACTTAGCCAGAATGGTGGTTTGATACGTTATATGGCCCCCTTGTGAAAACAGTTTGGGGGGAGACCCTTAGCCGCATGTTGAGTTTATAAGCTGGATCTCCCCAAACAGGTCGCACGTTCGATCAAAACAACACTTAAAATGTGTATAAAATAAGATAATCTACATGCCTTACTGATTTCCTACTTTCCTGCACACACTTAAAATTGTGTACTGAAAAGAAGGGGGGGATCATACAGGCATTAAAGTATTGTTCAAAAGAAGGGCCTTTGCCCCATTGTTCAAAAAATTGGGCTTTCGCCCTATCATTACAGGAAACTACTGTTTTTTATTACAAGCTCTTCACAGAAGAGCCAAATCATTCCTGGTCATTACCAGGCCTCTCGTCTTCGGCAGATTCCTCTTCTTCAGCAGAAGCGGCTTCAGGGATCAGCTTCAAGGAAGTCACGAAGGCTTCAGCGGCATCATGAGATTGATTCATCAGAAGGTCACGCTGAGCTGCATCACACTTGAAGCCAACATCCAGAAGGCCGAAGTCCAGATTGGGATGGTGATGATGAAACAAGGCAATGGCGTAGGCACTGCCCGAAATGCATCGAGCGTACCCTTCTTCCACAGCATCATCCTTGTCCACCTTCAATTTGCTTTGTTCAGCTTCAAGGGTTGACACCTGCTGCTGAAGAAGTTCTGCCTCCTTGCCTTTAAGCACCAGCTTCTCCTCCAAAGCCTTGGACTTATCCTTCAAACCTGGCAGAAGAAGAGATCTGAGAGTGAGATTGTTGATCAAAAGATGGCTATGAAGAATTACTGCAGAAGTACTTACCCTCAACCGAAGTAATCAAGGTAGCATTGGCGTCCTGCAGAGCCTTCACTTCTGAAGCATGGGCTGTCTTGAGGTCACCCAAGGCTTTGTTCGCCCCTGCCAAAGCTGCTTCTAGCTCTGATATCTTGGCTTCTTTATCTATCAATGCTGGGCTGGGGGCTGCTTCAGAAAGCTTCAGTTTCAGCTGTTCATTCTCCTTCTGAAGATCCCGAACCTTGGAGCCATAAGACCTGCAAGTTTTCAGAGTCCAAGCTTCTGCAGCTTGGACGTCTGCCATGATCTTGCTAAACATTACGGGCCCAGGAGAAGAACCCGAAGGCAATGTAACAGCTGGCAATGATGATACAATTACTGTGGCTGTTTCCACATCTTCGGATCAGGCAGCCACATCTTCAGCTCCTCCAGCTAGTACCCGACGCCTTTTGGCACCTGGTTTCTTTTGACCCTGGGATGCACAAATTTGAGAAATGCGCGAGAATCCGCTGAAGAGGGTGCCAAACACAATTGACAAAGGTACCTGGTTGCCCGGATCAGCGATGCCTCGAGTAGCTGGCGGCTCTGGTGGAGATTCTACTGGAGGAGGCACGGGAGCAAGCAGCGGGGTTCGGCCTCTCCTCTTTCTCTGACGAAGCGGCTGCACCTGTGGCACAGCATCTTCTCCCGAAGTGCTGGGCTTGGACAATTGAGTCTTCCGAGAGGTTCGAGACTTCTGGGGAGATGGAGACTTCGGAGCAGGAGGCTTCGAAGGCACGTTGGACATCAGTGTGGCCTTTACGGTTGCCACCTTCTCCTCCAAACTCTGATGATCTACATCATGCTCCTGAAGATAAATGCAAGAAGACAATTAGGTGAAGTCAAGATGAATTGAAGATATCAAGATTGAAGGAGTAATTCTAACCTAGCCTTCGGGGACGGTGAGGATGTCGTCCGCAAATGCTTCAGCCAAGCTCTTCTTCTGAGCTTCGCTGGGCTCCTTCTCACTGCTGCTGCTGTCCAGCACCATGGTGCTTTCCGTACCCCCTTCAGAAGGGTCAGGTCTGAACATGTCCTAGAAGTACAAGAAGTGATAAGTGATTCGCATGACAAGATAACAGAGCAAAAAAAAAGACACATACCTCAATAGCTGGGTTCGTGGCGTTGTATGGTTCCGGGAAGCCTTCTGGCTTGGGCTACAGCTCAGACTCGAGAATGCTCCAAACGCGCCTCTTGACCTCCTCTTCGGGTATTTTGTTGACTACAAAAAGATTCAAGACAGTAAGAAAAGATGATTCATTAAGATAAAGATGTGAAGATAAAAACAAGGCTCAGATTTTAACCTTCGGAAGGAAGCCACTTTGGGTTTCGAGGCCCGTCTCCGAACATGGCTAGAGGCTCCCGATGCTGAAGGGGGAAGAAACACCTACGGACATATTCCTCCACGATGTGTTCACCCCTCATTCCTTTGGTGACCAGCTCAGTAACTTTGGCGACCATCTGCTTGAGCCGCTTGTCCCTGACTGGTGCAGCTTTGATCCATCCCTGGTGATACGGCAGCACTCCTCTGCCTTTGATGTCGTGCTTGTTGGAGTCATCCATGAGGAAGTACTTCCACCGGTAGCCATTCCAAGACCGTCGGTAGGCAAAAGGGGGATATATAATATTCCTTCGGCGATTGAAGGATACACAACCCACTAAGCCGGAACAATAGTAGCAAGGTTCATGGTAAACTCGCCACAAGTCAAGAGAAGGAGCAGTACCCAGCCAACATTCACAGAGGGTGGAGAAAACACTCAACAAGGTAACGGCTTGGGGTTTCAGATGAATAAGTTCTATCTTATAGAACTTACAAACACGCTCAAGAAATTTGGAGGGGGGAAGATTGAAGCCGCAGATCATGTGAGATTCAAATACCGGAATTTCGGTGGTGTCGAAGCTGAAGCACATTTCGCCCTTGTTCTCTTTGGTGATGACGAAATCTGAGATCCACCCGGTCTTCCGCAGCTCCTTGATGTATGCTTCATCAATCTCCCCGGGCTTCCAGTGATCAATGGACTCCGGAATCTCGCCGGCGGCCATCATCCGCTGGGCTTTGGTTGGGGAGCCGGTGGAGCTGGTGGAGTCATCTTGTTGCTCAGGATCTTGATGGGCAGCGGCGGCGACCCTATCGGGTGAATTGGAGGCCATGGGCATCAATCTAGGGTTTGCGCGCGGAGAAAATAAAGCTAGGGTTTAAGCAGCAGCAAATGTGATGCGGAATAAGGAAGAGAACTGTGGCGATTGGGTTTTATGGGCTCTCGCGACCGTTTGGCTTCTCAGAGAAGGTAACCCTGCCCGATAGATGCGCTTGACAGCGCAATCCGCGCGATATTCCCATTAATTTGAAAGTTATTCGGATTTTGTTGCCAAGATTTGAGGGATTTGTTATGGCAAATTTGGAAATATTTCGGTTAAGAGTGCATAAAATTATTGCCGCCGGAAATTATGTCATTCTCCGAAGATTGTTGCTCTCCGAAGATTGTTATGCTCCGAAGATTATTATTCTCTGAAGAAGTTTATTCTCCGAAGAGAGTTGTTCTCCGAGGAGAATTGATTGTTGAAGCAGTATTCCCGAAGAAGGTATTCTCCGAAGGAATTATTCCATTATTGAAGTCATATTGCGAAGAGGTTATTTCCCGAAGGATTTATTTAAAGAAGAGACATTCTCAGAAGATATAAAGCGTGGAAAAAATACGAAGATGAGATTGAACACACATATACATTTAGGATTGAAGGCAGCTTTTTATTCATTAATCCGAAGGTCCTATTACAAGATCTAAGTTACATCTGAAGCTTTGGGAAGCACCTGACCCTAACAGAAAGGTTGAAGACAAGGGTGAGGGAGACGCAGGGCTCAGGTGTGAGCAGCACGGGGATATCTCGTATCCCTAATTCCGCCGCTCATGAGCGTCCTCTGAAGGGGCCCTGATGACACCGGAGGAAGTGTTATCTGTGCCCCCACCGCTTGCGCTGTTGATGAGGGGCACACGATAGGAGATATGGGCGCCCCCCCATGTTAGAGTCAAGGACCGGGTTTGCAACCCCGGTAGAAGGCAAAACCGAATCGTTATTCGGAGGAATAACAGGAGCAGGACAACCTGCAGGGCTGGGATCTGCAGGGGCATCCATGTCCATTGAGTCATCACCGCCAGATTCGTCGTCGCTGGAGTCGTCGATGGAGACGATGTCGGCATTGGCGGGGATGTCACGTGACCCTTTGTTTAGGGCCACATGAAGATGCCTTGCGTATTCTTCATCGTCGATGTCCTCCTCCAGATCAATTATGTTTGCCAAATTTGGCGGAGGGCTTGGAGGAGGAAGCCCGTAATCCGCCGCCTCTGTTGGAGGAGGAGGAGGAGGGGCTGATGGATCAGCAAGCTCAGGAGGGCTAGTCGCCGGGCTCTCATTGGAGGGAGCAGAGGAAGAAGAACCGGATGCGCCGGTGAAATTGGTGTTGAGCCATTGGGAAAACCTAGGGTTGACGCATCTCTTGCGCCCCATGGTGGAACTGGTGGGGAAGATGATGTTTGGAGTAGCCGGACCCCCAGATTTATAGCCTTAAGGGGCAGCGTTTTAGTTACTCGAAAGGTCAAGTGGGAAAATAATTATTTTACAAGTTTCCAAGAGTACAGGAAGATGAGGTGATGCATCGCTGAAGATTCTGTCAGATTGGTCAGATAGTAAAAACAAATTTTGACTCGTCAAGTCAAGGTCCCTTTTTTATTGTTGGGAGGTTCTTCGGAGAGAATAGGAGAATGTGGACCAAGGTTTTGGTGTTCGGAATCTCGAAGGCACTTGTTCCCAAGATCCTATTTTCCGAAGATGGTGGTTGATAAATGAAGATAGCTCGATACATCTGGATCCAAGGTTGACGGCAGAACATATCCCTCGTCATATTCTCATCTGAAAATGAGGATGCCAAGTGACATATTCAGGGGCTTATGTCGTAGTCCTAGTTTCCAGATATTCCGAACCCTATTTTAAGACTTTTCCGAAGGCTTGTCTTGCACGGCATGGTGTACGAGAAGGTTACGATCTCCTTGTTGGATACAGAGAAGGAACATTGTAGTTTAGGAAGGGCTCTGATAGGCGGTAACTAGCCTATAAATATTCATGTAATCCCTACTGGGAAATCTATCTGGCACCTTGCGAAACCCTAACGCAAAGGCTGCCACATTATACAAGATCGCACTGGACGTAGGGTTTTTATCTTTCGGGAGGCCTGAACCAGTATAAACCCTCTGCGTGTTCTTAGATCGATCTCGCTAACCACGTTGCTCACACGATCCAAATATCTGCCGAACACCCCGTTCAATCGGGTGACGACAGAAAGTGTTTTACTCTTCATTACAATAGAAAAGGCATATTAATCAATAATTTAGTAAGTATCTAATTTTCAAGATAGTAATGAGAAATCTACAATGAATATATTTTTGTTAAGTTAATGGTTTTGCCAGACACAATGTCCAGCTCTATACAGCAAAAGGGATGAAGTATAACCATTTGACAATGTATATCCTTTCAATTGCAGGGCAATACACAGTGGCGATACATTCTAATACAATGAAATCTCATCGAATCGGAAGTCAATTCACTTAATTCAATACAACAATAGATGCAACAGTAAATAAAAATTAAAGTAGCGTGACAGAAGAAAGACTAAGCTTCATAGAACATGCTCAATCCTAACATCTAAATTCATTTTAATACTGTTCATCAACTTAAAACCTTAATGTATAGGATATGAACTCGATTGACCATTCAACTGTGGTCCAAGGTTACAATTTTTATATGCTTAGAATGAACATATCTAATTTAATTATTACAGAACACTACACACATATTTTTCAGAATATACGTCCACTAAACCAATAAGTTAGAGTGACTGCTAGTTGTCTGTGGTGACCCGCTGGCATGTCATCAACACAAAGTCACAAAAAATCATATAACTTGATTAATTAAAAAGATTTAAGGAGGAAAATACTGTCAAAGTAATGATGTATGTACACTGCTGGAATAGGAAAAACAATATTGAAGAATTGACAACTAAAAGTGCCTCCAACAGCGCCAGTATTGTCTCTACAAATGTACTCCAATGTATTTTGTTTTTTGTGAAACACAGGACAAACACAGAAAGTTACAAATACACACAAGTACTCATCGATATGAACACACGCATGCACCCCCTACCCCTAGGCACGACTAGGCTTGCTGATCTTGAGATTCATAAAGTCACCACAGACGTCTTGCTAGCGACGTCCCTTGTTACAAAATGGCACAAAAATGATGAATATGACGTACCAACTTTTTCTACGGAAGGATGAGGTATTTATTTTGGGAGAATGGCTATTGTTCGAATTTGAAAATATGAAAGTTAAATAAATTATATGCTTTGTTCTCTCTGGATTATTGGTTCACGAGTTAATTTAATTTGGGAAAATGCTACTGGTCGTTACGGTTTGCAAATGTGAGCACAGGGGCCTAGCCAATTGTTCTCTGATTTTTCCAACATAAAAATGCCCGGGTTTGTCACATGGGCTTTAATTGAGCAAGCAGAACCAGGTTGGGAACTATATGCGCAGGTTGATTGGTGGATCATAAGCAACTTTTGCTTATGATATATATTGCTCTGCTGGTTTTTGGCTTCGTTTATGATCTGACATGTGCGAACTCGCTATTCCCCACACAAACACGCCTAGCCCAAGTGGGGCACGTGCCCCCGTGAGGGAACATTGAACTTAAACACGCCTAGCCCCGTATTGGAACAAGATATTGCAATCTACATCGTCCTTAAACATGTGGTTCCAAGGAACATCGTCCCTGAGGGGACCTTCCAACATACACCATTATTTTCTGGATGTTGCATTCCCAAACGTACCAGCCGGTCCGCTGTCCAGCAGCGGTTCATGATTGCAAGCCATAGAAAGATTTTCACCTTGAGGGGTGCCCACGATTTCCAAAGTCTTTTATATAGGGCTCGAAAGTGATTGTTCCTGAGAAGAACCGCTTGTACGCCGACTTGGTTGTGAAAATTCCTGAAGCTTCCGGTGTCCATATGTGCTTGTCATTCTAATCTGGTGTGAGTACCACCTCCTGCAATAAATCCCAGAGTTGGGAGACATTGCCAGATTGCCAGCACCGGTATCCCTCCCTCGAAATCATCTCGCCAACATTTACCATCCAGCGCGTATTGGACTGTATGCTTTCTCCACCGTCTTCTCTTGACGTAAGGCATAAGAGCGGGGTGCAATTTCCATGACTGATTTACCATGAATCCATCTATCCGTCCAGAAGTAGGTCGACTGCCCGTTGCCAATTACCGTTGTAACCGATGCAGCGAACATGGCTCGTGCATTGGCCGGCGCTTGTAGTCCTAGCGAAGTTCATGGCCTATCCGGCTCCGTCCGCTCAAGCCACAACCATCTCATGCGTAGAGCCCAGCCGAGCGTCTCCAAGTTGTGGATGCCAAGGCCTCCACAATCCAGTGGGCGCATAACCCGTTCCCCTAGCCACCGGGCAGTGCCCACCACGTAATTCTTTGTGCCCTCTCCACATTTGTGGAATAATTATAGCATGTTCTAATAGATGAAGTGTACTTGCCTGCAAGTGGCATTCATACTAATGAAGTGACAAATTCATACTTTTTGTATCGATTAAACGCAAAAAGTAGCATGCATGGTTGGAACATAAGAACAAGACCAAGTAGCATTCAAGTAAATGGAGTGACAAACTCATATATACTTGCTGCACTGGAAGCTCAAAAGGTAACATCCATGGCTGGATCATAACAATATCTATATATACACACCGTAGACAAGAGGGAGTCATATATCTATTCAAAATGGGAAACCCGATCCCATGTTCTATCTCGATCAATATGCTCAAGCTGTGGGGTGTCCTGCGGTGAGCGCCGGCGCATGCGGATCAGCACGGACACCATTCTTGACCCGATCTTGCTGTTCCTGGAAGAGCCGACGTCCGGGCTGGACTCGGTGAGCGCGTTCATGGAGGTGCAAGGGCTCCGCCGCATCACGCAGAGCAGCAGCCTGGTGATGATGAGCATCCACCAGCCCAGCGCGCGCATCCTCGGCATCCTCGACCACATCCTCATCGCCATCGTCGGCAGCACTGTCTACGCCGGCATGCCCGCCGCATTCATGCCCTTGTTCAGTGAGTTTGGCGCGCCAATCCCCAACAACGAGGACTGCTCCGAGTTCGAGCTCGGCACTATCCGCGAACTCGAGCGGAGGCCCGACGACGCCGCTGCCCTCGACAACTTCAACAGAAGGCAGCAGCAGACGACCTCAGTGGACAAAGAGGACAAGAACAAGGACGACAAGTTGATGCGCGCTACGACTCTGAAGCTCACAATGGCCAAGATCGTATCGCGGGGGAGGCTGGTTGTTGCCGGGAGCGGAGAGGTTTGAACTACACACAGAATAACTCTAGCCCGTTTCAATGGAAGAGTTACACTATCCCGCAAGTGGCATTCACGCTAATGGAGTGACAATATCACACTTGCTGCGTTGGAACAGAACAACAAAATGGAACCCGATCACATGTTCTATATCAATCTGTGCAAGTTATTTCGTTTTGGGATATTGGAGTAAAACAAACTGAGTGAAATTGAGATATCAGAGCCCATACGCCCATGCCGTGAGGTCTCCGGCGGCGAGCGGCGTTCCGTGTCCATTGGGACGGACATCATCCACGACCCGATATTGCTGTTCCTTGACGAGCCGACGTCCAGGCTGGACTCGGCGAGCGCATTCATGGTGGTGCAGTTGCTCCGGCACATCGTGCAGAGCGGCAGCGTGGTGATCATGATCATCCTCGACCGCCTCCTCCTCCTCTCCTGCAGCTGCACCGTCTACGCCGGCGAACTCACCGGAATCAAGCCGTTCTTCGCCGAGTTGGTTGCGCCCATCCGAGGACTCGAGCGCCAGCCCGACAACGCTGCTGCCATCGCCGACTCCAGCACGAGGTGGCAGCCGACGACCTCGGCGGACAGGAACAAGACCAAGGACAACAAGTTCATCATGAGCACGATGCCGCTGGGGCTCGCCATCGCCGAGAGCATCTCGCGGGGGAGGCTCTTAATCATGCGGCTGGTCACGATCATAGTGACCGGGTTCATCTTCGCCACCATATTCTGGCGCCTCGACGATACGCCCAAGAGCATGCAGGACCTGCTCGGCTTCTTCGCCGTGACCTCAGAGGGGTCAGGAAAAAGAACGAGACAACAGGCTGATGCCCACCAACGACATCCTGTACATTTGCTTGCCCACGCATCGGAAAATAATGGAAGTACTTGGTGTTGACGGTAGTGTTGGGCTTCATCTTCAGGACCCTGCTCTAAGTTATCTTGCTCTTAGGGGAACAAGAGAAACAAATCTATTCTATTATCTTATTATTTGAAGCTCTGACGTGCCAAATAAGATCAGGAAAATTATTTTTCTCCACTTTGATTTACAACATGTATTTGATAAATCAAAGAAAAAAATAAACAAGATCTTGGCCATCAATCGTGGGTCCAGATTATTTCATCAAGAGCTAGCATCCATACAAAAGTTACAAGGTATGAATCGTACCACACTAGCATCATTTTTCGTACTCATTATTTCATAAAACTGAAAATTGTTGCTATATGTTGCTATGTGGTGCCGTCGCATTCATAAAAAAGACGACGACCCAACAGGCAACAATGTCGATCGGCGGCAGCAACACGCTAGCCAGGGTGCTCGGCGATGATGATCTTGAGGCTTCCATATGTAAGCAGGGTCTTGACAGGTCCGGATTTGTTGGGGTATCGAAGTTCCCGGTTGGACTCAGCGAAGCCCTCCAACAGGTTGTGCTCGATTGTCTAGCCGCTACGAAGCTCTCAGAATGCAGTGACGTTCAAAGGTCCCCTTGCGAAGCCCTCTTGGCGCCTTGCCGCCTGTTGCCTCCTTGGCGAAGCCCTCCTGATGTGTCCGCATTGCCGGATGAAGGTTCTCCTGCTCACACTGTTCCTTGGGTCTTTTGTTATATGTAACTCCGAAGCCCTCAATCGCCCGCGATGCTGGGCAAAGGGGTTAGAGAGGACAGAGAAATGTGGACGGAGTAAATGAGGTGTCTCTGGCTCGTGGCCCAAAAAAAAGATGTCATTACAGGATCCCCTCCCTCCATATTTATAGGGGGAAAGGTCGTTATTACATATATGCCATTAGCCGACTCTGTTACGTCTCTCCGCCTCAGGCCTTGCAGTTGGCTTCGCTCGTCCGTCACGCGGAGACCCTTCGCTCCGCCTTTTACCCCTTCGCATGTTGTTCTTTGCCCTTCGCTTGTTGAATACTTGTTGCTGGATCCCCAACAGGATGTTCAATGGGTACGTGCCGTCCAGGAAGTCGCACACATCACACAAGGTCGTGCAAGTTTTGGTAGCGAGAGGATGCGGGCGCGAGAGGCGACAACTCCTAGCCCCTAATTAACCTGTGCGATCGATTCCCGGGAACCATGCAGCACTTGGAATCTCGATGTCCGTACTGCTTACTGAAACGCTGGCATGTGGGCTGGTGGAGATCGTTCGGAAAACTCAGAAGTAGTATCACACATGCTCAGTATCTCTTATATGATGGCTCGGCGATGGAAGAGTATATAAAGTTTAATTTTGCAGGATTGATATAAGGTCAACAGTCGAAGCAAACTTTATAGGAGAGTGATAGCATTGATAAAAGCTTGCCTAAGCGATGAGTTCCATCTTTTGTTTCACCAAGCTAAGCTAGCAGCTGTGGCGGCATGCATGCGGCACCAGATGGTGAGCAGAGAGCACAAAGGAAGCTAATCTGAATGGAGCGTGGGTAATCAAATAGTTGCAAAAACACGATAGGAAGATTTATTTGTTAGCGGTAAGTAATTGCTTAACTATATAGATAGAGGAGGATGGAACAAAAACAATTGCATGCCTAACTAGATTAAGTAGTATGATAAGAAAATTGATGGGAAAAGCATGAAAAGAGAGTAGAACTTTAGAAATCTGTGACAAGATAGTAGCAATTTAGGAAAAGATGAACGATGTGAGAAAATAATTATTGCTCCATAATTTTGACCCAAAAAAATAGACATATTAAGCTAGGAAGGTTGCACATATTATTAGGCCAAAAGTCCAAATAAAGGCTCTACATAGCTTGAAATAGCATTGACAATACTATTGAAACTATTTCTAGCAATATGTGTCACATATTCATTCAAGATGTTTCTTTATGGTATTTAGCACTTTCTCAAAATACCTGCAGGGTTAAAAGGATTCATATATGAGCGCAAGAAAATAATTATCAATTAATTAACTACTTTTCATAGTGAGCTCACAAGGGAAATCTCAAGACTTATACTTGAACTAGCAAATTGCCCGTGCGTTGCAACGGGGTGAAAACCAATATAATTTAATTTGAAATCTCCTTTTAGTTGCTTATTCCGGGAATAAGAGACCCCAAAATTTGGGCCCACTAATGAACTTGGTCTTATTGTAAATGAAGTCCAAATTTTATCAAAAATCATTAGTATTATGTCGTTAAATTGGTCCAAATTTAACCCAAAAATCCATCGCCGCTCCAAACAAAATAACATCAAAGACACTAATTATTTGCGCTAACCGTTACTTAAAATTGTGTTCTAAATTAATCTGAAATTTCCTTGAAAATAAGGCCAAAAAGGAAATATGTTAGTATTTGCCGCACATACAAAAATTCTTTCATATGCGATATATTCTGGAACGGTTTTGTAACATCATGAAATGGTAAAAGAAATTGAATTGTATTATTAATTATATTATTTAGGTAACAAGCTCAACAAATCGGTGGACCTCTATTAATTTAACAGAATGATTGTTGCTGCTTATTTCTCCCTCAATATGAACCAAAATTATTGTTCAAAATCTCACTATAAATCTCTACTGTACCAAAGATCATAAACAAATATCAAACACTCAAAACTTATGGAGAACAAATTGTTTACCAACATTTAGCCTATGTGAGCACTGAGCTACTCATTAAAATTCTTACAAAATGCCTCAAATCCTCAATCTCGCAGGTTAATATGCAACTTGTTTGTGTAAATCTATTATCAGCTATCCCTGAATCCCTCAATAGAGAGCCAAATGGAGCGCTAGAGATGGAAGTAAGCGTTGGATGAAACCAAGTATGGTGCGGGAAAGATTCAGTGAGATAAGACGAATGTTAGCACTGCACTATACTGTCATGTGTGCAGGGCAGCACACGCTGCATACTTCCTCTGCAGAAATGAATTAATTCAAACATTAATCCAGAATGTTTACACTCAAAAACTCAATATGGAGGATTGAAGAAAAAGAAACTATTCATGATGCTCATGGCTGAAATGTTGAAATAGTAGCTCCTTAAAAAAACTACAGATTCTAATTAACGGTTACCGAAAGAAGAAAATCCGTGGCACCCAAAAATCTATGTTACAACTCCATTTATTTCCAATTAAATTCAGTAATATATTTATTTATGGAAATCCTCATTATGTCACAGCCCATTTAATTTGCAATCTCTCATTAATAGGTCAATTCAGCAAGACATCCAAACTTAAGCTAATAAGAAAAGGCAAATTTGAGACAAAACAGGAAATTCTCCGGAACACAGCATACATGAAAAATAGCCAAATATATTTGGTCTAGATTCTCAAGGAGCTTAAGGTCTGCCCTGGCAAATTCTGGGAGTTAATATTGCTATAGTCAAGGAGCTGAATGATAACTGCATATATCAATTCTCCCGGTGGGGAGAGAAAATATAGTGCTATGTAAGAATAGGATTAGCATATATATGTTACGAACCTTTGGTTGCATCATCGTTGAGAACCATAAAAACAAAGAGAAGATAGTCATGAAAATAGTAGTACGAGATATGAACAGAACAGTGTAGTTTGGCCTCCTTGAACACCACTAAAAGAACCAATACAAATCGTCCAGAACATTCCATTGCTTTCCATGTGACCGATTAGACAAACTTCCGGCCCCTGAAACATGTGGGCGGATCAGGTATCACATCAGCAATCAGCAGTATCATGAGCACTTTTAGAGTGACAGAGTAATAGGTTTACCATTTATCAGTGATGATATCTCTGTAGAGAAGAGGGCACTGTATTTAGAAGAGACATATGTTCATATATTGAGAAACAATCGGTAACCCAAAACAATCTTAACGTTCAGAGCACGATAAATGAATCCATACTCCACCCTAAGTCTCACACTTTTCAAGACTCTCAAAGCTTCCATTAAAATAGGAAAAACTGAATTAAGCCGACAGGCTTAGAATTATGATTTTCACAAATAATAAGTCAATCAAACACAATGGAGTATATTTTATGATTCAGAATGCTCAGACACTCCACTTCAATCTTCTCATATGTTCGAGCAATTTCAATGTGCAAAAAACAAATTCCAAATGAGTTATTAACCAACCTTTGAAAATGACTAAAAGTTCGACAATTATGGAACCCAGGACACACAGGATTGAAATTCTCCTAGAGCATCAGCAAAACCCATTATGTTTACCGGCAGCTGCAAAGCACTGAAGAGGCTTCTTGTAGGAGGAGCCTACTCCACTACCTGAATAACCTCTTGTAGAGTGGAGAAGGCCGGATTAGGAGTGGAGCGGCATTCTTCATAAGTCACCTTCTGGAGACATTTTTTTTTTTGCGAGGGACCTTCTGGAGACATTGACCACATGAATTACATTTTGGTATGAGAGAAAATTTAAAACTGAATAAAGATATGCTCATTACGTCTTTTATATGCAATAATAAAAGAATCAACGATGGTGCTGAAACAAAAAATCAGCCGTACAAGAGTGAAGTACTAAAAATGAAGCGGTAGCTTATTCACAGGCTGCAGTCACGTGCATGCCCAACTATTGTCATCCCTGCAAGCTCCTCCTAATTGACAAGGCAGCAGTTCCTCCTGATCTCGCTGCTCGTGCTGGTCTGATGGCAGCCATCGTCACAATGGCCGCGGCGAACTTGTGCTCCCACAGCTTACTGTTGTATGCGTTAAAGAACACCATCTACGACGTGGTGGGCGATGCCATCAGCGCGGCGTCGGAGTCGATCAACAGCACGTTGCCGCCGAGTAGGTTCCGGTAGTACTGGTTATCCATTGTACGTGTCGGGCGTCACGAAGTCCTGCACAACCCGGTTACCCAGGGATCGTTGATCAAACTCGGCTTGGGCAGGCACTGCCTCTTCAGCTTGGTGGCAAGCAGGAGGTTCATGTCGGAGCTCGGCGAGGCGAGGCGGCCGAAGAACGGAAGGAGTAGCAGTGGGAACGTCACCGTTCTGGCGGCGCCGCCAGCCTGTTCGTGAGACGAGGGCAGCCGGCGAGAGCGCTCAGAAAGCCATGTGAGCGTCGTCGACCACCCATCGGCCCATTCTCTTCTTTTGCTGGCCCATTATGGTCCATTTTATATTCCCCATCTCAGCCAGTCAGCCCAGCAACGCCCCCATCGTCTTCAACCTTCGTCCAGAAGCAAAGGAACACACCGTACGCCATTGGAGGCGGTTCGAGCTCGCAAACCAACAAGATTAAAGCACCATAGCGCCATTAGATGAGCAAAACGGATTAGAAACGGTCTCCACCTCCGTTTCCCATTCAAGAAATCTCTAAAAGTCAGAAAAATCGAGAAAATCCGAATTGGAATTGAACTCGGCCAAGAAATCTCTAAACTATTGGCAGGACGAAAAACGAAAAATTGAGTCAACGATCTCTTTCAGCCTTTTTAAGTAGTAGAGATATAACGATACTTACACAATATAAACCTAATATGCTCAAATATCTAGCCGGACATTTATTTTGCACGGGCCACCTTCAAAATAAGAGAAAAAGGAAAATTGAAGGGGCAAAAGAGTCCTGCTGGGGGAAAAAGAAAAAAAAAATCACACAAAAGAAAACCTCCACGATTTGATGCTTAATAACATTGAAAAAAAAAAGGTAACGCGAGAAAGAGATCAGAAGTAGTACGGATCAGACTATGCACGCAAGAGTGAAAAGAACCCAGTATGGAGGTGCACTACACATAGCTTGATAAATAACTACGATCATGTTGATATGAAAAAAAAAACACCTAAAAAAAGCATCCACGTAGGACTGTTTTTGAGACTCAAAAGGAATGGAACAACACCACAATGCCGTAAAGTAGAGCCTACACTGGCGAAGCAGCGACGGGTGTAGGACCAACGCAAGATTGGAAACACAGCATAAGTTAATGACCTCTATTGGCTAGCTCCTGCACACACAACAGCACGTGAAGAAAAAGGTTAACAGAGAAAGAGACCAGAACAAATGATCTTAAAGAACCGGTCGACCCAAGGTGAAACAAATCATAGGTACAAACTGAGAGGCGGCAGGCAAGCTTTTAAGTCAATCGGCACCTAGAACAAGAATTGGCGTGGCGGGCCAGTATTTCCTTGAACTACCAAACATGAATGGCATGGCCGAGGTGGCCATAAGAGATAAGGATGTAGCTTTGTCGTGTGTAAGAAAAACACATGTTGAATCGACACACAAAAATGCTATGTTTTTAAAGGTGTTACCATCCCAAACAACTCAACAAATAATGGAGTCAATCAACTTGCAAGCATAAAAGACAAATTACAGATCTTTTTTTTTGCGGGTGACAAATTACTGATCTAGCCGCGCTATTAGCACGGGCCATCTTACTAGTTCAGAATAGATCGATGATTTATACATTTTGCCTCAAATATTTTAATTGTATTCTCTTTTCATCAATCTTTTTAAACTAGGCATAAGGATGAATTATTGTACAAAACTCTTGATAGAACAATAATAGAATAATGTTTTCATTCCAAGCAAGATTTTGATCCATGAAATTTTCTGATTATATAAGGCAATTGATTTATTCACATGGATGGAATCTTCTTGCTGTTACAATATACTCAAATAGGATTTGCATACCAGCTAATGAGACAATGTTTACTCTTTTTGATCCAGCAGCAGACGGACCTCGGCGGATAAAGAGGAAAAGAACGAACAAGGACCTCAAGTTGATGCGCGCGACGACTCTGAAGCTCACAATCGCCGAGAGTTTATCGCGGGGGAGGCTAGATGTTGCCGGGAGCAGAAGGTTTGAAGTTTAAACTACACACATATAGTGGTATTTTGTTGTACAAATATTCTATTTGCCACTAGGCACTTCACATAAACGGAGTGAAAAATTAAACTCATACATCCTAGGCTGTTCGTCATAATGAGTTTGCGGTGCTTCTCGCGTGGGGTCCTGATGTTCCACGAGACGCCAATAGGTCGGTGTCCGGAGGCTGTGAAGCTGAAAGTTGTCAACGCCGTCAGCGCGACGCTGGCCTAGCTTCTTTGTGACCACCAGAGAGCTTCCCGTCAGAGTGGTCCATCAGTGTAGACATTAGAGCGGGACAATCGGCTTCCCGCCGGACTGGACTTAGTGCTACTGTACAGGACAATCGCTTGGGTGGGACCGTGGAGAAACGACCGGCTTTGGCGGGACCGCGGCGAAACGGCGAGAAGTGCCCGGGAGTTTCGCATCGCATGCTGCAGGCGCGTCAAGTCGGTTTCGTGTACGCGAGGCACGAATATCGGAGCAAGCAAGCCCCCCCCCCCCCCCCCCCCCCCGAGTCGTGGTGGGTCCATCCGTGGTTGGGGGGTGTTAGACATATTGTAACACCCTGAAAATTCTAAATTCTGAAAATGCCAAATAATCTCTCTCTCTCTCTCTCTCCTGGAACCGTGGGGTTCTTTGCTAGTTAATTGGGCCTTTGAATTCCTGTAAATGATGCCTTTCCATTTCCACGCCTAGCACTCCTTTGGAAACTGCCAGTCCTTTCATTTCCTCCCCTTATTCTTCTCCCTTGAATCATTTGGATGCAGAGGCAGCACTTCTCCTGGAGAGGACTACTGTTCTCTTGTTCTTTGTTCCGGACCGGAGGGAATTAGTTGATGAGTTGGGCGGCATCACCAACGAGCAAGGTCACCACAGGACTACAGGCAAGGGTGGAGGAGAGAGCGCATGACCTTTAGGACTTGATCCGTTCTGCAGTCGGGCGTGTGGTGGATCGTTTGTCAGGCAAGTGCACCCACGCAGCAATCCTTTCTCCTGTCATGACTGCTCCTCGATTGATCTTTTTGCTGCAGCTTCTATGTCCGGTTCAAACCAATAAATCATCTTGACTGTCATATGGTTGTTAGAGAATATGTTAGTGCGCCGCTAGATACGAGTATAATCCAGAATATTTGGCCATCTTCTAATGGAGTTGTGCGTGTAGAAGATTGCCTGGTTGCCCACGTTTGTTTTACTCATCACAAGTTAATTACCTGTTTGAACTTCATTGCTTCTCGATTATGGCAGTGTCCAAGTATACTCTTGCACATGTACAACTGTCTTGCGTCTTACAACCTAGGCCGGATACTGAACTTCAGCGTCTCGGTTTTCTTTAATATTGGCTACTCCTGCGCCTGTACAACTTTCTAGCTTAATACATCTTCCTCTGGTTATTGTAATACGTGTTAGCATTATCATGTCCGCCTTTGATCAGAGTACTGCATAATCGTCGCTTCTGTTATTTTTCTCTCCCAAATACCATTGTTTTTTCTTTCACGTGACCGTCACATAACGTACGGGGGCCGTACATTCTCGTTATTGGGAAAATACCACCCAGACACAGGAATACAGCCAGGTGGGGTGCTTGGCTATTCCCGTATTTCCTCGTATGTGACTCATTGAATCGGTACCGCACTTACTTCCATTCTCATGTTTTCAGGTAACACTTTCTATATCTTTACTTTGGGATATGTTTCCATATATTACCAGATGAGCTATCATGCACTTTCGTGACATTTATCAGTATTGCTATCACCGTAGTCAAACTTATTCGTGGCTACCTGGAACCCTTGATTACTTTTCCTTGTCTCTAGGTTTACAATATTTATTCCATGTTGTGTTGGTTTACTTGCTGAGATTTATATCTCACACTTGCTTTCCTGTTCCAGGTAAAAGTTTAATGGAGTAGAAGCATGAGCATGAGTCATGGGTGACACGTATTCCAACACCGTGGTTTACAATTTATTTTTGAGTCAAATGTTTTACTTTCATGTGGACCGGTCCAGTGTGTTAAACCTTTATTTCAATTTTGCTTCCGCTTGTGACTTTCTGTCATTTTATTTATTTTCACTCACCTTTGCAATGACGTTCCACGTAGTACCGCATTTTTACATGCGGGTGGCTACACATATTGTTTAGATGATTAGCAGGCCTTGGGCCTTGTGCCATGCTCGTATGTACTTAGGGCTTGCCGCATGCTTTTCATAAGCCGGCTCCCCTATATAATGTAATCTATCTCTTGATTGCAATACACAGTGTGAAAAATCCACCTAACATGGTATCACAATCGGTTCTTTCCTGGAACCCTAGCTTCCGCATCCTACCCTAGCCACCGCCGCCACCTTCCTCCAGCCGCCGCGGCGTGATCTCAATCTCACTACCGTCATTGGCATCTCTCAGCTCGACGTTCCCTCCTCCCTTGCCGCTCAGCGCTCCGCTCCGGCAATCCACTTCCACCTAACCCCATGGCTCTCACGCCCGAAGAGGAGGCCGAGGCCAAGCTTGTCGCTGATGAACAGACTGCCGCCGACGCCAAACGCGCTGCCGAGGAAGAAGAATAGCACATGGCTGAGGAGGAACAGATCGCCGCGCATCGCGCCACCCTCCATGCGCAGGCGGTCGCCGTCCCCAACATCAAGTCAATGGTACCTCTGCAGCTCGACTACACCTCATCTCACTACTCCCGGTGGCGCAGCCTCTTCCTCAACACCGTCGAGAAGTACGACCTCTCCGACGTGGACTTCTCCAACGACCCTCATTGGCGGCAAATGGACTTCACCATCAAGTCGTGGCTCTTCGGCACCATCTCCCCCGAGCTTCACGAGCTTGTCCACACTGCGTCGCCGACGTCTCGCCATGTTTGGCTTGCCCTCGAGCGGCAGTTCATCGGCAACAAGGCAACCCGCGCACTTCTCCTCGACGCCGAGCTGCGAACCTTCGTTCAAGGTGATCTCTCTGTTGCAGAATATTGCCGGAAGATGAAGAGCATGGCGGATGCTCTTGGCGATCTTGGTCATATCGTGCCGGACGGCACTCTTGTCTTGAACGTTCTTCGAGGCCTCAACGAGAAGTATGCCACCTTCGCTTCCATCGCGCGGCGCCAGCGTCCCTTCCCGGACTTCTCTGACCTTCGTGCTGATCTCGAGGTTGAGGAGATGACTCTCCTGGGCAAGCTGTCTTCCACGACATCGTCCTCGGCTTTCGTCGCTGCTACTTCGGCTCGCCCCTCTAGCGCTCACACTGGCCACGGCTACGGCGCTCCACCAACGCCTCATGGTACCCAGGGTGGTGGCGCTGTGTCTGGCAGTGCTCAGGGGGGCGGCTCCGGCGGTCGCTACGGCAATGGCGGCGGCAATCGCAAGCGCCGTCGCCCGCGGTACAACAACAACGGCGGCAACTCTGGCTATGGGTCGGCCCCTTGGCGGCCTGCCTATGACCCCTGGACGGGCACGTTCATCGTTTGGCCTACTCCTCCGGACCCGCGGCGCAACAGTGGCCTTCTTGGCCCACGTCCTCAGCAGCCTACGGCCCAGTCAGCGGCCCAGTATGCCCAACCGCCTCAGGCCTACACCGCCACTACCGGCCTTATGTGCCTTATGGGCCTCCTGCGCCTGGGCCCCTGTACAACGCCAACTATGGGCCGTATGGGGTGCAGATGCCTGCGCCACCTGCTGTCCAGCCTCTCTACGACCAGAATGCGTTGGCACGCGCGTTCCAGACGATGACGCTGACTCCCCCTCCTGGTATGGAGTGGGTAATGGACTCCGGTGCTTCATCTCTCATGGCCTCGCACCCTGGTATTCTTGTCTCTTCCCAACCCCCTTCTCCTTTCACTCCTACCAATATTGTTGTCGGCAATGGCTCTCTTCTTCCTGTCACCTCTGTTGGCTCCTCTACTATTTCCTCTTCTCATGGCCCGTTATATTTGCACAATGTTCTCATCTCCCCTGATATTATTAAGAATCTTATCTCTGTTCGTCAATTCACTATTGATAATCACTGTCAAATTTGACCCTTATGGCCTTTCTGTGAAGGACCTCATAACGAAGAACGTGATCGTCAGGTGCAATAGCTCCGGGCAGCTTTACTCCATCCACCCTGCTGCGCTTCAGCCCCGTGCTTTGTTGGCCACTGCCTCCTCCACTCTTTGGCATCGGCGTCTTGGTCATCTTGGTCATGAGTCTTTATCTCGCTTAGCGTCGTCATTAGATTTTTCTTGTAATAAAAGTGAGTCACACAATTTGTGTCACGCTTGTCAACTTGGACGCCATGTGCGTTTGCTGTTTACTCAGTCATCATCTCGTGCTAGCAAACCTTTTGAATTAATACATTGTGATCTCTGGACATCTCCTATTGTTAGCTTGTCGGGTTACAAGTACTATCTTGTGGTCCTTGATGATTACACTCACTATCTTTGGACTTTCCCATTGCGCTTCAAGTCTGACACGTTTTCGACTTTGTCTCACTTTTTGACCTTTGTTGCTACGCAGTTTGGCACTACCATTAAAAGCATCCAATGTGACAACGGTCGCGAGTTTGACAATTCGTCCTTCCGCCATTTTTCGGTCACTAATGGCACCACCATTCGCTTGTCTTGCCCTCACACATCCCCTCAGAACGGTAAAGCTAAACGCATTATTCGCACTACCAACGACATCATGCGCACTCTCATGTTTCAGGGTAGCTTTCCGGCAGTTTATTGGGTAGAAGCACTTCACACTGGCACTTATTTGCTTAATCGCATTCCCACCAAAACCCTAAATTTTTCATCCCCGCACTTTGCTCTTTATGGTGCTCATCCCTCTTATGATCATTTACGTGTTTTTGGTTGTAAGTGCTACCCTAATCTCACCGCCACTGCTCCTCACAAACTCGCTCCACGCTCCTCCCTTTGTGTTTTCATGGGTTGCCCGTCTGAACATAAAGGTTACCGTTGTCTCGACCTAGCCTCCAACAAAATCATCATCTCTCGCCACGTCACCTTCGACGAGTCCTCCTTCCCTTTTGCCGAACTTCCTGCTCCACTCCAATCACCGAATCTCGATTTTCTAACTAATTTTGATTTTCTGCCAAGTCCCATTGGTCCTGCAGGTTCGACTCCCGCTGCCCCTGCTGGCTTCCTGCCTCAGGCTGCTGCCCGCGGGGGTCCATCGTCTTCGGCTGCAATCTCTGCCAGCCACAGCCCCATGATCGAGCTGGACCCGGCTGCCCCTGCTGGCCCCACGCCTCAGGATGCTACCAGCCCGGTCCCGCTCGGGCCACCTCCTGGCTTCGGTCCTTGTTGGCGGTGAATATGTGCATAATTAATTTTCCATTCATTCCGCAAGCACACGGAACACCATTGTAGCATTTCACCTTGGAGTATTCTAGGGTTATCGTATTTATATTTCCTCATGGAAGTAGAGCGATAGGAAGTTGAAAATGTAACAAAATAGATACTATTATGCGAAATAACGATACCTTACTTAAGACGGGGGTAAAGTGGTACATGATATATGGGTGGCACTCACCATATAATCCAAGGAAATAAAAGAGATAATAGAAGTTACATTGGGAGAACAACGAGATAGAGACAAAGATTCCTATATGTTAATCTTACATCTATTTACTTCTAGCAATTAATTCTACAACGTTATGTACAATAGCTAAGGTTATGCACACTCAAGTCATGTTGTTTCGGAGCACGGCCATCGTGCCAGGGTTGGTACTGAACCCCAATACTGCATGTTCCCCCTGGGATCTAACTGCTATTGAAAACCCAGTTGGTTTGCCTTTGAACGTGGCTGATTGCAAAGACCTGAACACGCCTGTCACACGTGGGGCTACCGTCCTCCGTAAAGACACACGCCAATCGTGCATAGGTATAGTTCTAAGCACCGCGCTTACAACTATCCTAGAGAAACTATTCTTGATCAAGAGAATAGCCCTATCTAAGAATGTAGCATATCTTTCACTAAGCGCGAACTCCATTTCGGCAAAGCACTCACTCATACTACTTAGATACAATCACGAAACCCACAACAAGACTATTATGAGCACTAGTTTAACTAAGTAAATAAACTTAAATAGAAAAGAATTACTAAAAGAAATAAATAAAGAATAAACTAAATAATTATAGAAATAATTATATAAATAAATAAAGAGTAATTCTACAAGAGTTAAGATACAAGAACAATACCGAAACTCCGAGAAGACTTCCAGAACCTCGAGAAGAGCTCTCACTCTACTCTAACTTCCAAATAATAACTCTACTTCTACAAATAAGTAATGGATCTCTTGGATCAGTGAGGTGCGAGTTGTTCCTGCGGACACCAGAGGTATTTATAGGGTCCTTAGGACAGGGGGCATCTTATACCGCCTCACTCCTGGACGTCCCTGATATGCACATTTGTCATGCGTATGTTGTAAAGCTAAAGAATAAATCTTAAGAGACATAGCAACTCTTTATATCTCGGTCATATGGAAAAGCTGTGCCGATTGCACCAGTTGACAACGACCACACCATGCGCACCAGAGGGAAATCAGGCTTTCGCCAGCTTGTTGACCGCCTGAATCTCCACGCTGCAACACTCTCACCACTGCCCAAGACGTACCGTGGTGCGCTGGCAGACCCCAATTGGCGTGACACAATGATAGAGGAATGTGCTGCTCTTCAGGCCAACTCCACCTGGGACCTTGTTCCTCGGCCATCCAATGTGAACATTGTTACAGGTAAATGGGTGTTTCATCACAAGTTTTGTTCTAACGGCTCTCTTGATCGTTACAAGGCCTGTTGGGTGCTTCGAGGATTCACACAGCAACCTGGTGTTGATTTTGGTGAGACCTTCAGTCCTGTGGTGAAGCCTGCTACCATTCGCACTGTTCTGTCTGTTGCTCTCTCTCAGGACTGGCCTATTCATCAGCTTGATGTCAAGAACGCGTTCTTACACGGCACCTTGACAGAGACCGTCTACTGTGAGCAGCCCTCTGGTTTTGTTGACTCTGCTCGTCCAGATCATGTCTGTCGTCTGAAGAAAGCTCTGTATGTTCTGAAGCAAGCTCCCCGCGCCTGGTACAACCATTTTGCCTCTCATCTTTTTGCTCTCGGTTTTGTTGGCGCCCGTTTAGACACTTCGCTTTTTTTCTATCGACATGGTTCAGACATTGCATACTTGCTGCTTTATGTGGATGATATTGTCTTGATGGCTTCTTCAGCCCAGTTTCTTCGTCGCATTATGATGCTCCTACTGCAGAGTTCTCTATGAATGATCTTGGTCATTTACATCACTTTCTGGGTGTTTCTGTTACTCGGCGTTCTGGTGGTCTGTTTCTCTCTCAACGGCAGTATATGATTGATATTCTTGAGCGTGCTGGCATGGCAGATTGTAAGCCCTGCTCTACTCCCGTTGACACTTGCGCCAAGCTTTCCTCTGATGGCCCTCCAGTTGATGATGCTACTCATTATCGTGGTCTTACTGGTGCTTTACAGTATCTCACATTCACTAGGCCCGACATCGCCTATGCAGTGCAGCAGGTTTGTCTCTACATGCATGATCCCCGAGAGCCCCACTTTGCCTTGGTGAAACACATTCTTCGGTACATTCGTGGCACTTTAGATCATGGTCTTCAGTTGCATCGCTCCTCTGTCAGTGATTTAGTTGCTTATTCTGATGCTGATTGGGCTGGCTGTCCTGAGACCCGTCGTTCCACCTCTGGTTATGGTGTATTTCTTGGTGATAATTTGATCTCTTGGTCTTCGAAGCGGCAATACATAGTTTCCCGCTCTAGTGCTGAAGCGGAGTATCGTGTTATTGCCAATGCAGTTGCTGAGACAGTATGGCTTCGGCAGTTACTTGAGGAGCTCCATTCTCCTCTACGGCGTGCTACTCTTGTCTATTGTGATAATGTGAGTGCTATGTATCTCTCGACGAATCATGTGCAGCATCAGCGCACTAAGCACATCGAGATTGATCTTCACTTCGTCCGTGACATGGTCGTTGCCGGTTCTGTTCGGGTATTACATGTTCCTACTACTTCTCAGTATGCAGACATCTTCACCAAGGGACTCCCTACTTCTGTCTTCACTGAGTTTCGCTCCAGTCTGAACGTCCTCTCTTGTGGCTAGCTTCGGACGCTCCGACAGCAGGGGGGTGTTAGACATATTGTTTAGATGATTAGCAGGCCTTGGGCCTTGTGCCATGCACGCATGTACTTTGGGCTTGCCGCATGCTTTCCATAAGCCGACTCCCCTACATGCTTTCCATGTAGCAAACACATAACCAATTAATGGGCACAACAAAGCACCAATCCTAACAACATAATATAACAAGCAAACACAACCTTCTAATCAACAGAACATGGCTCATACAAGATGATATATAACCACCGCCTCTACAAAACGCCTCTACAAAACGCTTTCTCAACCATCGCCTCTACAAAACGCTTTCTAGCGGCGTATTTCTCCGTATCCGCCGCTACTATTGGTTTTGTAGCGGCGGTCCTTTCTCCGACCGCCACTGGAAAGTGGCCGTTGACGAGGAACAGCGCCGCCTTCGTCGCGGCGTCTCACGCGCGGAACAGTCGCGTTCGTCGTTTCTCTCACGTGCGCGCGGAAGAGCGCGCCGCGGCTGTCGCTTATTTCACGAGCGCACAGGAGGAAGATTCGAGAGAGCGCGCGCCGCCCGCTATAAACACGGCGCCGCGTGCATCCCCTACCCGCGCGCCCACGCTCAGCTCGTCGCCCGACGCCCTCCACCCCCGCGCACGCTCAGGTCGCCGCGCGAGCTCTCTATATTTGCTCATCGCTCGGCCCGCCGCTGCCACCACCGTCCGCACCATGGACGGATCGAGCTCCCGGCGCGGACAGCGTTGCGTCCCCCTTCGCGCCGCTGGCGGGAGCCGCGCTCCGGCGGAGCGGTGCCCGCCGTCCACTATTCCGGGCAACCCACCCCACTCGCGTGAAGAAGGCCGCGCGCGTCAAGAAGAAGGCTTCGACGAGGGGCTGCGCATCCGTATCCGAAGATGTCCCTCCGGCAAGATCTTCTATCTTTGCCCCATTTGCCCCGGAATGCTGACCGAGTCGATGGGTCAGATGATGTTGCATGTGCTGGAGATGCGCAACTTGGAGGATGTGCACGAGGTGGGGAGGAACCGCCACCACCTCCTCGCTCGCAACCATGGTTGGGAGTAGGTGCGCTTGCGACGACCGCACGCAAAATGAAGGAAGAAGCCGCCGACGACCGCGCGCCATTTTGGGAGAGAAAGCTACCGCGTGCGCTGACCACTACTACTTGTTGAGTTTAGTTTGTGTTTGTGAGAGTTGTTGAGTTTGTCTTTGTGCATTTGTAATTTGCATTGCTTGTTCTAGCTAGTTAGCTAGATTGGTTAGTTGTCTTTGATAATTAGTTAGTTAGCTAGATTGGTTAATTAGTTGTCTTTGATAATTAGTTAGTTTGGTTGCATGATGTATTCGTTTGTTAGTGTATTGAGGAAGTTGGCTTCTTCCTAGTATTTGTAAAAAATGAAGCAATTTGTCCAAAATTGCTTTTGCTATTTGTCAAAACAATGATGCAATTTGTCTACAAAATTCAATTGCCGAGATTAGATAAAAATAATGCAATTTGTAGCGGCGGCTCATATTACAAACCGCCGCTACAAATACGTTTCGAGCGGCGCTTATATGCGTTACAAACCGCCGCTATAAATTCATTAGTAGCGGCGGCTTTCCTTACGAACCGCCGCTAAAAAGGTCCGGGGTATAAAGGCACCCTCGGTTCCACCTCTGTTTCGCTCTACAACTGGCGGCCCGAAATTTTCGAAAATTTAGCAAAAACGAGGGGGGAGGTTTTCAATTCATTTCTTTTCGATGAGATTGTAGATCAAGGTAAGACCAAGTGGATCCATGTTTTTATGTCGCATTCCGTGGTAAAATCGAGCTCAATTTTGAATTTTAATGTTTGGCGGATTTCATCAAATTCGGCTAAAATTGTAACGATTTGTGGTGTTAGTGTGGCTTCGGATTGTACTTTTGGACAACCTTGAACATGTGCTTGCATTACTTTCAATGTTTAGTGGCTTCTTAAACATTTTGTCACTTGAACACTTGGATCTAGCAATAGAGACTTTGCATGCTTTATATTTTCTTATGTGTCATTTCAATTTGGTTATGAGATGCTAATTTGATATATGTTATTTATTCTTACTTTTGAACGCAATATTGAAGGTGTAAGATGGAAAGGTCTTGGATGTACAACGTGCCAAGACCGGGAGGACTGTTTCTCCTTCATCTCTCGACGTTCATTGACGCTGCTAAAGAACATGCTAAGCGCGAAGGCACGGTTGATATATATTGTCCTTGCATTGACTGCAAGAATCAGATACTTTGGACGGATATGTCTGTGATTAGTTCCCACGTGATTAAGAGAGGGTTCACGCCGGGGTACACGACATGGACGAAACATGGTGAAATGGATGAGGCGTCACATGGGGATTACGTTGAAGTGGACGAGTCGATTGAGGTGGATCAGTCACCGTGTGGAGGAGTTGAGGTAGGAGCGGAAGATGATGCTCATGACAGCGGTAACGATTTTGATGTTGAAGAAATGTTGCGCCATCTCGAACCGCAAGTGTTAATGGCTGGGACAGCAAAAGGACTTGATAACTTTGAGACATTAGAGAAGGCGTCGAAGGACCTTCTTTACGAGGAATCAAAGGGATGTGATAAGCAGTATACCGTGTTGCGTGCTGTCCTTGAGCTCATGAAACTAAAGGCAAAGCACGGTTGGTCCGATGGTAGTTTCACAGAGATGTTGGAAGTGTTTGGAGATATGTTGCCGAAGCCTAACTCTCTACCAAGCACGACATACTATGCAAAGAAGCTGATATCCCCGCTATCGTTGGGTGTGCAAAAAATTCACGCTTGTCCGAATCATTGCATTTTGTATCGTAAAGAGTACGAAAATGCTGTGCGATGTCCAGTGTGCAATCGCAACCGTTACAAGAGGCATGTCGACTACGATGCTGACAATGATGAGACTGCAATTGGTACGAAGAAAAATGCAAAGAACAAGCAAGGACGCAAGAGGAAGAAGAGTACTACCCTCGATGCTGACGATGACAGGAAGATTCCGGCTCTTGTTATGTGGTACCTACCTGTGGTCGATCGTCTGAGGCGTCTGTTTGCAAACCCCAGAGATGCTAAATTGATGACATGGCACATGCGTAAGGGGGATGATAAGATTCGTCATCCTGCTGATGGAAGTCAATGGAAAAACTTCAACAATGTGCATACAAAGTTCGCCGATCAAGCAAGGAATATAAGGTTCGCATTGAGTACAGACGGAATGAATCCGTTTGGCCAAATGACGAACCCCCACAGTACTTGGCCAGTGCTTATGTCAATCTACAACATCCCTCCCTGGTTGTGCCATAAACGCAAGTACATATTGTTGACATGTCTTATATCTGGGCCTGAGCAACCAGGTATTGATATAGATGTGTTTTTGGAACCCTTGATGGAGGACATGCAGAAATTGTGGTTAGAGGGGGTACGTATGTGGGACGAGTATAACCGAGAATACTTCACCCTGAAAGCCATCATTTTTGTGACAATAAATGATTGTCCAGCACTCAGAACGCTATCGGGACAGGTCAAAGGCAAGGCGGCTTGTGTAGTATGCGTTGACGATACATCCCACGTGTATCTAAAATGTTCAAAGAAGCTAGTGTACATGCGACATCGACGATTCTTACCAAGAAACCACCCGTATCGCCGGATGGCTAGACAATTTGATGGTAATGTAGAGAATGATAGACCACCCCGACGTTGCACCGGTAGGATTGTGTTTGACATGGTCAAAAACATCAAGGTTGTTTGTGGGAAGCGCCACAAAGGGGCCAACAAGTCTGCAGCTGAAAAGAATCTTCCATTTAAGAAGAAATCGATATTCTATAGGTTCCTCGATTACTGGGAAACGTTGGAAGTGCCTCATGCCATCGATTTGATGCACGTTGGGAAGGGTGTATTTGATAGCACTAGTGGACTATTGACGGACACATCCGGGAAGACAAAGGACGGGCTGAGAGCACGTAGAGATCTTGTCGAGTTGGGAATAAGGCCGGAGCTACACCCTCAAGAAAGGGCAAGTGGCAAGTTCTACCTCCCCCAGCAAGCTACACCCTGACGAAGGAGGAGAAAAAAGCGTTGTGCAAGTGCTTACGCGAGATTAAAGTCCCGACCGGTTACTCGCGCAATGTCAAGAATCTTGTTAACATGCAAGAGTTGAAGATAAGTGGATACAACACTCATGATTGTCATACAATGCTTTCGGTGTACCTTGCTATCGCGATCCGAGCAATCAAACCAGAGTACGTCAAGTTGGCAATCACGCGCCTGTGCTACTTCTTCAATGCAATCAGCAAAAAGGTGATAAGTTTTGACGAGTTGGAAGACCTACGGACCCACATAAAGGAAACAATGTGCATGCTTGAGATGTGTTTCCCTCCATCCTTCTTTGATACGATGGAACACTTCATGATTCATATACCTGACCAGGTATTTGCACTTGGGCCTGTGTACCTGCATCACATGTTTCCTTTCGAGCGGTTCATGTATGTAATGAAGCGATATGTACGGACCCGTTCCCACCCTGAGGGATCGATGATTGAGGGATACACGACAGAGGAGATCATTGAGTGTCTCTTGGATTACATTAAAGATGAAAGGTCGATTGGACTTCCAGTTCATCGTCATGAGGGCAGGCTAGCCGGGAAAGGAATCGCTGGCAGGAAAGTATTCCTAGCTCGTGATTACACAGAGGTGGAAAAACCACATTATAGCATCTTGCAACAACTTGACATCGTGGGGCCGTACTTTGAGCAACACCTGCAGGAGCTTCGCAACAACAATAAGGAATGCCCAGATGATTGGATAATAAATGAACATAAGCGTTCCTTCACCACGTGGTTGAGCAATTTGGACCTACCAAGTGGTGACACAGTTGATGAGAAAATGTTGAGAAGGTTGGCTTGTCGCCCCTCAATGTCTGTGGTGACCTTTCAAGCATATGACATCAATGGGTTCACCTTTCACACGAAACAAAAGGATAAAAGGAGCAAGTGTCAAAACTTTGGGGTTCGAACAGAATCCTATGACGCAGATGGAACGTTGACTTCATACTATGGGTACATTGAGGAAATATGGGAACTAGACTACGGAGAAAATTTACAGCTCCCAATATTTCGGTGCAAATGGGTCAAGCCAGATGGTGTGCAAACAGACGAATATGGGTTACAAATCTTGGATCTCGACAATGTAGGTTACAAAGATGACCCTTGGATGCTTGCCCGGTCCGTGGAACAAGTGTGGTATTCACCTGACCCCGGTAATCCAAATAAGTGCATCATTGTTCCTGGGAAACAAAGAATCGTGGGTGTAGACAATGTGCAAGATGGAGATGACTACAATCAGTATGATGAGGTGCCATTTTTCCTGGATCCAAATAATTTCAAACTGTTAGAAGTAAGACTCACGTATCCAACAAACAAGCCTTACATGCGCAGTGATTGCGATGGAAAAGTAGTGAAGGGATGAATGAAAAACATAATATGTAACATTTTCCTATGATGGCCTGGTTCATATAATATTATATGTACTTTATTTCCTACAATTGCATTTGTACTTTGTTTGGGCTATTATATGAAAAACATAAGGAAAATTATATGAAACTAGCAAAAATGCCCGTGCGCTGCCACGGGCTAGCCGGGAAAAACCCTATCAATATTGTTTTAGTATACTTATTAATATTACTCCTACAACTATATTATATTTGTTTAAAACTATATGATTTACAACTTTATAAGAGAGTAATAGACAGGATATAAAACATTCAAAATACTGTAGCATCACACCAGCTCTTCCATGTAAGGATTCATTTTTGTTGTTTGAAGATTCATAATTCCCTAGTTTGTTTTATGGACAACATAGTCCAAGAATTAACACTTTACATGAGGAAAATACAAGCCAATAGACATCTGATTGACTTAACTTTATGGGAAAAGTCTGATACGTTCACAACTATGAAGAAAGGCATTGCACAAAGACAGTGAACTTCACGAAAGAGAAAAATCCCCAACTACAAAGTTTTACTTTTGTCACTTCAACCTTCAGGATTGCTTGACTTCACAAGCCCTCCGCAAAATAGATTGGCCATCACCTCTAAACATTAAAACCGTACAATATCAAGAAATGAATAGTAGTAGAAGCAAATATGGGTTGAAGTGACAGGTTATATTGTTTCTCTGGGACTATGCACATAAATGTATCCTCCAACACGAGTTACACCAGCAAAATGGCATTCCTTGAGCGTGGCTAGAATCTGGGCGGTCGGTATTAATGAAGGAACATTAATTACTCTTATCTGATCCAAGTATGTGTATATCTTTCTTTTCATGCATCTGCAAATGACAACAAATAAATGATTAGAAGAAAGCCAGCAAGTTTCTTGATAATTGTTACAATCAATGACTGTAGGGAAAGCATTAGAGATCATTGTCCACTTTAATGGATAAGTTCAGACTTCAATATTACAAATCAAATCCACACGTCATTTCTTGCCCAAAGAAAATAAAAACAGGATGAAGAAGAAGAGGAAGATGTATTGGGTCAAGTGACAAAAACTGGTTTCTGAAACTGATATGTGCAGTTCCCTATGCATCGTATTTCCTAAATACATTAGATGGCAATGCTAGAGTTAACTTTTGAAATTGCTAGATTGCACTTTGAAACAAGAAATATGTGACAACTGCATATGAGGCCTGTCAACTATCTTACTATTAGCTGCACTACTTGAAGTAAAACATCATAACTCTACAGACAATATTTAGTAATTCGATGTCAGCCTGCTCTAAAATGACAGCTGCATGTGCAATC
The DNA here is from genome assembly GCA_007726485.1 of Eragrostis curvula. Taxonomy (NCBI): domain Eukaryota; kingdom Viridiplantae; phylum Streptophyta; class Magnoliopsida; order Poales; family Poaceae; genus Eragrostis; species Eragrostis curvula. The sequence goes on from RWGY01000173.1 coordinate 137,437, forward strand.
CAAAAAATTTGATTGATCAGCCATTTCCTAACAATTAAAATTGGAGCAGATAAAATTTTTTGAGGTGTGATAAGAATACCTCACATGCCCCAGCAGCAAATAACTACTTGCAGTAAAGCATCACTGATCTGCTGGAAGCATCAACTAATTTGCAAACCAAAAACACAAAATACTGAAGGATTAGATGCTCGCAGTTGAAGGATTCGATAACCCTTTGCTTTGTTCATCTCCCATTGTTGAGGTGGGCATCCATAGATAGGCTTAAAGACTTTTGTAGTTACTACTGGTGAAATCAAGAAAAACAAATAAAATTCTTTTAGAAAGGACTTTTGAACAGAGACAGTGCTTAGCGTGTGGCTTAATATCACAATTCTCCATTCTGCAATGTATTAAGCACAAGCAAAATGCGGTGTTTTTGCAAAGTGGACATTATATGTAGAAAAACACATTTGAACTGATCGCTATACAGTACAATTTTGTTTCTAACTTGAGGAATTATCTGAACACATATGAAAGGGCTTATCTGAACACAATTGAATCCCAACTCTGTGAACAGCAAAGTCAATTTTTTTCTCTCCTTGTGTAGATTGAACAAGTGGGAAGAAATGTCTCAACAATTTTCTGAAGGCGCGAACCATAAGCTCAATCCTGCATAAATAAATGATCTAATGGAAGTAAATTCTATAAGGATCGCCACAAAAACCTCACATATCCCTAGCTCAATCCAGATCCAAATCCTAAATCCCTAACAGCCAAAATTCACACATATCTATGTTTCAGAGTGAAATACCAACAGCTAAGCTCCTATACAACATTCAACGATCAATTCAACTACGCAACCGAACCAATTAAAACCCTTAAAAGACCGGCCGCTCGTTACCTGGCACTGAGGCGAGTTGCTATGGTCGATCCACTGTAGGAGGCAGTCCTGGTGCACGAACTTGATGCTGCCGCTGCAGGCGCAACGGTACCGGAGCGTGTGGTCCTAGTACCCGCTGTTGCGGCAGATCCGGCACACGTCCCCCTCTTCGTCCTCCTCGTCCTCGTCCTCCGCCCCCGCAGAGGGCAGCCGCGCCTCCTCCGGCAGGTCGCCAGCAGCGAACCGGTCGGCGATTGATCTCCCGAATCAAGTGGAACCGGGAGCGCCCCTGCCGGAAATCGACGGCAATGGCAATGGACAGCGCCGCCTCGTCTCTTTCGACCGAGCTTGGAGCTCGCGGATCCGGCCGCGGCCGCCGCCTCATCTCCGCTAGGGTTTGTGGAGGTTTGTGGAGGAATAGAAGAGAGTGCGGGGAGGAGAGCAGCGGCCGGCGTGCGTGAGGGAGATGGATCAGCAATGCGCGATGCCCGGACACCTCGGCGCCGGCGGGAGCGGGCGGGCGGCGCGGGGAGAAAGGATCAAAGGAAGGGAGCGGAGTGGAGGAGACGCGGGCGTGCTCGCGTGCGACCAGGCCCCACCTGTCGGCGCCAATTTTTACAGAGAGAGAGGCTGCGACGCACTAGGCCCCACATGTCGGCGCCTATTTTCAGCGGCGGTTTATTTGGATGACGTCATCTTTATCCGCCGCTATCAACTGCGCGTTAAACCCTAAATCCCCGGCGCTTCTTCCACCACGCCGTCAGGCTGCCGGATTTTCCCACCGCGCCGCCGCCTCCGCCGCCGCCTCATCGCGGCTCCCTCCCCTACGAGCTGGAGCCCGAAGATCCGCCGCGTGGAGAGCCACTTGCTGTGGCCGCCCCATCCCTGACCACCTCGACGCCCCCTCGCTGCCTCGTCTTCGCGCCCCCCTCCCCGACGAGGTCGCCGCCGCGACCTCGGACACCTCCAAGATCCCCGGCGTCGAGGGCCTCTCGTCGACGACCTCGGGCCCCTCCCCGACGACCTCAGGCCCCTCCTCCTCGCGCCCCCCACGGCGACGACCTCGAGCCCCCTCGCCGACGACCTCGGGCCTCTCCTCCTCGCGCCCCCCATGGCGACGACCTCGAGCCCCCTCGCCGACGACCTCGGGCCCCTCCTCCTCGCGGCCCCCACGCTGAGGACCTCGAGCGCCCTCGCCGACGACCTCGGGTCCGCTCCTCCTCGCTGACCCCCAGGTGCGCCCCTCCTCCTCGCTGACCCCCAGCTTGCCTGCATGTGTGCTTGCGTCCTGGTCACACTGGTGCATGAATTTTTTTTAAGAGCAGGCATACTGCTACCACTGGCGGAACTGCTTGTATTCATAGGCATTCACATGAATGCCCAAAAATTTTGAGCACAAAATAATCACATGTAATCTGTAGGCCTACAACCCACAAAATTTACTCCACGGCTCCATGCGACTTGTAGCCAGACCTTAGACTGAAAGCTTGCTTGATGTTTAAAAGTTCTTTGTTACTGAAGCAGGGTGGGTACTGGTTGCTTCTCACGAGTGCTTGGTGTTCTTCTGACCAAATTCTAGCTACTTCCTTCAAATGATCTTGCCACAATGGCCATCAAAATATGTCAAAAAATTATAAGCTTACATGTTTTTCAGCATTCAGAACCAACTAAACCACTTAAGGTTGTGGAAAAAAAATTCCCATCGTGTTGGATTTTGTTGATTTGAAGCTTTGTTGATTTGAAGCTTTAGTGCTGTAAAAAATTATTTTGCGTCGTGTTTGCTAAATTTTTCAGTGCCCTCAGCCAAATATGAATGCCCAGCCGAGCGATCTTGGCTCCGCCACTGACTGCTACTCTGTTAAACGAGGTTGTGCCGTTGTGCAATACTAGACTCTAGTTGGTAGATAGAATGAGGAAGACAGTGCAAAATGAACTAGTGTATGAGCCTTAAAAAATTGGAAAAACTGGCAAGATCTCATCACTTATTTCCTTGCTCGTTCTCACACTTCATTGCTGCCAGGAACTGCTCGCTTATGCACTTGATAGTTTGATAGTACTAGGTTCAGAGCAGCAAATTCTACTAGTACGGGTCCATCGCTGTACACTGCTCGCTCAATTTGGTTTTCTGCCAGGACCCCCCGGGAAGTTAATTTTCTCATAATCAAGAGCTAAATATGTTGATTAGCAAGTCCTGTTGGTCTGTAAAAGCTGGAATTTGGTGCTTTTTGTTGAGAAGTTAGCTGTCAAATCAGTGTTCACCAGGTCATGTGCTTAGAAATGCTACTACCCGAGCTTAGATGTCTGTTCTTGAAGTTTGTATATGGCTTTGCTACTGTAGCGGCCCCTCCTACCTTCGATAGCTTGCTCCGCCACTGCCTGCCTTCGTGTTTTTTTTTCGTCTTGGATGTGTGTGTGTGAACTGAAAGTGCATTGATATAGCTCACTGCTTGATGCCTAGCTGCTTGTTATTGCTCACTGGAAATGCCAAAAATTAAGATATGCTGCTTGCTAGCCATGTTCAGACTGCTGCATGTTTGCTTGTTAATTATCACTGCAGTTGTGCTTGCCATTTTCATGGATGTGAACATAAATTCGTGCTCCACAATGTGAATTTTTAAATGCTGCTGATTTATTTTCAAAAAAATGTAGATTTCGAAATATATTTATATTGTTTTAAATTAGTGTGCAAGATAGGAAAATATGAATCAATCCCCAATTTGAATTAGTGTGCAAGATAGGAAAATAGGAATCAATCGTCTCCCCAGTCCTCTATTCCAAGCACACACAAAGCAAAATCTGTAGCACAACATCCCTCTCCGATCCATAGTTGCTGATAGGTTTAAATTTAAAATTTTAGTCTACTAACTCCTACGAATGGAGAAGAAGACTGCTTCGGAAGGTGTGGGCGTGCCGCAAGAGTCTGGAACTAAGATGATCGAGTACACTGAAGACAACGTGGATGGCGATGAACATGAGCACTCCGGTGCCGAGGATGGAGGCAGTGATCATAGCGGTCCCTGGGAGGAACCTGAGGATCCTTTTCCTCGGGAACACCGACCAAAACCCACACAAGACGACATGGACAAAGATTTTGATCCTGGGGAGGAGGTATCCGGTCATTGCTTCCTTCATGTTGTCAAATCGCTATCATTTATTTTCTCAATTTCCTTTCATGACCATCAATTGATCTAAATCTATTTTCCAATGTAGATGCAACCTCGACGAAGCGCCCGCCGAAAACTCTCGAAAGAGATCGCGCTCCATCCTGCCGTTGAGGACGACACGGAAGAAGTGGCCGTCCAACCGAGCCCAATGAAGCGGAAGCGCGGTCAACGCTCGGCAAACAAGGCAGAGGGCACGTATGATGTGCTAGAGATAAATCCCATTGATGGGAAACCATCAAAACCAGAGGGTATATGCGCAAAGTGGCGCAACTGCTGCGGCGTTGTGTGCAGGGATCTGTGTAGAATCACCTGGGAAGATTGGCGCTTAGTGCCGAAGGACCGCAAAGAGGAAATGTGGAAAGCTGTGAAGAAGAAAATCCGCTTCCCTGCTAAATATGAGAAAAAAGGCAGATGGGCTACAATGAAAGAGCTCAACAAGATCTTTCGCGATTACAAGGCGAAGCTCAACTGCAATTATGTGAAGAAGGGCCTCACCCCACCTGAGTCAGTCATGGGAAAAATCCGAAAAGACGATTGGCTTGAATTTGTTCAGCAGAAGACCAGCGCAGAGGCTATGGAGTTGAGTAGGAAGATGCAAGAGGTGAACAAGATGAACCAGTACCCAGTCCACCTAGGACCGGGCGGTTACCAAGCGAAGATACCTTTATGGAGGGAGATCGAAAATAAGCTCCAAGAACAAGGGATACCAAGCCCATTCCCAGAGGGTACCGAGGAACGTACCAAGAATTGGTGTCTTGCTCGCTCGGACTTAACTGATGATGGCCAGCTCATTTTCAAGGACCCTGCTGTCAGTGAAGTCATGCAGAAGATAACGGGTCCAATCCAGAAGGAAAAAGAGCTAGGTCTATTTAAGCCAACGTATCACAGGGACACGCTCACCAAGGCTCTAGGAAAGAACGAGCACGGAGGGCACATCCGAGGTCTTACATCATCGGGCACATGGAAAGATGGTTTCCCGGAAGCTTCAGATGCCTCCACTGACGGCAGCTTGTACAAGAAGAAGCACTTCTACAAGCAGGACATTGCGGAGACAGCTACTAATGAATTTGCTTCAAAATTTAATGACTTCCAGAAGCAGAATCCCAATTTAGCTGCTCCACCTGCTCACCTTCAACCGGTGGCAGTAAATCTCGAGAAATATATGGCTCTGAGGGAATCAACGAATAGGCCAGCGTCACAAGTTCAGGTGACACAAGATCAAGGGAACACAGCAGAAAAGATCACTGAGAGCACTCCATGTGAACTGTACATCCCATATGGGCACAAGGGAAAGAAATTGCTAGTCGCCAGAGGCATGGCACTTCCGAGTGAAACGGTACACCATCGACATATTCCTCATGGCTACGTCAGGGTAAGTGTGTCTGATATAGTGCCTGGACATGAGGACTACGATATCGAAGTCCCATTTGTTGACGAGGGGATAGAAACTCTCCAGGACGCTCTCAACACTTTCATCATGTGGAATCAACAATATGTTGTGTGCGGCAGCTCCACACCACGGCCGTCTCCGAAGTCTTGTCACGATTCACACCATGCTAGCCAAAATGGTGCGCCCGACGACAAGGATGGCGGGCAACCATCTCATAATTCAGGGTCAGGTTCCGGAATCAAAACAACTGGTGAAGCTAAGGGTCAAGATGATGGCTGGAGCCCTCGCGTGGAGGGGCCTAGGGTGCCTAGTCCTAAGGACGATGACAAAAGGGGCGAGGTTGAAAGTCCTAAGCCACCCTATACTAATGAACCTGACGAAAGGACAGAGGTTGTAGGTGCTAAGGTGTTCAGTACCGCGGAAACTGACAAAGGGGCCGACATTGCCGCGGAAACTGACAAAGGGGCCGACATTGCCGCGGAAGGTGACAAAGGAACCGACATTGAAAGTGCAAATGTTATGAATGACAATGAACTGGATTCGCGTGAGGCACATTCGAAAGCATACAAGCCTCCAATTCCAAAGACAATTACTCCATACGACAAGAAAGAGAAGCATGATAATGTGGAGATGTTCCTTGACTCAATGAGGAGGAACTGGAAAGGGCCTTCCACGCAACAAATTGCTGATGTTAATAATGTTGAGTGTCGCCAGCCAGTCTCGTACGAGGACTTGCACGACGACGACTATCCGACATTCGAACTGGGGAAGCCTCTTTTACCAAGCAAGCGCTTCAACAACGAACTGCCGTGGGAGATGCACAAGATGCATGACTGGTACATGGAGGCAAGAAAACAAGGAGTGTCCTACATCAGTTGTCGTGTTCCCCGGGAGGCCTTCAACTCTGACCCATTTTCATTTGCCTTATTCTTCTCCGATTTGCACGATATGTACCGGCTTAACAAGCTCGACATCAACTTCGTAACACTATGGTGCCTGTAAGTGTCTCTGTCCATTTCATAATTTCTTATTTCGTATTTCATGTCCTAGTAAATGATGACTACCGCTCTTTGTAGATTGAATATGACCGATCAAACCCGACAATGGTATCACACCAACAAGAGGTGGAAGACCGGGTACCTAAACCCGATCCTAGTATCTCAAAGCGCCATCAACCCAGTGCTTGATGGAAAGATGCAGCACGCAAAGAAGACTCGAAAAGAGATAGCGGATCTCAAGAAGAAGTTGATAGCTAAAAAGAGGAGTGAAGTCGCGACGTATATTTATGATTGTTTCATGAAGTGGCAAGACAAAGAAATCATTGTTTGCCCCTACAACTTGAAGTGAGCCCTTCTCTTCACTATTATCCTCTTATCTATTTTCGAAATTCATGAACTAGTAAATGAATGACTAACGTCCCAAATTATTTGTAGCAATCATTGGATATGTTTTCTGCTAATCCCGACAAATGGTTGGTGCCAAGTGTTGGATAGTGCATACACTGACCCAGATAGCTACAAGGATATTGTTAGCGTCTTGAACTGGTAATTAAGAAAATTCTTCATGAAAACATATTAGGCCGCACAAATTTTTGTAACACGACTTCTTTCGCATTTCAATAGCGCTTACGAGAACTATGTGAGGGATGGAGGTATAGGCAGCCCAAAACGGAAGAAAAAGATGTACTTTCGAAACAACTTCCCATGGGTAACACATCTATATTTTATAAAATGTATGCATCTCTTAGTATGATATATCGATCTAACATGTGTTTCGCTATTTACAGTGCTACAAACAACCTCCGGAAAGTGTCCATTGCGGATACTACACTTGCTGGTTTGCCAGAAGTTTGTCAAAGTACTTGGATCGCGTTGTAGAACTTTCTCAGAGAGAAAAGGATGAGATCGTAAGCATTTCCTGCTACTTATTTACTTGTACTTTTCATATTCATTTTATTTTCCTTTAATAAATCAGTACTCTTACACTAATTCTTTGGGATGCAGACAAAGAAGAGGCAGCAAAATAAGGTTGTGCCGTCCAAGCAAGGACCTCTTAGTCTGAGTGAAGGCCATCTGTTAGTAGTTGTCGCTAACATGTGTCATTTCCTTCTAAGAGAGGTCATTTATCCTACAGGTAAGTACTTCAATGCTGCAGATGAACTAGCCATTAATCACCGGTAGCTTTGTCTTTGGTGCGGTTCAAGGCAACCATATGAGCCAGAAAATGAAGGAAATGAGAACAATGCGGTACCTCTTGATGACTTAGATGAAGATTTCCCACCGATTGATGAATAGCTAGGCTAGTTCATTGGAAACTTTGGCAATGTAATGGTGTATGATGTGGAACTTAATTGTGATGATCGTGTGGTTTGTTATTTGATCTGTGATGATATAGTGTTTTGTTACCTGATATGTGATGATATTATGTTATGTTATCTGATCTGTGATTGTGTATTTGTAATATGCTATTTCTGGACATGTTATTCGAATACATCCCGATAATTTTTTTTCCCAAACCACAAATTAGCGGCGGACCGTAATACCATCCGCCGCTACTATAACACATCAGCCGCCGCCACAGATTCTTTTGTAGCGGCGGTCTATATCGGCACCGCCGCTAGAAAAAGCTCAGTAGCGGCGGATGAGGTTGAAGACCGCCGCTGAAAATTACATTTCTAGCGGCGGTTTTCTTTATAAGCCGCCTCTACTAAGTACGTTTGTAGCGGCTGTTTACATCAAACTCCGCCTCTACAAATTGTTTTGTAGCGGCGGCTTCAGCCGGCCGCCGCTAAAAAGTTGATTTGTAGCGGCACTTCTGTAGCGGCGGACCAGCGGAACCGCCGCTATAGTGGGTTGTGGTCCGCCGCTGTAGTGGGCTTCTGCTGTAGCGGCGGACCAGCGGAACGTCCTCTCTTGTGGCTAGCTTCGGACGCTCCGACAGCAGGGGGGTGTTAGACATATTGTTTAGATGATTAGCAGGCCTTGGGCCTTGTGCCATGCACGTATGTACTTTGGGCTTGCCGCATGCTTTCCATAACCCGACTCCCCTATATAATGTAATATATCTCTTGATTGCAATACACAGCGTGAATAATCTGCCTAACAGGGGGCTTCCTTCCGAGCGAGGGGTCGTCGTGAGCTGGCCCAATGCCATGGGCAGCTGCCTGGGCGAATCCCGAGCTCGTCCTTGGGCGCCAACGCCGGTCGGTGCTTCGTGAGAGCACAGAATCCCCGGCGTTGTAGTCTCCGAATCCTCCGAGTTGGTGATGTGGAGCCCCCGAGCCGAGGGTGTCCTGCAGGAGTCAGCTACGCTGTGCCGCACCGCAGTAGGCCGTGACGATGCAACGACGACGTTCGGCCTGCCGTGCATGGCGATGGCCTAGAGTCGTGGTCGTGGAACCCCCAGTGTCGCCGCTAGTAGCCGGGCAAGCTGCCCGTGTGCCCCGACTCGGCCACCCACAAGTTTTCGGGTGCGCTGGTCCTGGTCACGTACGTGCTCCGACCTGGCCGCGAGTTGCCAGGCGTGCCCCGGTCACGGGCCCCGACTTGGCAGCGAGTTAGCTAGGACTAGCGCTGAGGTCCTGAGGACGGTTCGAGTGTAGCCTTCGCCGTGGCCGGACGTCGCCTTGCCGCACGAGACCTAGCTTGGCGTCCAGACTGCCTGGGCATCGCCGCACTAAGCCGGGGCGTTGAGTCCATTGTGGTGGTGGTGGTCGTCGCGCGCCATGCCGAGGCCTCCTCCGCGCTGTTGCATGTATGAGGAGCCTCACCCCGCTTGCATAGACGCAAGCCACGCGCGCGCTCATGAATTTTCCTTGCACCCGCATGCATGCTCGCGGCGTGGAGGACAACGCGCCCTGGAGCGGTGACGAGAGCAACAGTGCTCGATCTGGCGAGCATCACGTACAGCAGACTGTTGTGCCCGGAAGTTGTGTTTGGAGAGCGACGCGTTTGGCCGACAGCCCGGGTGCGACTCGCGACCTGGCGTCGCCGCGCCACGTCGGGCTGCACGGGCTTCAAGTCGGGGAGGTTCGGATGAAGGCAGGACACGGGCTCGGGCGTCCCCCCGAGTTGCCACGGCGTCAACGGGAGGGTGCCAATGCACGTCGACTCGGGATGCCGGACCTCGTTGTCTCCCGACGCCACTGTCCCGGAGCTGCCGATGTTGACACCGTCACGCAGCCCTCCCGCGTCGCCGCCCGAAGTTGCCGTTGCTTATTAACGCGGAGCAAGCCGCTGTACGTGGTTGCGGGGCACTTTGATTCGCGGCGGCAGCGTGGACCCGAGCAAACCGCGTACAGCAGGCGCAGCCACGCTCAAGAGCTGTGCCGCTGTCAGTAGCCTCAGTCCCATCACGGCGTGCTCGGGAGCAGCAGCTGATCGAAGACGAATAATCCGCCCATCCGCGTAAAGGTTATTGCTCTGTATCCCATCACATTATTCTACTTCTCGTCATGAATCGCTTAAAGCCTTCACACCAAAGGGTTGCCTGCCTAGCTTCCTGCACCCTCGGTCAACTAAAATCCTGCTAATATGTCATCATTATAAACAATCATATAACTTGATTAAAATGTTTTTTTTTGGGTTGGGGGGGGGGGGGGGGGGGGCGATACTGTCAAAGTAATGATATACTAACTACACTGCTGGAAAAAGGAAACAATATTCAAGATTTTTTTTGTGCCACATAGTCAGACGCAAACACTTACAAACACACACAAGTACACATCCCTATGAACATGTTTTATGTCGTTTGTGCTGGTTACCAGGGGCGGAGCTTAGTGATGGCCAAGGGTGGCCATGGCCCCCCCTGCCATCACGTAAGCACCATTGTTTGTACAGTAAAATTGCTACTGTTCATGGAATTTGAAGCAAAATTACATAGGCCGCCCCCCCCTCAAGTCTGGTTGAAGCTCCGCCACTGCTGGTTACACCACAATGGAGTCCACCAACAACATTGATGATGTTGCAAGGAGGCAAACCTGGAGGAAGTCATCAAGTTTCCTGTTTGCATATTGATTGTGATCACCAACACCCAAAGGAACAATTGAATGAAGTGAAGGTCTCTTCTAGTTCTGTTATGGCAACCTAGAAGTCAGTGTCAGCTGGAAGCTCCAGTGGACCTCAATGATTCCAAATACATGAATTTGTTATAGTTCCTCCTGAAATACTCTAACCACCCTCCACGAGAACAACGGCCACGACAATCACATTTTTTCATTTCTCTATTTCATCTACTTCTCGATGTTGAAGCCTAGCCCTAATGGGGCACGTGCCCCCGTGGGGGAACATTGCATTCTATTGAAACAGGAAGCAGTTTTTCATGATTTCATTGTCTGTGTAGCAAACACATAACCAATTAATGGGCACAACAAAGCACCAATCCTAACAACATAATATAACAAGCAAACACAACCTTCTAATCAACAGAACATGGCTCATACAAGATGATATACAAGATTTCTTTTGTATTATTATTTGTTGAAGGCTCTTTTTTCCCCTACCTTCTTTTACAGCTTGACCCTCGACCAACAGTCGATTGATGGATAGATATACACTATACCTTGTAGTGTATTCAATGTTGAACCCACACTTTCCACAAGCATGGATATTATAAATATAGATGGCATTAATACGTCGCAAGAGTAGGGTGGACAATGGTATTCAGTTATAGCCCCTGTTCAACAGAGGTGGCAGCATCTAGTCCATTATATATATAATTGAACAAAAAAAGAAGCCACCACATTCACTCTCAAATCTTAGAAATTCCCACGTTAACCCGAGAAAATAAGAAAAGAAAATGACCCACCACTGCCATTATAAAATTTTAGACTAAAATACCCTCAAAACTAATTCTAAATTACCATGCCATTATGAGTAAAAATACTATAATTCAGAATAATAAAAAAAGCAAAAAATACCACTCGCGTCTATTTCTAAATTACCCTCCATGTCATTACGAGTCCAAAAAAATTAAATTCGGAATAATAAAAAATAGCCAAAACACATCCCTAATTCCTATTTCTAATTTACCCACCACACCGTCCAAAAAGACTCCTAATTCCCATATCTAGATTACTCATTTTTCCAAATTTGGATTAATAGGGAAACCCATGTTAATATTCCAAACACAAATGGAAAAAATAGAATTCAAATGAAAGTAAATATAATTTCTCTTTTATTTTGTTGGGAAATACACCGTAGAAAAGCACATGAAAATTAAAAACCATAATAATTCAAATTTATATTATGATTGAATTTGCATAGAAAAGCATCAATTCTTTTCAACTTTCTTGGTTTAATTAAAGATACATATATGTTAGGACTGACATAGTCTGTAGCTATTTAGTAGAGTGACAAGAAAACAATACATTGTAAATACCATGAGTTCATATCATCTCTATTATTTTATATTGCGCCCATGAGTATTTTTTGTTCTAGGCCTTACCCATACATACTTGTTCACAATTTCAACAGCGTATTTTTGTCGGATAGTTGCCACAATGATGATCTTTACATGTTATATATATAAATTGATTATTTCAATATGGCATTCATGTAAATGATGACTCATCACACACTCAAAGTTACATACTCGATGAGAAATTTCTTCAATCAATTTTAGCTATGTTATGAATGTATTACTATGAAAAATAATAAACTATGCTTAAGCTCTAGCAATAATATAAAAATAATTTAAATAGCTTAACAAGTCTAGCCGCGCAAATGTGCGGGCAACCATACTAGTTCTCCAAAACTGAACGCAATCCAAAAAATTCTATGCAGTGGCTATTCTGTTCCAGCAGCGGTAATGGGCATAGCTAGCTCAATATAAATGTTTAGTGGGACACATGTGGGTAAATTTTGATTCAAGTCTCACTCAACACACAACTGGGTTGGGTCAATCACCAAATCGCGCAAGGATATAACCTGTGTGGCGTATATCAGAGAACTTTATTGTAATTCGAATAGTTTTCTGAATATGAGACTAATCGAAACTGTTATCCTAAGGTTCAGCTTGGGACTATAAAAACTGATCGCGTGAAAGGGGCTGTACTCTAGTGGTTATAAGAGCTTCAGTGGCACATGAGGTCCTAGGTTCGACTCCTGATTGGAGCGATTTTTTTTAGATTTAACAGCGTTGTCCTTTCAGTGGTAGGCGACATGTGTAGGACGGGACAAAAAGCTCGTGGCTCGTTAGCTTGGCTCGACTCATGACTGGTTCGGCTCGGCTCGGCTCGGCTCGTTCACTTTTTTTAACGAGCCGAGCCAGGTTTGCAGCTCGTTAAGTCTAACGAGCTGGCTCATGAGCCGCTCGCGAGCCAAACGAGCCAGCAAGTCCTAACAGGCCCAGCACCTCTCGGTCCCCTCATCCCTCCGCACACCATATCCCTTTCCCGAATCGCGCCGCCGCCACACCTTGCCTCTTCCCAAGTACCCATCGAGCGCATGCCCTGCTCTGTTTGCGAGTGGCACTGCCTGCCTCGCTGACCTGTCACCGTGCTCCCTCGCCGCTCACTTGCGAGATTGCCCGAATCAGCTCCGCGAGGTTGTCGGCGCCTTCTTTCCTACGTCGCAACACTCGTCTCTCCCTTCCCTTCCATCATCGACGCTGCAGCCATCAACACCAAAGCTCAAGGTAAGCACGGGCTCGTTGTCCTCACTGCTCTTCCCATGACCATGACGACGACGGTAGAGGACCGAGCCAAGATCCAAGCCGCCGATATGCGACGTGACGTGTGGCGGCCGGCGGCTCAAGCCAGGCGGTGCCGCCCCTCCCCCTATACTCCCCTCGTGCGGTGGTGCCGGCTGCTTCGCGTCATCAGCTCATGTCCCCTCTCAGCCTCCACCTCCCATCCGGCACGCCGTCGTGCTCAAAGTCATGAAGATGTGCCCGACGGCGTGGTCGTCGTCTTGTTTCTCAAATCAACAGAGATGCTGGAGGCGAGCGGCGAGCTCGAGCTCGTATCGAGCCGAGCCGAGCCAGCATTCCAGCTCGTTAAGATAACAAGCCCTGACGAGCTGGACCGAGCCGTGCTGAGCCGAGCCGAGCTGGCTCGGTAGTCCAGCCCTAGACTTGTGGCTGTTGACAACAAGGCGCGCGTCAGTGGTGATTTCGTCAATCTCGAAAATTTACCTGCTTAGTCTTTAAAAATGCTCAGAGCTAGGGTGTGCGTATATGCGTTTGTATGGGTGAGTGTCCGTGCGTTGTGAGTGTTTGAGCTTTAATGTGTAATAAGTAAGTGAAAATGAAATAGGTAAATAGACAAAACAAATGACTTTGAGAAAAACTCTATGCACAAGGCTCGGGGTAGTATTGTAATAACTGACCGATGACCCAAGTCAATAAAAGGCTTCTAGAGGCTAGAAGGGAGCAACGGGGCGAAGCACGAATCGGAGCTGACTCTGATATTCCCGGACAACGTACGAGGGCAAGGAGGAATCGGAGCTGACTCCGATCCCGAGTTGGGCTCGCACCGTAGTCCGTTCCCAACTCCTGTTTATAGGTTGACACTTGCCAGGACCACGCCACAACGACTCGCCAAACGACCCTCTCGCAAACGTCGAGTTCCCAATCTTCTGCATCTAGTTACAACATACAAACATGGCGAATTCCGGCCACACGGTGATCGACATCGACGCCGACGAGCCGGTCGCCAACGTCGTGCCGCCGGTGCCGTACGCTCTGAAGTTCAACGACCTTTCCTACGTTGTCAAGAAGGGCGGCGCGCTGGGCTGCCTGCCGCTGTGTGTTAGCAACCGCCTGGCGCCATCCACGGAAGGAAGTCCGTCGTCGGGGAACACGAAGACGCTGCTCGACGGCATCTCCAGCGAAGTTCGGGAGGGCGAGCTGTTCGCCGTCATGGGCGCCAGCGGCTCTGGCAAGTCGACGCTGTTGGACGCGCTGGCCGGCCGCATCGCGCGTGAGAGCCTCCGCGGCGGCGTCACCCTCAACGGCGAGCCGCTCCACAGCCGTCGTCTCCGCGCCATCTCGGCGTACGTGATGCAGGACGACCTCCTCTACCCAATGCTGACGGTCCGGGAGACGCTGCACTTCGCCGCCGAGTTCCGCCTCCCGCGCGCGCTGTCGCCGGAGATGAAGCGCGCGCGTGGACGCTCTGATCGACGAGCTCGGTCTCGCTCGCGCCGCCGACACCATCATCGGCGACGAGGCCCACCGCGGCGTCTCCGGCAGCGAGCGGCGGCGCGTCTCGATCGGGACGGACATCATCCATGATCCAATCTTGCTGTTCCTGGACGAGCCGACCTCCGGGCTGGACTCGGGGAGCGCGTTCATGGTGGTGCAGGTGCTCCGCCGCATTGCGCAGAGCGGGAGCGTGGTGATCATGACCATCCACCAGCCCAGCGCCCGCATCCTCGGAATCCTCGACCGCCTCCTCCTCCTCTCCCGCGGCCGCACCGTCTACACCGGCGCGCCGGCCGGACTGAAGCCGTTCTTCGCGGAGTTCGGCGCGCCCATCCCGGACAACGAGAACCCGGCCAAGTTCGCGCTCGACACGATCCGCGACCTGGAGCGCCACGCCGCCGCGCTCGCCGACTTCAATAACAATTGGCAGAAGATGGCTTTTGCCGACAACAAGGACAAGAAGCTGATCAGGCGTACATTGCCGCTGGAGATGGCCATTGCTGAAAGTGTCTCCCGGGGGAAGCTGGTCGCCGGGAGCGGCGAGGGCGGCGGCGCGGTGACGGTGCCAACGTTCGCGAACCCGGCGTGGACGGAGGTCTGGGTGCTCATCAAGCGCTCCTTCACCAACATGAGACGCATGCCGGAGCTCTTCGTCATGCGGCTTGGTACGATCATGGTCACGGGATTTATCTTCGCCACAATCTTTTGGCGACTCGACGACACACCCAAGGGCGTCCAGGAACGCCTTGGCTTCTTCGCCATGGCAATGTCAACGATGTTCTACGTCTGCGCCAACGCATTGCCGGTGTTCGTGCAGGAGCGCCACATCTACCTGCACGAGACGGCGCACAACGCGTACCGCCACATCTCCTACGTGGTCGCCAACGCCGTGGTCGCGTTCCCGCCGCTCGTGCTCCTCTCCGTCGCCTTCGCGGTCACCACCTACTTTGCCGTGGGGCTCGCCGGCGGCGGCGCCTAGTTCGCCTTCTACGTCGCCATCGTGCTGGCCTCCTTCTGGGCCGGCAGCGGATTCGTCACCTTCTTCTCCGCCGTCGTGCCGCAGGTCATGCTCGGCTACACGGTGGTCGTCGCCATGCTTGCATACTTTCTCTTGTTTTCTGGGTTCTTCATCACCAGGGACCGCATCCCTAGTTACTGGACGTGGTTTCACTACCTGTCCCTGGTGAAGTATCCTTACCAAGCCGTTCTACAAAACGAATTTGCTGGGGGCGCGTCTCGATGTTTCTCGCGAGGCGTACAGATGTTCGACGGCAGCCCGATCGGCAGCTTGTCGGAGGCCGTCAAGCTCAGGGTGCTCGGCACAATCAGCTCCGTGCTGGGCTCGAACATCACTGCCGAGACCTGCGTCGCCACCGGCGCCGACATCTTGGCGCAGCAGGCCGTGATGGACATTGGGAAGTGGACGTGCCTGCTCATTACGGTGGCATGGGGCTTCTTCCGATTCTTGTTCTATGTTGTCCTGCTCGTAGGAAGCAAGAATAAGAGGCGCTGATGAGTGATGACAATGTTGTAATGATACAATCAGATAACTGTTTTTTCTTCTTTGTATAGTAAATAGTAATATTTTCTAGTCTCACATCACATATGGTTTCTAGTAATCATGCATGATACTGATCTTGTTCTACTGCGGCATCTGCATGCTTAACGTGAGACCAAGTCCGGTATGCTCCTTTTCGTTTTTCTGAGGGCTATAAGCAGGATGGAGGTACTACGTACACATATGCGCAGAGTACGTACGTTAGAATAAGAAGCTCGATGTTGCTAAAACATGGTCCTTTCAAGCTAAGCTAAGATTACGTCTGCTCACACTGCAATCCAATCGTATGTATATTAGGGTCGGATGTAAAGTGTTTTCGTCTCAAGTACCACACTCAAATGCCATCACCACCACCTTGCCATAGATCGAGAGATTTCGATGCGATGTTGTTGTAACTCAGTCAATCTAACAAAACTATGTAAATAACATTGAAAAAATATGAGTCACACAATTTCCATTTTTGAACTTAGATTGTATGCTTGGCAGCAAGTAGCATTCACGCTAATGGAATGACAAACTCACACTTTGTAAACTGAAATAGTAGCATGCATGATTGGAGAACATACCAGCAAGATCTCTATATATACACCCGTAAACAAGGGGAAGCAACTATTCTATGCAAAATGGAAACTAAACCCCATGTCCTCAATCTTTAGGGTATCTTGGTATGAGATTTTGGAGTAAAACAAATTGAGTGAAATTGAGATGTAGAAGCTCTTCACCTCTTGTTTTCGGAGTTCCTCATCACCAGGGACCTCATCCCTGATTACTGGACGTGGTTTCATTACTTGTCCCTGGTGAAATACCCGTACCAATGCAAGCCTTTCTCCAGAATGAGTTTGCTGGTGGCGTGCCGTGATGCTTCTCCCGCGGCATGCAGATGTTTGACGGCAGCGAAACGGCAGCTTGCCGGCCTGAGTGCTCCGCGCCATCAGCTCCGTGCTGGCTTCCAACATCACTGCAGAAACATGTGTCGCCACCGGCCGACATCCTGGCGCAGCAGGCCGTCATGGACATTGGGAAGTGGACATGCCTACTTATTACGGTGGCATGGGGCTTTTTGTTCAGGTTCTTGTTCTACATCGTACTCCGTTTTGCTGTGGTTCCCGCATAGAGTATTGCGCTCTAATGCCATTCTTTTCTAAATACTTAGCGAACGGTTCCTTAATTTGACCGTATTGAGCATGTTTCCCCTAGTACTCTCCACCCCTGTCTGACCGCACAATCTTAATGGAGGTGTTGTGTTGTTTCTCAACTTTCTGTCTATATATCTTAAATATTTCTAGCGCATCTGAACGCCTTCTTATGGGGTATATATGTCCATAGCAGGAATAATCATCGGTAAAGGTGATAAAAGAATCATAGCCATCTACCGAAGTCACCGAGAGAGGGCCACAGATATCCGTGTGAATTATTTCTAACACGCCCGTGCTCCTGGTAGCTCCTTTCTTAATTGTCTTAGCATATTTTCCCTTAATGCAGTCGATGCACTGCTTTAAATATTTTCCCTTAATGCAGTCGATGCACTGCTCTAAATTGGAGAAGTCTAATTTCTCAATTATTTCGTCCTTAATGAGACGCTCAATTTTCCCCCTCGAAATGTGGCCAAGGCGACAATGCCACGATTGCGAAGAAATCTCATTATCACGCTTACGCTTATGTGAACCATTAGTAACATTCATCACAGAATCATTAAGATAGAGCATAAAAAGCATGCCTTGCCGACTGGCAAGACCGACACTAATCTCATTAAACTTGATCACACATTGTTTGTTGCCAAACTCACACACATGTCCTGAATCATCTAATGCTGATGCAGAAATTAAATATCTCTTTAAACTAGAAACATAAAGGACATCATCTAAACGAAGCTGGAAGCCTCCTGGCAACTCTAAGTCGAAGCATACAACGCCTTCAACTTCAACGGCCGTCCCATCAGCTACTCTTACGTTTCGCTCCCCCCTTCTTATAGTTCGGATCGAACGGAATACCTGTAATGAATTAGAAATGTGCACGGTGGCACCTGAATCAGTCCAGCAAGTATTAGGGGAAAAATCTGCTAAGAATAACTCATCAATGAAAGAAACAACATCAAACATAAAATTACCTTGTTGCTTCAACCATTCCTTAAAGCATGGACAGGCTTTCTGAAGGTGCTTAGGGGAGTCACAGAAGGAGCACAACATCTTACCACCCTTAGAGTGGTTCTTGAACTTGTTGTTGTTGTTCTTAGGAGCAAAGTTCTTGTTGCCTTTGTTCTTATGCTTCGCTCCCCCCTTCTGGCCTTGCTTGCTGCTGCTAGCCTCATGCTGATTCTTAGGAGTGGATTTGAGACTAAGGTTGCCAACCATGTTCAAAACATCCTTCATCTTCTCAGTCTTAATGCGCTCTTCTTCTTCAACACAATAGCTAATTAATTCACTGATGGACCAAACGGTCTTGTTGGTGTTGTAGTTGATCTTGAAGGCGTTGAAGGTAGATGGCAAAGACGTCATGATGAAATGAACAAGGAAACCGTCAGAGATCTCCATCTTCATCTCCTTAAGCCTGTAAGCCATGTCACACATACTCAGAATGTGCTCCCTTATGCCAGTCTGTCCAGTGTACTGAGAGGACACTAACTTCATGATGAGGGTGCTAGCGTAAGTCTTCGAGGAGCTCTTAAAGTTCTCCTCAATCTTGGCAAGGAACTCCTTGGCAGTGTAGTCTCGATCCTCTGAATCCTTAGTAGGAATGGCACCCCTGATTCCAGGGTTGATGGTGCCACTCATAACCATGAGAGCCATGCGGTTGGACTTCTCCCACTTCTCATGAGCAGGTGTAGCAGCTTGGCCAACCTCAGGAGTGGCGGGCTTCTCCTCCCTTAGCGCCACATCAAGATCATTCCATGCCAAGCATGTAGTGACCTTGCTCTTCCAGTCCGGGAAGTTTGCTCCATTGAGGTTCTCAATGCTGCTAAGGTAGGAAGCAACAACATTGATGTTCGTCGCTGAAAATAAGATAAAACTTAGCTTAGTAATGATATACAATGAAATGCAAAATAAAATGCATGATTAAAACCCTACGGTGGTCTAATTAAAATCACACAAATAAATTTCAATTTGCATCATCGGTGGGGAAAACAAACGAAATTCATCTTAAAAAACTCATGATCAATCAACGGTGGTCAGAAATAATCACAAGTTTACTCTAAATAAACTTCACGGTGGATCCATTTAGATAGAGGCATCTCAAAGTATATTGGTAGATTTAAACTTAAATTAACATAAAACACCAACAATATAAAATTGACTTACTGAAATTTAGCTTAAAATGCTTAAAACATAGTACCGAAACTTAAATGATAATGAAATGCGCTGAAAAGAATAAAACAGTGGAAATAATCAGCGTGGCCCAAAACTTATTTCCCCGCGCGGCCCAGCAGAGCCCCCGCGTGCGCGCTGCCCACGTACACGAAACTTAGCGCGGCCTGCCACGCGAAACGGCGCGACGCGGACCACGTAAAAGGCCGCTGTGGCGGAGGCCCGAAAACCAGCGGCTGGGCCGCTGATTCGGCCCGACGCCCTCGCCCGCGCGCTGCGTAAGCAGCCCAGTCCAACTACAGCTGATGCGCGGACGGCTCAGATCGAGCGGGGAGATCGGACGGCTGGGATTCGCGAGCTCGGCATAAAACGCCGGAGCGAAACCCTAGAGGTCGTCACTCGCTCCCCCGCTCCTCTCACTCGCTCCCTCTTCTCCCTCACTTGCTCCAGCGGCGCGCACGCGTGAGCACGCTGTTGGCGGTGAATATGTGCATAATTAATTTTCCATTACCTCCGCAAGCACACGGAACACCATTGTAGCATTTCACTTTGGAGTATTCCAGGGTTATCGTATTTATATTTTCCTCAGGGAAGTAGAGCGATAGGAAGTTGAAAATGTAACAAAGTAGATACTATCATGTGAAATAACGATACCTTACTTAAGGCGGGGGTAAAAGAGGTACATGATATATGGGTGGCACTCACCATATAATCCATGGAAATAAAGAGATAGTAGAAGTTACATTGGGAGAACAACGAGATAGAGGTAAAGATTCCTATGTGTTAATCTTACATCTATTTACTTCTAGCAATCAATTCTACATAGTTATGTACTATAGTTAAGGTTATGCACACTCAAGTCATATTGTTTCGGAGCACGGCCATCATGCCAGGGTTGGTACTGAACCCCAATACTGCAGGTTCCCCCTGGGATCTAACCGCTATTGAGAACCCAGTTGGTTTGCCTTTGAACGTGGCGGATTGCAAAGGCCTGAACACGCCTGTCACACGTGGGGCTACCGTCCTCCATAAATACACACGTCAATCGTGCATAGGTATAGTTCTAAGCACCGCGCTTACAACTACCCTAGAGGAACTATCCTTGATCGAGAGAATAGCCCTATCTAAGAATGTAGCACAGCTTTCACTAAGCGCGAACTCCATTTCGGCAAAGCACTCACTCGTACTACTTAGACACAATCACGAAACCCACAACAAGACTATTATGAGCAGTAACTTAACTAAGTAAATAAACTTAAATAGAAAAGAATTACTAAAAGAAATAAATAAATAATAAACTAAATAATTATAGAAATAATTATATAAATAAATAAACAGTAATTCTACGAGAGTTAAGATACAAGAACAATACCGAAACTCCGAGAAGACTTCCGGAACCTCAAGAGAGCTCTCACTCTACTCTACTCTACTCTAACTCCCAAATAATAACTCTACTTATACAAATGAGTAATGGATCTCTTGGATCAGTGAGGTGCGAATTGTTTCTGCGGACACCAGGGGTATTTATAGGGTCTTCAGGACATGGGGCATCTTATAGCGCGAGGTGGAGTGGCGGGCGCGCCAAGGCATGCCGGCCGGCCTAGTAGGGGGGCCGGCCGGTCGTCCACTGTGGCGGTTCGCCACCGCCTCTTGCGTGGACGCTCCAGATTGCCTCCTGGTGTCGGTTCGAAGGTCGGTTCCTTCGTGGGGGCGGCCGAACTTGAGTAAAGGCCAAGTTGAGGCCCAAACAGCCCACCAGACGGTCTGTCGGTGGAATTCTGCTAAACAGGCTTTGGTTTGTGACGTGTGGGCCCGTTCACAGCCTGCAGGAAGAAGGCCGAGGCCTTTGGCCGCCAAGGGGGGGCCGGCTGGCCTATGGTGGGGCCGGCAGGCCTGACATTTCTTCGTGTTAGGGCCAGTTTTCTCTATTATTCACTCCTGCATCCAAAATTCACCAAAACTTGTGGAAGTATGTTAATTCCTAACTACTAGGCACATAATCTTGGTGGCTAGCTTTTTATTTACCGATATGTTGACGGTGAATTCATGATTTTTGCACCGTCAACACACTCCCCAAGCTTAACTTTGCTAGTCCTCGAGCAAACAACTCAGGGTATCGGCGGATCAGAAGTTACAAAGATAACGTCCCAAGGGTAATAAAGATGCAACCACGTACTCCCTACATGGTGGTAAGTATACTAGAGCACGGAATTTTCACGAGTGTTGCACATGTGTGGGGCGTGTATGCTTCACCTTGTCACATAGTATTGAAAACTAGAACAGCACTTTTGGACAAAACAGTTCTAGTAGGTTCAAGTCCAGAGTTTTTATGTGCTGCAAGACAAGGTAAAAATTTCTCCTTTGTTTTGGTTCACACTTCCCTTCCCTCTAGTGAGTCTATTCCTACAAGCTTCACTCAAATCCTACCTTCTAGCAAATAAGGCTTGTGTGTGGAGCTTGGTGAGGATATGCACATTTGTCATGCGTATGTTGTAAAGCTAAAGAATAAATCTCAAGAGACATAGCAACTCTTTATATCTCGGTCATATGGAAAATGGTGATGGAGGGGGAGAAGATGAACACACACTGATGAATATGGTTTTGCAAACTTTTGGTCTTCTTTTATGCTCATGCTCAAGATGTTTATGATAAGAACCTTAGTGCATATTTGCAAATCATGGAGTCTCAAGATTTTTTTTTTTTTAGACTCCATGATGCATTGGCACTAGTGATGACAGATTCATGAGCATTTTCCAAATATTCTTGAGCTTTCTGATATAGACCCAAAAGATTTTGCAAATGAAGTGATGATGGATGGATGGAGATGTTTGATGATTTTCAAACATTCCTTTTTGTTGGAAAGAAAATAAAAACTCACGCGAAGGAATAATGACCGAGATTTAGAGCGCTTACTCTCAAAAGCATTTAAACCTTAACAAAACTCAACGCATGAGCAAATGGCTATGAGTGGGGATGTCTATATCTGTATGATATGGCTTTGGTACTTGCAGCAATTAGAATGAAAAACATCTCTGAACTTTTACCATGCTAAGAACTGCAAAAATCCTAATCATGTCATATCATAGTTCACAATGCTTAGACTTGGTGTGATGTACGCAACCCACAAAATGTAGCAACACAAGTGATGTGACTATTCTCGAGTATAAATAACACACATGTCAGGAGTAGAGGTTGCATCAATGCGACACAAGGAGAGTTATCATGTAACTACTTATCATTTCCTTTAAGTGTAGCAATCACCAAGATTCTAGCATTTTTATTCAAAACAGGGAGTATTTTATTAATCGATAGAAATACTTACGTGACGGTCCTCCCCAAGCTTGAGTCTTTGCGAGACTTAAGCTTGTGTTGAATCGCCGTCTTACCTGCAGGTTCTCCCCAAGCTTGAGCCTTTGCAAGGCTTAAGCTTGAATAGGCCACTCCTCCATTCTTCTTGTACCTGCAAAAAGAATGAGGGTGATACAAGTGGCTAGCCCCTAGTGGGCATTCGCCGAGGATCTTACTATTTTTGGTATTTTTATATTTTCTACTTTTTATTTTGTTTTCTAATGAAAAAGCAAGTGCCTAGGCCTGGCTAAAGGATAACGATTGGGATGGCCTCCCCAATCGAAGGGCTCTCATGTTTACATCTTTGAGCTAGATGTTCTCCTTCTTGTTCAGCTTGATTGGACCTCGCTCGCCGGAGAATCAGGCAGTGTAGAGGTTCCTTCTTTCTTCCGCCACACTTTGGTTGTCTTTTTAGTGCTTGTGGCGGCGACCATTGTTGTAGGCGCCAATGTTGTACTCTCCTCTGTGGGTACCTTTGCTGCCCGTTTGTTCTTGGCGCGCCTAGCTCTCCTCCTCTTTAGCGACTTTGACTCGCCTGTTGTTTCTTGGAGTGTTGAGGGTGCTTGTGGCGTCTTGGGTTGCTCAGGTACTTTCTTCGGACTTGTCCAATAATTGTCTGGCCGTCTTTCCATTTCTCTTGCCAGGTAGTTCCTCATGTGTGTCATGAGCTTGTCTGGCTGCGGCATGGGTGGAGTGATCTCAATCCTCTCCACTTCTCTTGGGTTCTTTCCATAGAAGACCCTCACTTGGTTGCACTGCTCAACTTTAGGCTTGAAGTTGAATGTTTCTTCTCCGCCATTGAAGTCTAGGTGGATCTTTTCTGTTCCCATGTTGATATTGGCGTTGGTGGCGCTCAAGAATGGCCTCCCAAGGATGAGAGGGATCTTGTCGTCTATCTCCATGTCTAGCACAACAAAATCAACAGGGACAAAGAGATCCTTGATTTGAACTAGGACATTCCTGGCTATCCCTTCAGGAATGCGTATTGATCGGTCGGCCATCAGTATGCGCATCTTTGTCAGAGATAATGGGTGGTTCAACCAATCATGTATCGCCTTCGGCATGATGCTCACACTTGCTCCAACATCACATAGCTTTCTCTCGTTGACTAAGCATGGGATGCTTGGACAACCAGGATCCTTCTTTATTGCGTCCTTTGGATATTTAGAATCCTCATATCTTTCTTCACACCTGATAGTGATTGCATTGACGCTTTCCTTGGGGTTGACTTCAGGTTGCCCCGGGAGTCTACCCACTGTAGGCGGCTGCAATGCTGAGGCTATTTGTGCAATCTGTGTCTCCAGCATCTTGTTATGGCTCAGTTGATTTTGTAGTGCAGTGTTGAATGCTTCTAGCTGGGCAGCTATGCTCTCCAAGGTTATCAGTAGAAATAAATTTCTTGCTGATGCCGTCATTGATCTTAACGCACTAGATCCTTGATAGAGGGCTCGAAGCGAGAGAAATTGCCATTACCGTTACCATTACCTCCCTGATTTCTGTTGAAGGAGAGGTCGGGCTTGGAATTTCAGCCGTAGTTGTTATGGGGACGGAATCCATTACCATTGTTGAGGAAGTTGCATTCCTCCATGGCGTTGGGGCAATGAATTCCCAGGTGCCCCGTGTTGCCACACTCTTCATACGTCATGCGGGAATCCGCAACCTGCAGATCTTGCGGGGTCTTCATCTTCTCAAGGACCTGATCAAGCTTGAGTGCAAGCATGTCCAAGGCCTCTACTTGATGTACTCCTCAACCCTCGCTAGGGAGCACTTGGCGTTCGTCGTGGCTTTGATTGGCCACGACCTCTCAATCAGCTTCTTAGCATTGGTCACGCTAAGAGAGAAAAAGGAGCCGCCAGCTGCGGCGTCGAGGTGCTCCCTCGTGGTAGGTTTCAGTCCATGGTAGAAGCTTTGAAGGAGGAGCCACTGCTCCATGCCATGGTGTGGGCATGCGAGCATGTAGTCCTGCATCCTTGCCCAAGCTTCAGAGATGGCCTCATCTGCGAGCTGTTGGAAGCCCGTAATCTTGTTGCGCAGGGCAGTTGTCTTGCCCGACGGGAAGAACTTAGCGAGGAAGGCATTTGAGCATGCCTCCCAGGTGTTGAGAGCCTCATTGTTTGCATAGAACCATTGCAGGGCTTTTCCCAACAGTGAGAATGGAAAGAGCTGCAAGCGAATCTCGCCTTGCGATTGATCCTTGCGAGCAAATGTGTTGCACGTCATCAAGAACCGCTGGAGGTGAGAGTTTGCATCCTCCGAAGGTTTGCCACAGAAAGGACTGGCTAAGATCATGTTGAGCAGGGCCGGCTTGAGCTCGTAGTCCTTGTTGTTGACACGCGGGAGGTGTCCCACGCGAATGTTCTCCTTGTTTGGTACGGAGAACTCATGGATCGACTTCTCGACCGGCTCACCCATGTTGTTATTGGTTGAGGTTGAGGCGGGTAGGTCGATGACCGGTGGAGTGGATCCTTCGACAGCCAGAGCTTTGGACGTCGTACGTGCGGAAGGAGGGGTGAGTCTTGCTCTCGCCCTCCTCAAGAACTGCTCCGGGTCGGAGTGGAAGTTTTCTGGTAGGTCGAAACCAGTCATGCACGGTCCTGTTTAAAAGTCCACAGCAAGAAAACAGGACAAGGGTAAGCCCGCAAAAGTAAGTAAAGTTACTTGCACAATAGTATACAATGTTATATTTCAAAATCGTAGCTGCTACTTCCCCGACAACGGCGCCAGAAATGCTTGTTGGCGGTGAATATGTGCATAATTAATTTTCCATTAATTCCGCAAGCGCACGGAACATCATTGTAGCATTTTACCTTGGAGTATTCCAGGGCTATCGTATTTATATTTTCCTCAGAGAAGTAGAGCGATAGGAAGTTGAAAATGTAACAAAGTAGATACTATCATGTGAAATAACGATACCTTACTTAAGACAGGGGTCAAAAAGGTACATGATATATGCGTGGCACTCACCATATAATCCATGGAAATAAAGAGATAGTAGAAGTTACATTAGGAGAACAACGAGATAGAGGCAAAGATTCCTATATGTTAATCTTACATCTATTTACTTCTAGCAATCAATTCTACAAGGTTATGTACTATAGTTAAGGTTATGCACACTCAAGTCATGTTGTTTCGGAGCACGGCCATCATGCCAGGGTTGGTACTGAACCCCAATACTGCAGGTTCCCCCTGGGATCTAACCGCTATTGAGAACCCGGTTGGTTTGCCTTTGAACGTGGCAGATTGCAAAGGCCTGAACATGCCGGTCACACGTGGGGCTACCGTCCTCCGTAAAGACACACGCCAATCGTGTATAGGTATAGTTCTAAGCACCGCGCTTACAACTACCCTAGAGGAACTATCCTTGATCGAGAGAATAGCCCTATCTAAGAATGTAGCACAGCTTTCACTAAGCGCGAACTCCATTTCGGCAAAGCACTCACTCGTACTACTTTGACACAATCACGAAACCCACAAAAAGACTATTATGAGCACTAACTTAACTAAGTAATTAAACATAAATAGAAAAGAATTACTAAAAAAATAAATAAAGAATAAACTAAATAATTATAGAAATAATTATATAAATAAATAAACAGTAATTCTACGAGAGTTAAGATACAAGAACAATACCGAAACTCCGAGAAGACTTCCGGAACCTCGAGAGAGCTCTCACTCTACTCTACTCTACTCGAACTCCCAAATAATAACTCTACTTCTACAAATGAGTAATGGATCTCTTGGATCAGTTAGGTACGAATTATTTCTGCGGACACCAGGGGTATTTATAGGATCTTCAGGACAGGGGGCATCTTATAGCGTGAGGTGGAGTGGCGGGCGCGCCAAGGCAGGCCGGCCGGCCTAGTAGGGGGGCCGGCCGGCCGTCCACTGTGGCGGTTCGCCACCGCCTCTTGCGTGGACGCTCCAGATTGCCTCCTGGTGTTGGTTCGAAGGTCGGTTCCTTCGTGGGGGCGGCAGAACTTGAGTAAGGGCCAAGTTGAGGCCCAAACAGCCCACCAGACGGTATATTGGTGGAATTCTGCTAAACAGGCTTTGGTTTGTGACGTGTGTGCCCGTTTACTGCCTACTGGAGGAAGGCCGAGGCCTTTGGCCGCCAAGGGGGGGGGGGGGCGGCCTGACATTTCTTCGTGTCAGGGCCAGTTTTCAACATTATTCACTTCTGCATCCAAAATTCACCAAAACTTGTGGAAGTATGTTAATTCCTAACTACTAGGCACAGAATCTTGGTGGTTAGCTTTTTATTTACCGATACGTTGACGGTGAATTCATGATTTTTGCACCGTCAACACACGCCGCCCCGCACCGGAGGCAGCCATGGCACCGCGGGGAGAGGCTTGCTGGCGCACGCGTGCGAATCAACGCGCGCAGCTCCGTCGAGTCCCTCCGCCGTGGCGCCCTTATGGCGTCGGTGGCGCGGATCTGAGGCGGGAGCACGCTGGCACTCGAAGGCGCACGGCGGCGAGGAGAAGTGGCGACGACGGCGAATCTGAGGCCACGCGGCCCGGATCTGATGCGCGGCGAGGTCGCGCCAAAGGCGGAGAGCTCGACGGCGACCGGGAAAGAGAGGGGGGTCGTCGGCGCGCGCGCAGTGCACGGCGACTGGCGACGGCGAGGTAAGACCTCGCTCACTTAGGCTTAATCTCAATGCAACTTAGGTTAGGGTTAGGGTTAGCAATTAGGGTTAGGGTTGGGTGATCAAACTTAGATTAGCAAACCCAGATTAGCTTAGTGTGCGTCAAATTCGTGACATGGCATCTTAGATTAATCTGAAACCCTAACTGCTTAGTTACATCTAAAACATGAACTAAATAATCTTAATTACTTTACTGTTCTAACTAAAACTGTAGGATCGATGCCCCTCTAAATAAGCTATCAGAGGGGGGTGAATGATAGATTATACGGCAGCGGAAACTTTTTCACCCTAAAACCGATTTCTGGACAGTCACTGAAACACAAATCGTTCCTAGACCATGACTCCTAAAAACGTGATTTTTGGTCAGAAAATATATTATGAAATTATGAAACCAACCCAAAAAGAATCACATCAAACCGATTTCTAGAACTGAAGTTATGGTCCAAACACTATCGCTGTCTCAGGAACTGACGCTAACTGACAAAACCTAATCTGACTAACCCGTACTAAAAACGAGATTAACTAAAATCTATCCAATCAAACGGGATGAAAATTTGTGGGAACGAACTAGACTTCAGTACGAATCCATACCAACAAACCGCACTCCAATCCGATGGTTAGAATAGAAACTGTAAGCAATCTAATATCAGTGAACAAACTGAACGAGAAACTCAGAGAAGATCAATCAATCATGGAAGACATAACCTGTCGAATTTGCTGAGCTTTATTGATTGATCAAGTTTACAAGATGCTGCACAAAAGCATCCCCAAAAGATTTCTCACGAAATCCTAAAACCTAACTCTGGAAACCGGCGGCTATCTTTCACGTATTTCTCACGTACACAGCAGCCAATCGGTTCCCATGCCTTTTATATCCAAGGCCACCACCGACCTGACCAAGTCCTGATCGGTTACGAGAAAATCCAAACCAGCCAGCCTGCTGATTCCTTTTTCTATCTGGTTTCCACCACGCCAACAAATACGTGTGGCAACTGCACCTCATGCAACGCATGCAAATAAATCAGCCAACCTGCTGGCCTTTGCATGCGCCCATGTCTAGTCCAGCACACATCAACATCCACCATAGATGCCAGGCCAGACTTCAACTCCGCACCAGAGCACACACACTTGCATCCAGTGTCCTTCGTAGCCGCAGCTCCGAACCGAGACTTCACAAGCCTCTATATCTAGCGATCACATCGCCACGTCGACACCGAGTCACGACTCGCATATCGACAAGTCTTCACGTACACCGTTCTCTAGCCCGAACGTCTCGCATGACATCCTTGACCAATAAGACTTCAGTTCCTCCATGAACCTAGTCTCGAAACCTCTGTTCAACCCGAACCTAGTTTCAGCCCGTCATCGACCACGCTCCGCCTCAAGCAACGCCTGCACATGAACAATCAACCAATCGAGTACGAGCACAAGTCCACAACTTGACTCAACATCAGTCCGCAACACTACTCACACGAGTATGTTGCACGTAAACCAAAATATCATGCTATCACAAGCATATTAATCCGCACAATTAACAAGTCACTTTGCAATGCCAAGTTCACTATAAAGCCAATTTTTCAGCACATGATCTCACAAAAACATGAGTAAAAACTAAAACTAATTGAACTAAAACATGCCTAATTACTTACTGTGCATCAATTAATCTAACTAAAACTCAATCATGAATATGAACTTAGTGCGCAGAGACATAAACAGAGCCTAATCATGAACTAAAACTTGACTAATCACCTCTGTCTAGGGCTAGATCACGCAATTAAAGCTTAACTGACTTAAAACATGAAGAGATATAGCTCATAACCGAACCACTAACTTAAATTTGAGGATCACAGAGACTAGTTTAAGGCTAACTGATACCAATTGTTAGATCAAATTGCATACAACTTAACAGGATCACTAGTCAATCAGGATCACATCTAGTAAACTGATCTAATACGGAATTAGGGTTAGGTTCGATGTTTACCAGCAGCAGTAGTATCCATGGTGCTAGGAGCAGAGGTGACGACGAGAGCTTGACGGCGAACGTAGCGAAGTCGTTCCTTGAGGGTTCTCAGACGATTGCCCTTAGGACGGTAGCGAGTTTGCCCTACAGCTTAGCGATCGGCGGGGTGGATTAGGTCACGGGGTAACCTTGGGAGGCGTGTAGACCTCCCCTTAAATAGATGCGCTGTAGACTCGGGGCCGAGCCCGTGTGGGCTTAGGGTTTTGCTTTCCGATCATAGCAAAACATGGGCCTAGGATGTATAGGCCCATAACCTCGGTTGGTTGAACAAGGTCAAAACTAACAAATGGAACACTGAGAGAACTGTTTTTCTTCTTGGTATAGGAATATTTCTAATCTCACATTACAATGTCTCTATATATACTATATGACACCGTCTTAGCCCTGCTAGGCCATCTGAGGTAGTGAACTGCTCGCAGCTCATGGCATCAAGCACGTAGCAGTAATGAAGAAGTTGTTGAAACAGAAATCATAGTAGTAGCATTTCCAATTCACACTTGTTGTCTGTTGGAAGCAGAAATAGCATGCCTGTATGCCCATTGCAAAGGATAAATAGAGATGAACGGCTATAAATTGCAACTCCATTTAAAGTGTCTTCTATTCTATTGTACTTCTATGACCTGATGCTCTATAGGAGCAACAGCAACCTTGTGTGCCTGAGTTAGGCGTGTTTGAGATGTTGGAGTAAACCAAATTCGACGAAATTAAGAAAGAGAAGTTGCTTCCTCGAAAAAAAAAAACTTGATGTTTCAGAAACATGGCCCAAGCTTTCAAACTAAGCTAAGATTACATCTGCTCACAGTCGCAATCCAATCATATATTAGGGAAGTATAGCATTTTCGTCTCAAGTACCAACTCACATGTCTACGGAAACCAGAATCCCCGCCATCACCAACTTGCCATAGCCTGAGCGATTTAGATGTGATGTCGCAAACTCAGTAAATCATAGCAAAACTGTGTATAAATATGAATCACACATTTTTGTTTATATACGGCCTTATTACTGTCTCTTTATTTCTCCAACAGTTTTTGCTAGGCCAAAAGTATAAAATGTTTGTGGCACAAAGCTCTTTATAGTTTCAATGGGGCCAAATACCAGAGAAATTTCGTAAAACAAAAGCAATGTCTTTTTTTCGAAGTTGTTACATACCCTACCCTAAAACAGAGCAATATTCTTTTTCTTTCGAATTTATTGTAATATACTATAAATATGATTTGCATGTCAAAATGAACATTTTTAGATTAGCAAGTGGTTATCACAATAAATGGCATTCACACTCAACGAATAGTACTTGCCAGGAAATGGCATTCACACTCATGGAGTGACAAATTCACACTTGCTGCATTGGAAACACAAACAGTAACATGCATAGTTGGAACAGAACAACAAGATCTATATATAGACCTATGGGAAAGAGGGAGGCAACTGTCAAAATGGAACTTCGACACCACGTCATATCTCAGTTACAAGATCTATATATAGATCTATATATTGCTTTGGGATGTTGGAGTAAACCAAACTTGCGTTTTGGGGGGGCCCTGTGCAAAATCAGGCAAGGCGGCTAGGCAGGCCGGTGGTTCTTAAAAAGAAAACTAGGCAGGCTGGCAAGACAATGGGCCATACTCTTAACTGTTCGGCCCAACAACAAAAATGCCTTGTCTTTCCATATTCTTCTTCAACCTCTGCTCACTGAAGAGCTCACCAGCGAACGATAATGGCGCCGGACGACCTGGAGCAAAGGAGGAAGGGAGGAACTGGGGGGCCCTAATTTTTTGGGGGCCCTGTTCGGTCGCCCACCTTGTCCATGCCCATCGACGGGCCTGTGGTGCCGCAGGTGATGCTGGGCTACACGGTGATCGTCGCCATGGTAGCTGCCGTACTTCCTCCTGTTTTCAGGGTTCTTCATCACCAGGAATCGCATCCCTGACTACTGGACATGGTTTCATCACCTATCCCTGGTGAAGGACCCATACCAGGCAGTTCTGCAGTACAAGTATGGAGGTGCGTCGCGCTGATTCTCCCAAAGAGTCAAGATGCTCGTCAGCAACCCGATCGGCAATTCGGTAGCATGCTGGAGGCGGAGAACCTCAAGGTGCTTGGCGCAATCAGCTCCGTGCTGGGCACCAACATCATTGCCAATATTTGCTCACCGGCGCCGACGTTCTCTCACAGCAGGCCGTGATGGACATTCGAAAATGGACACGACTGCTTATTACGGTGGCATGTGGCTTCTTTTTCAGAATCTTGTTCTATTTTGTACTACTCGTAGGCAGCAAGAACAAGAGACGATTACGATAATGTAATAATACAATTAGAACATTTTCTCTTTGTAAAATGATATTCTAATCTCACATCACATGGTCTCTAGATGTGACACTGTCTTAGTCGCACCGCAGATGTGCTTGGACTGGTTGCAGCGCATCTTATCAAGGTTATGGCTTCAAGTTTCTCTCGGTGCACGATGGTTCATTACTTATTCATTTCACATTCTCAATTAACCATGACAACCAGACCCGCCGTAAAAGAAGCTGCCCTGAGCTGCCCTGAACAACACACGTGCAGGGGACGACGCGCTCGAGTCAACCATGAGAGAGCATTCTCGGAGGACGCGGATGCTGGGAGAGATACACGCCCTCCAGCTACTCTCATGTGTACGGCAACTGTGGAATGTGATGTCGTGTAACTTAGTAAATCCTAACAACACCATGTAAATAATACGAGACATTTTTTCGTCTCTACTTCCAGAGATTGTACTTGGCAGCAAGTTGCATTCACGTTAGTGGTGTGATAAACACACACTTGCTATATTGGAATTCAAATACTAACTTGCATGGTTGGAGCATAACGACAGGATCATCTCTCTATATATACACCCGCAAAGAAGAGGGAAACAACTATTCAATGCAAAATAACCTCAGCCCCATGTTGTATCTCAATCCTTACATGTTATTTTTGGTTTGAGATTTTGGAGTAAAACAAACAGAGTGAAATTGAGATACTAGAGCTCTTCATCGTGCGAATGGGCCCGATGATGGTGACAGGTTTCGGCTTGCCGGCCATCGTTGGGCTCATCGACGTTATATGTCTTGAGGGGAGTCACTGTTGAGAGTTGTTATTGTGGTATGTCTTCAAGTCTTTGTTTCTTGGGTTGTTCAGGAGATTGTAATTCAGTTGAGATGTCAGGACTTGAAGTGACTCGGTAAGACCTGTGATGATGTATGTTGTTGCACTATGGGATGGATATCTCCAGAAAGGCTGTCCAGGGGATTCCTATGCTGTAGAATTTTGCAAGTCAGCCTTCTTGCACTGCTTTTCCCTGGTTTCTCATGATGCAATTGTCCTCGATCGTGAATATGCAGCGGCTTTAGTTCTTCTCATTTCTAGCAACATCACAATCTCATGAAGTTGTTACTTACCATTTTAGTATGTATATTCCCATGTGCCATAGCGGCCTGAGTGCATTGAAATTTAGGTTACATATATTTGAGTGATGGGATTGTGAAATCTGCAACTACCATGAAACATTTCAGTAACTTATTTTTTCCATTTGTAAATGCAGTGTGCGGGACTGCGGGAAGAGGGCTTTAGTCCTCGTATGAAATTGCCTTCTTTTTAAATATCTTAAGGATAATAGCTACCATGGATGCTAATGCAAATTCAGATGTGCAAAAGGCCGAGGAGCTGAAACTTAAAGCTAATGATGTCTTCAAGGGTATGCTAGTACTTGACCTGCTTCTTTGAACTTTACGATTAGAGACATGATATTTGCTTTCTCGCCCCATATAGTTCTACTGCAGTTGTACAATAATTACTTAGGAATTCCTTACCATAGTGGACAAACTTAAGTTCTATTGTGATTGCTTATTTTCTATGCAATTGGATCAAGGGCTAAAAGAGTCAACGGACACATTAGGATTCTTTGCTACCATCTCGCACTAAATTTGATAATCCATACCCAGATTGCATACTACAAAGTCAGGCTACCGAGATGTCAGACCACTGCCCGTTGCTGCTCGGTCTGAAGGATGGTACAAAAGGAAAAAAGAGATTCCACTTTGAGAGTTTCTGGACTAAATTGCCCGGGTTCCATGACACTGTGGCTGCTTCTTGGGGTGAGCCGGTCTCCTGTCCATGCCCTCTGGAGCGGGTCTCTATCAAACTGAAACGCCTAGCACGTGCACTCCAGTCATGGAGTCAACGCCAAATTGGCCATGTGAAAACTCAACTTGCATTAGCTCGAGAAGTGCTGCACCGCCTGGAGATTGCACAGGATAATCGAGCCCTCACAGCTGATGAAGCTTGGTTGAAGGGCGAATTGAAGCGGCTATGTCTTACTTTGTCCTCGTTGGAGAGAACCATAGCCCGCCTTCG
This sequence comes from Eragrostis curvula, assembly GCA_007726485.1. Taxonomy (NCBI): domain Eukaryota; kingdom Viridiplantae; phylum Streptophyta; class Magnoliopsida; order Poales; family Poaceae; genus Eragrostis; species Eragrostis curvula. Next base: position 171,245 of record RWGY01000173.1, read on the forward strand.
ATCGCGTGTCCGGCAACTTAAAGATGGTGATGCGAACACGTCCTTCTTCCACCAGCAGGCAGCATATAGAAAGAAAAAGAATACCATCCTGAAATTGCAGCAAGGGGATCAGATTGTCACTTCACAGGCTGAAAAGCAGAAAATATTGCTTGATTATTATGAAGGGCTGCTGGGGACTGCTATACCACGCACAACTACCTTGGACCTGGAGTCCTTCCATCGTCAAGGAGTTGATTTGTCTGAACTTGAGGCCCCGATTACCGAAGACGAAGTTTGGGAGACAATCAGGAGCCTCCCGGCTGACAGAGCGCCGGGTCCAGACGGGTTCACCGGCCGTTTTTATAAAGCTTGCTGGCCTCTGATCAAAACAGACTTCATGGCAGCCATCTTGACACTACAGCAGGGTAATGCTCAGAAGCTCTGGATGTTAAACTCGGCGTTTTTGACCCTCATCCCCAAGAAGCCCGATGCTATCCTCGCCTCTGATTTTCGCCCTATTAGCTTGGTTCACAGCTTTGCCAAACTGGTCACAAAAATTCTTGCAAACAGACTTGCGCCAAGACTCAACTCAATGATTTCAACCAACCAAAGTGCATTCATAAGAGGTCGATGTATTCACGATAATTTCATCTTGGTCCAGCAGACTATAAAAAGGTTGCATCAAAGGAAAGTTGCAAGTGTGTTCCTGAAATTAGACATCACCAAAGCCTTTGATTCAGTTTCATGGGCCTTTCTCCTGGAAGTGTTGACTCATTTGGGCTTCGGGCCAGTCTGGAGGAATCTGATTTCTAGTCTCATGTCAATAGCTTCTACTCAAGTGCTACTCAATGGCGATCCAGGAGAAAGCATCAGGCACCATAGAGGACTCCGACAGGGAGATCCCTTGTCGCCTATGCTGTTCATTATTGTGATGGATGTTTTGAATAGCTTGGTGGCGAAAGCAGGAGAGGAAGGATTATTACAACCACTTTCTAGTCGGGCATCAGGCCAAAGAATCTCCCTCTATGCTGACGACGTTGCTCTCTTCATCCAACCCAAGGCTAATGAGTTATTAATCACCAAAGAGATGCTGTCTTGCTTTGGAGCTGCTTCTGGACTTCTTACAAACTTGGAAAAAAGTCAGGCATATCCCATTCAGTGTGAAGACACAGCCCTGGCAGTAGTAGAAAGTTCCATGCCGTGCCCGGTGGCTAATTTTCCCTGTACCTACTTGGGATTACCCTTGTCTAACAAGAAGCTGCGCCGCGCTGAATTGATGGCATGGGTGGAGAAAATTGCAGATCGCCTACCCTCCTGGAAGGCTCAATTTATGAACATGGCGGGAAGAAAGGTATTGATCCAGTTTGTCTTGACTGCTATACCTATCCATCTTCTCATTGCCATCAATGTGCCGAAATGGGTTATCAAAGCGATCAACAAAATTCAGAGAGCTTTTCTTTGGAAGGGACAGCAACAGGTTAATGGAGGTGCCTGTTTAGTAGCTTGGGACAAAATCCAGCGGCCTATTGACCTAGGAGGACTTGGAATTCACAATTTAGAAGTCATGGGTTGGGCACTTCAGATGCGCTGGATGTGGTATGCAAAAACCCAAACTGATCGCCCATGGAGAGGCCTGGACATACCTGCCCACACCAATGTTCGTGCCATGTTCAAGATCTCCATAGTTTCTCATGTGGGCAATGGACAGAATACTCTCTTCTGGACTGACCGCTGGATTCATGGAAGTGCTATTTCAGATTTGGCACCTCTGGTCTTTGCACAAGTATCATCTGGAATTGCTAACAAGCGCACAGTGGCTGAAGCGTTCGATGATCAGAGATGGGAGCAGGATATTCAGGGCGCTTTGTCAGCTGATGCTTTCTACGAGTACTATCAATTATGGACAGTACTGCTTGAATTCCATTTAGACTCAGAAGAAGACCAGCACATCTGGACTCATGACTCTTCAGGTTGCTACTCCAGCAAATCTGCATACAGAGCATATTTCCAGGGAGCAATCACTTTTGAGCCATGGAAAAGGATCTGGAGATCGTGGGCTCCTGGAAAGTGCAAGTTATTTCTGTGGCTTGCAGTGCGGAATCGCTGTTGGACAGCGGACAGGTTGCAGAGACGAGGACTCCCTCACCCTGCTGCCTGTGTCCTTTGTGATCAAGAAGCGGAAGATGCTCAACATATTCTGACAACGTGTGTGTTTGCAAGGCAGTTCTGGTGTGCAGTGCTTTCAGCCTTTGGGTTACAAAGTGCAGTGCCTAAGCGCCGCGAGAGGAGCTTTGCTGATTGGTGGCGCAAGGCTGCCAAGCAAGCCGGTCGCTGCAATAAGAGAAAGGGCATCAATAGTGCGATCATCCTGGGAGCCTGGACCTTGTGGAAAACAAGGAACAGATGTGTCTTCGATGCCGTCTCCCCAAATGTTCAGTCGGCCCTATCTTCGTTCAAGGAAGAAGCTCACTGGTGGTGCTTGGCGGGGGCAAAGAAACTTCAGGAGCTGCCTTTAGGTCGGGTTGGAAGTGTAACTTAAAATGTCACTTGCTCTAGGTCGTGTGTGTTTCTTATCCGGTTATCATGTAATCATGTAATCTTTGTGGTGGGATTCTCCTCTAACCTCCAGTGGGAGGCGAGGAGGATGGTTGTACTCTCTCTTCTCTATTAAATACAAAGATACGCAGCTCTCCTGCGTATTCCAGAAAAAAAAAAATTTGATAATCCCAAGTTGCCAGACGATGTTAATTAAGCATAATATCAACCAAGCTTGAATGTGGGAGAGAATTACTAGGAATTTACATCAAAATTCAAAATATGTCAGGCTGTTAGCTCAGATCTTTGTTAGCGTTGTCTATGACTTGTGGTACTTGCTGCTTGCTTACCTATTTGGCTGTCTCCTCCAGCAAACAAGTTCTCACAGGCTATAGAGCTGTACAATCAAGCCATTGAGCTGAACAGTTCAAACGCAGTTTACTGGGCAAACCGTACATTTGCACACACAAAATTAGAGGAATATGGAAGTGCGGTGCAGGATGCTACAAAAGCCATTGAAATTGACCCTAGATATTCAAAAGTAAGTGCCTTTTTCGTGGACTTTTTTTTTTTTGGGGGGGGGGGGGGGGGGGGGGGGGAGAGGTGGGGGTGTCAAATTTCTGTATTTGATGAGAATTTCTTTCTGTAGGGTTATTATAGGCGTGGTGCAGCATATCTTGCCATGGGAAAATTCAAGGACGCTCTAAAGGATTTCCAGCAGGTTACCAAACTGTTCTGTTTCGTTTACTGCTTGACTGCCAATAGATATCATTTGTCAATTTTGTTGTCACCTGTTTTCTATTTTCCCTTTCAAACCTATACGAGTAAATTGTACATCCTCATTTACCAGGTGAAAAGAATCTGTCCGAATGATCCAGACGCTACAAGAAAGTTGAAAGAGTGTGAGAAGGCTGTCCAAAAAATCCGTTTTGAAGAAGCGATTTCTGTCGGAGATGCAGAGAAGCGCTCTGTGGCAGATTCTATTGATTACCATATCATAGGTATTTGGTGTTTACATTCTGCAGGACATTTGCACAGTAGTTGGTCCATAGTTACTGTTCTCTAATATTATTATGAATTATGTGCTAATGCATGTGTCGTCTTTTGTGGAATTATACATTGTAGTTGTATATATCCACTCTGCTTTTGTTAAAATTTATATGACAATGCAGAATTGCGCTTGGGATGGGGCTTGAGCCTAACATAATCTGTCTTCACCACTTTGCTATAATTTTGGTTACTCTTATACGTTTTGTATAAACACTACCAAAGGTGAAATTGCAACGTAATTAATATTATTTGCAACGTAGTGCCTCTTAATTATTTTGTTCCCGTTGCAACGCACGGGCAACTGGCTAGTAGCATGTTCTAAGAGAAGAACTGTACTTGCCAGCAAGTGGCATTCATACTAATGGAGTGACAAATTCATACTTTTTGTATCGATGAAACGCAAATAGTAACATGCATGGTCGGAACAGAACAAGATATACAATTGGTACATTGGAAACTCTACTATCCGGCCACCAAATAGCATTCATGTAAATGGAGTGACAAACTCATATATACTTGCTGAACTGGAAGCTCAAAAGGTAACATCCATGGCTGGATCATAACAATAATATCTATATATATACACACCATAGACAAGAGGGCGACATCTATTCAAAATGGGACACGATCCCATGTTCTATCCCAATCTGTACAAGCTACTCCATTTCGGTTGAGATGTTGGAGTAAAACAAACTGAGTGAAACTGAGATACTGGAACACATACGCCCATGCTGTGAGGTGTCCTGCGGCGAGCGCCGGCGCATGCCGATCGGCACGAACACCATTCATGACCCGATCTTGCTGTTCCTGGACGAGCCGACACTACAGGACGAAAAAGGCATATTCTTTTTCTTCTCTTTTTATCTTTCCTAAGACCGGTTATTTGCCGAGTGCATGGAGCACTTGGCAAAGCTCCGTTCCCTCTCGGCAAAGGGTTTGCCGAGTGTAACTCTCGGCAAACCCCTCTCGGCAAATTCCAGTCGGCAAAGAGGGGTTTGCCGAGAGCCAAATGTCGGGCACTCGGCAAACCCTTTGCCGAGTGCCACCAAAGCTCTTGGCAAAATAAAGGTACGCTGACGGCCCAAACGGCCATCATCCAGGGTTTGCCGAGTGCCACTGACGCCAAGCACTCGGCAAACCCTGGACATTTGCCGAGTGCCAGGGCCAGGGCACTCGGCAAATGATGGCCACTTTGCCGAGAGCCTGGCCCTGACACTTGGCAAATGATGGCCACTTTGCCGAGTGCCTGGCCCTAGCACTCGGCAAATTATGGTTACTTTGCCGAAAGTTTGCCGATGTCGGCTAAGTGTTGGGTCTAAAAGTCTGCCGAGAGCACGAGATCTAGCTCTCGGCAAACATTTTTTTTCTATTTTTAATGTTTGCCGAGAGCCAGTACAGAAGCTCTTGGCAAATAATTATTTTCATTTTTTTAAAATTGATTTCAAACGTACTTTTCGTTCACATTTTGATTTCAAATTAAAAAGTACTCAACTACAAAGTTTCGTAACTTCTTGATACCTAACACTTTTATTTTTACAATTTCTCCATCCGATATCATTTTCAAAATTCAAATTTTCAAAATTGAATTTAAAAACGTATTTTTCATTGACATTTTGATTTCAAATAAAAAGGTTCTATAACTTGGCAGCTACATAGTTTCAATAACTTATCAAGAGCTACAAATTACATCTCTACTATTTCTCTACCCGGAAAATTTCAAATTTTTGACTTCAAGAAATTCATATGTATTTTTCATTGACAAAGCAAATTCAAATTTCAAAAGTGTTCAACAGCGAACATGTGTTACTTATGAAGACGTACAACTTCTATGTTGATCATTTTTTAATAGTAGCCACATTGTTCATAAATTTCAAATGTACCTATTCATGTTTCTATAAATTACACGGGACATTTATAGTTTGTGAACAAGTTTACCGTCGTTTTCTCGAATGAACAAATAACCAAAATAAAAAGTCTAGATCTCTAGATTTTAGACAACTTTGTAGTTTACAAGATTTTCATTTGAATAAATCTAAATCATGAAAAAATTCATTGAAAATAACTTTGCCGAGAGCCACTCTCGGCAAAAAATTGTTTGCCGAGGGCAGCTCTCGGCAAAGGCAAATTATTTTTGCCTAGTGCCTGCTTTGCCGAGAGCCACCCCAGATGCACTCGGTAAAAAGATCTTTTTTGCCGTGTGCCCCCCTAGGGCTCTCGGCAAACCGTAGCTCTGGGCCCACATTTCTGACGGCGTCGCGGGTTTCGGACGGCCGTCAAATGTTGCCGAGCGTCTGCGTTTTGCTGAGAGTATTTGATAGGTTTGCCAAGTGTGTTAGGTAGAGCTCTCGGCAAAGTTATTTTTTTTGCAGAGAGTTTTTTTTGCCTAAGGCTTGCTGTCGGCAGATGGTATTGCGTCGAGCGCCAGTTCTTTGCCGAGAGCTGCACTCGGCAAACACTGTTTTTGCCGAGTGCCCGACGAAATGCTCTCGGCAAACTCGGGTGCACCCGGCAAATAAAGGATTTCCCGTAGTGCGACGTCCGGGCTGGACTCGGCGAGCGCGTTCATGGTGATGCAAGTGCTGCGGCGCATCGCGCAGAGCAGCAGCGTGGTGATGATGACCATCCACCAGTCCAGCGCGCGAATCCTCGGCATCCTCGACCACATCCTCATCGCCATCGTCGGCAGCACTGTAAACGCCGGCATGCCCGCCAGACTGAAGCCACTGTTCGTTGAGTTCGGCGCGCCAATCCTCAACAACAAGGGACCCTCCGAGTTCCTGCTCGGCACCATCCGCGAACTAGAGCGGCGGCCCGACGACGCCGCTGTCCTCGCCTACTTCAACAGAAGGCAGCAGCAGACGACCTCGGCGAACAAAGAGGACAAGAAGAAGGACGGCAAGTTGACGCGCGCGACGACTCTGATCAAATTCTCATCATCTCCGAGAGCGTATCGCGGGGGAGGATGGTTGTTGCCGGGAGCTGGAGAGGTTTGAACTACCCACAGAGAGTGGCATTTTGTTGTACAAATATTCTATTTGCCACTAGGCAGTCACATAAACGGAGTGAAAAACTCGTACAACTCAAGCTGTTAGTGAGAATGAGTTCGCGGTGCTTCTCGCGTGGGGTCGATGAGACGCCAATGGCGCGTATGCCGGAGGCTTTGAAGCTGAAAGTTCTCAACGCCATCAGCGCGATGCTGGCCTAGCTTCTTTGTGAGCACTAGAGAGCTTGCCGCCAGTGCGATCCACCGGACTTTAGAGCGACTGTACAGGACAATCGGCTTGGGTGCCACCGTGGCAGCCGGCTTTGATGCCCATGCGACTGGGGCGAAACGGTGGCTTGGGGGACGGGACGGGACAGCTGGCTTTCGTGCGACCGCGGCGAAACGGTCGGCTTTGATCTGTGCCATAGCGCGCGGTGTACCGCTTGTGTTTGTCGACAGCTCCCGAGACAGCAGCCTCTGAGCCGCTCCATGCGACTCGAGAAGGACCGACCCCGTGGTGGCTCCCGTGCAAGCTCGCCCCCAGCACAAGGGAGCATACCGGCGCCGAGAGTACAGCAGGCCGATCCGGCTGAAAAACGCCCTGGGAGGGAGCCGTGCCATGCGATCTGTGCCGGTGCCGGCCACTGGGCATGGAACGTATCTAGAGGAACCGTACCTGTCAGGTGAGGATTCTACGAGTATTCTATTCTTCCAGTACTACGGTTCCGTGATGCAGCCATGGAAGCGGAGACAGCGGAGTTACGCGAGCCAAGAACAAACGGTCGAGTTGACGAAATTACCGCGCCCCACCGCAGCTGTTTCGTTCCGTTTTGAAAGTCAGCAGCGACGACGCGACGTCAAGTCGGCGTAGTGTACGCGGCGAGGTTGCCGCTGCGATGCCACGCGATGTCGAGAGATACCACGCGCAGCGCAGCGGGATCACCCGGCCGGGAGAGTCTGTGGCGACCCTGAGCGTGGGCACGAATATCGGAGCAAGCAAGCCCCCCGAGTCGTCGTGGGTCCAACCGTGGTTGTGGGCTTCCGTCCGATCGAGCGAGGGGTCGCGAGCTCGGGCTCGGCTGGGAATACCAGTACGAGCAAGTCGCGAGCTCGCCCGCCGCCGTGGGCAGCTGCCTAGCTGGGCGAGTCATGAACTTGTCCTTGGGTGCCAACGCCAGTCCGTCCTTCGTGAGCGCGGAATCCCCGGCATTGTAGTCTCCGAGCCTCCGACGATGGTGATGTGGAGCCCGGTTCCGAGCGTGTCCTGCAGGCCGCTGTGCCGCACTAGGCCGTGACGATGCAACGATGACGTCTGGCCTGCCGTGGCGACGGCCCGTCGTCGTCGTCGTGGAACCCCAGTGTCGCCGCGAGTTGCGGGGCGAGCAGCATGCCCGTGTGCTCCGGCTCGGCCGCAAGTTGTCGGGAGTGCTGGTCACGTCCGCGACTTGCAACGCGTGCCGGTCACGGGCCCCGACTTGACAGCGAGTTAGGAGGCGACTCTGCTCGGGGCATGCTGGTCTCGTGCTCCCACCTCGTCCCGGCTGGTCACGGGCTCCGACTTGGCAGCGAGTTAGGAGTTATAGGACGCGACTCGAGGTGGCCGTGAGCTGAGGTTGGGACATGGTAGCTTTCGCCGTGTCGCGCCCCGGCGTCGCTGCGTGTGACCGGCCGTCACCTTGCCACACGAGATTCGCGAGCGTCAGGCTCCGCGGGCTTCAAGTCGGCAAGGGAGATGACCCCAAGTCCCCCCGATCGAGTTGCCGCGTCGTAACCTCGGGGATGCCACGGCGTCAACACAGGGGTGCCACGTCGACTCGGGATGCTGGACCTTGTCGTCTCCCAACGCCAATGCCGCGGAGCTGCCCACGTCGACGCTGTCACGCAGCCCCTACATTGCTGCCGCCCGAAGTTGCCACTGCTTAGTGCGGAGCAAGCAGCCGTTTGTGGTTGCGTGCCACAATTTGATACGCGGTGGCAGCATGGACCCGAGCAAGCCGTGTGCAGCAGGCGCAGCCACGCTCAAGGGCTGTGCCGCGGTCAGTAACCTCCCAATCACAGCTGGAGACGAATCCGCTAATCCGCACACAGGTTATTGCTCTTTATTCCATTTCAACTAGGATGGCTGCCCACGCATTTGCGCGGCTAGGTTTGTTAAATTATTTTTAAAAAAAAATTATTGCAAGAGTTTGAACATGGTTTATTATTACTTATATAGTAATATATATATTTCAAACATAGCTAAAATTGATTGAAGAAATTGCTCACCGACTCTGTCAATTTGACTGTGTGATGAGTCATCATTTATTTGAATGTCATATTGAAATAACTAATATTTATAGGTACCATGCATGTAAAGGTCACTATTGTGGTAACTGGCCGAGAAAGAACATGGTTGGAAATAGTGAACATGTAAGTATTGTGTAAAAGCTAGAATAAAAGATGAATCACGGTAATAACATAAAATAATAGATATGATATGAACTCAATCATAACATATCTGTATCTTTTATTAAATTGAGCAAATTGAACAAAAATGATGCTTTTATATGCAATTTTAATAATACAGAACATCCATTTTTCATAATTTATTTCATCATGCTCCCTCTACTTATTCTGATCAATTGTTCTTCCATCAGCATTCTTTCATCTTGGACATGCTTCTATTTTATTTCATTTTATTTCTAGAAAATAAGACACATAACATGATTTCAACAAAACAAAGACACAACACTAATAAAAATTATGTAATATACTTTGAGAAAATAAAAAAAATATCTATTAATTTTCTTAAATTAGTCTGTAGTGACAAACTTCTTAACTTTGATTCACATATCTCGTTTCTCGCACTTTTAAGTTCTTTGCAACAATGCTTTATAATATGAATCCATCCACCACGACATCTAACTTGTCTCCTCCTATCACCATTAGGATACTTTGTTAATTGTATTTTCATATGACGTTTCTGTGTTTGAATATCAATCACAACCCTCAAGTGCACATATGGGTGTATAGCATATAGTAACCATGGCTCAATAGCTAAATCTTGGTCAAGCCAGCCACATGCATGCCACTCGCGGTTACGCATACCTATATGTTCCCTTGAAGACTTAACACTATATATGCTTCTCGTAGATCTATGACTTTATACTAAAGAGGTCTACTTAGTGCCGCCAACAATTATCGTGTACTATGTAAGCATATGGATCATGCTCACGTGCATCCTTGGAGATCGTTATAGTTGCTTAAGGTCATCCAAACTTTATCCATTATAAATGTTTATATATTGGAAATGTTTTTTAAAAATTATGGGTGTATGATCTTAAAGTTCTTTAATATTGTGACCTTAAAAGTGATCATTACACTTTGTCAATTATTTTATTGACACGCATACGCATGTTTATTACCTATTTACTTATTGAAGATAAATACTGTTACTATTTAACAATTAAGGCATTACTTGTTTATAAAATAATGCATTGCAACTCATGTTCAGCTAAATTATATCTCGGTGAAGGAAGAATTTGGATTCTAATAAAAGGTGCATTACATGTAAAGTTTTAGCTAAAGATGTGATTTAAATTATTATATTTTTTATATTCTTCATGTGGTTTTCCAAGGTGTATTTCCTAACAATTTAAAGATAAAATATATTCACTTTCATTTGATTTTTTTCAACTTGTGTTAGAATATTAAAATAGATTTATTTATTAATTCAAATTTGAAAAAGTAAATAATCAAAAAATAAGAATTATATGTATTTTTTGCTATTTTTATTATTTCAAATTTAGCTATTTTTGAGTCATATTTGTATGGTGGATAAAATTGAAATAGGAATTAGGGGTATTTTTGGCTATTTTTTATTATTCTGAATTTATTTTTTGGATTCATGGCATGGTGGGTTTGAAACAGCCGTGAGGGGCATTTCTTGCTATTTTTATTATTCCTAATTTAGTTATAATGGCATGGTGGGTAATTTAGAAATAGATGTGAAGGGTACTTTTGTCTATTTTTTATTTCGAATTTAGCTTTTTTAAAACTCAAAATGGCATGGTGGGTAATTTAAAAATATGTGCGAGGGTATTTGTAGCTATTTTCTATTATTTTGGATTTAGTTTTTTTTTATAAATATTTCTAGGGTGTTTTGTGACTAATTGTTTCATAATGGCAGTGGTGGGTAATTTTCTCTTCTTATTTTCTCGGATTAATGTGGGAATTTTTAACATTTTAGAGCGAATGTGGTGGCTCCGTTTCGTGTTCAATTATATATATAATAGATCGTTTTTTTTTTAAAAAAAGAGTAGAAATGCAAACACTCCCAAACACACGCACGAGTACTCATCCCTATAAACACACACATCCAACACCTACCTCTATGAGGGCCTTCAAAAGACTGAGTGTTGGAGATAATACCGAACTTCTCCTGAACCCATCGAAGGGTAAAGCTTCCAGCGAAGGTATCGGAGATAGTAGCGAAGGGGTCTCGAATATCAACCAAGCAGAGTTTACAGCAAGGAGACGTAACGGAATTGGCAAAGGACCAATTTGTAATAATGATCTTTCCTCCCCCTATAAATATGGAGGAGGGGATCCTATAATGACATCAGTTTTTCGGGCCACGAGCCAAAGACACATCATTTACTCCGTCCACAAATCTCGTCTCAACATCATTCTCCCGGCATCGCGGGTAAAAGAAGGCTTCGACATAACATAGAATGAAAGACCCAAGGAACAGCCTGGGCAAATACCTTCGTCCAGCCACGCGGACCAAATAGGAGGACTTTGCCAGGAAAACACCAAACGTCATGACATTCAGAGGGCTTCGCCAAGAGATCACCTAACGTCAAGACATTCAGAGAGCTTTGCTACACTAGGACAGAAACTCATAACCTGTTGGAGGGCTTCGCAGAATCCAGCCGGGATCTCGTCCCCCCAACATAGAGCCGGCTGGTCTTGAGATTCACGAAGTCACCACAAGCGCATCGCTGTCGATTGAGACGTCGCGTCTCACTGAATGCATAACGCCGTTAAATCTTAGAAAATTTGCTCCCACGAGGGGTCGAACCTAGGACCTGAGGTGCTACTAAAGCTCTTATAACCCCTAGGCTACATGCCCTTTCGCTCCATAACATTATTCTACTTCTCGTCACGAATAGCTAAAAGCCTTCACATCAAAGGGTGTTGCTAGTATGTCATCAACACAAACAATCATATAACTTGATCAAAGATATTTAAGCTACTGGTATGTTTTGAGCAATTATCAGGAATGAGGATCAACTATCACAAAAGCGATATGGTCCCCATTAATTTGAATGAGGAAGATACAAACAACCTAGATCCGATATTCTGTTGCAAAGTTGGTTCTTTTCCATTCAAGTACCTTGGAGTCCCTCTCCACCATGATAAATTGCGTAAACAGGATATACAACATGTGGTAGACAAGATTATTTAACGTGTGGTTGGAAAGGTAGGCTCCTCTCATATAGAGGTAGGCTAACCTTACTGAGAGCTTGCCTCTCAAGCATTCTTATTTTCCTCTTGTCTACAATTAAGTTTCGAAAGTGGGCTGTAGAAGCCATAACTCCTAACTTGCTAATTCTTTCTGGGATGACAAGCAAGATAAGAGAAAATACGATTTAGCAAACTTTGGCATGCTTTCCCAGAAAAAAAAAAGAGCATGGGGGAATAGGTATTCCAGATTTTAGAAACCTGAATTGATGGCTCCTCAGATCTTGGATCCAAAGGTATTATGATGATGGTGACAAAAATTGAAAGGATATAAAACATAATAAGTACAAGTAGAAAAGCATAATACCTTCTGTTGGAAAGGGATTTTTACCTTTTATCTTTGCGTCCTCAGTAAAGGCGTTTTCATTACACGTACACGGCAAAAGAGAAAGGAAGAAGGTGCCCTCTTGCTTAGGCTGCTCTTTGGGCCAAATTGCCTGGCATTGAGCCTCTTTGCGTATTCAGCAAAGGCGTTTTCATTACACGTACATAGCAAAAAAAAAGGAAGAAGGCGCCTTCATGCTAGGCTGCTATTGGGCCAAATTGTCTAGGCATTAAGCCTAAATTTTGTAATTTGATTTTTTTAGGCAATAAATTTTGTAATTTGTTGGGCTTCAAAAGAGAAAAAGTTAGATAATAGAGATGGGTCAGATTTCACATTGGGCTGAATTTATTTCATGAATTTGCTAGGCTTGCTTACTCGTGGTGCAGATGGGCTGGCTCAGGTGGGCTGGCCTGGGTGGAGTTTATTTATAGTAGTATTAAAAAGACTTACAGTTTCCAATGAGCACTAGGCCCTTTGTGGTCTAGTGGCAAGGTGGAAAGTTTATAAGGCACTAAAACTATCCTGAATTCTTATTTCTTATTTACCCACTATACCATTTTGAGTCTAAATAGCTAAATATTGGAATAATAAAATATTAAAAATACACTTAATTCTTATTTCTAAATACACCACTAGAAAAATACACCGCCATGTGTCTATCTAGCATGACACATTCTCTTACTTTTTTGGCATGACACGTTTTCTTTAAAAGATTTATTTGTAGCACGCCCCGTTCTTATTTCTTACCATGACATATGTTAATCGTTTAGCATGACATATTTGAACCGTCGTCACTTCTAGAACAAAATCAAATACAATGGGTTAGCTAATACATAATTCAAGATCAACAATGACTCATCTCACACTCAAAATGAGAGATGGTGAGAAATTCTCCAATCTATTTTTATTATTTTATAAATATAAGTATAAAATAAATGATAATACTATATTAAATTTCTATAATAATATAAAAATATTTTAAATAGTATAGCAAGTTTAGTTGCGCAAATGCGCGGGCAGCCATACTTGTTGGAAACAAACAAGTAAAGAGCCAAAAACATAGCAATATTTTTCTCTTTCAAACTATGTAATAACGTACTCAAAATATGATTGGCATGCCAGGGAGCAGTAATATCATAGCCAGTGGTTGTGATAAACTCACACTACTTGTCCGTTGGAAACAAGAATAGCAAGTTTGTCTGCCCTCTCTGGAGCACCACGAACCCAAGATACCCAGCAAGATATCCAAAACTACAATAAATCTCATTAATTTCTATTGGAAAAACGTGATGGTAGTATTATTTCACTTTTTAAAAATAACTATAGCATGTTTTCAATACACGAAATTAATGTACTTTGCTATAGCAAGAGGCATTCACACGCATGGACTGACAAATTCACACATGCTGCATTGGAAACTCAAATAGTAGTATGCATGGTTAGTTGGAACAGAACAACAATATCTATCTATATATAGTCATAGACCTATGGAAAAGAGGGAGGCAACTATTCGAAATGGAACCTCGACACAATGTTATATCTCAGTTACAATTTATTTTGTTTTGGGATGTTGGAGTAAACCAAACTTGCTTCTCCACCGTCGCACCGCAGGTGATGCTGGACTACACGGTGGTCGTCGCCATGCTAGCCTACTTCCTGTTATTTTCAGTGTTCTTCATCACGAGGGATCGTACCCCTGAAGTACCCGTACCAGGCTGTGCTCCAGAACGAATTTGGTGGGGGCGTGTCGCGATGCTTCTTGCGTGGCGTACAGATGTTCGACGGCAGCCCAATCGGAAGCATGCCGGAGGCCGTCAAGCTCAGGCCTCAGGGTGCTCGGCGCCATCAGCTCCATGCTGGGCTCGAACATCACTGACGAGACTTGTGTCGCCACCGGTGCCCTCATGCTGGCGCAGCAGGCTGTCTTAGATATTGGGAAGTGGACATGCCTGCTTATTACGGTGACATGGGGATTTTTGCTTAGAGTTTTCTTTTACATTGTAGTCCTTGTAGGAAGCAAGAATAAGAGGCGATGATGATGATGATAATGATGTAATGATACAATGAGAGAACTTTTTTCCTTCTTTGTATAGTGATCAAATCGATTTGCGCGCAAAAAAAAAGTGATAACATCAAATGGTCTCTAAGATATACAGTGATCACATCAAATTGTCTCTAGATGTATACTATGTGACATCGTCTTAGTCTTACTAGGCCATCTGATGTGGTGGACTGGTCGTGCATCGCATCAAGCACGTAGAAGTAATGAATACAGATGAACGGCTATGAATTACAACTCTATTTCAAGTGTCTTCTATTCTATTTTACTTCTATGAACTAATGCTCTATAGAAGCAAGAGCAACCTCACGCTTAGCTAAGCATGTTTGAGATGTTGGAATAAACAAAACTAGTATGTCTGCCTGCGCATTTGCGCGGTTAGACTTGTTAAACTATTTGAATTATTTTCACATCATTTCAAGAGTTTACACATAGCTTATTATTGTTTATAGTATTAATAACACAACTTCAATTGATTTAAGAAATTTCTCATAGAGTCTGTCAATTTGAGTGTGTGATAATATTTTCTTATCACTCTACTGAATACTTACAAATTTTGTCAATCATAACATATCTACATCTTTTGTAAAACCAAGCAAATCGAATAGAATTTATGCTTTTCCATAATTGTCACACCCTCTCTATTTTGTTATGATCTGTTCTTCTTCTATTATCATTCTTTCCTTTATGCTTTTCTATGCAATTTTAATAATGCTGAACTCCCACCTCTTTTCCATAATTTGTTTTGTCACACCCCCTCTATTTTATTATGATCTCTTGTTCTTCCATTAGCACCCTTCCCTTTCGGAGATGCTTCTTTTTCAAATTTGTTTTAAGGAAATAGGACACATAACTAAATTATATTTGAGCCAAGCAAGGCTTTGAACCTATTAAGGTGAATTTACCCAAAACATTAAAGAAGAATTATTTTTTACGTCATATGATTTATATTTTTAATCATAACATATCTACATCTTTTGTAAAACCAAGCAAATCGAATAGAATTTATGCTTTTCCATAATTGTCACACCCACTCTATTTTGTTACGATCTGTTCTTCTTCCATTAGCATTCTTTCCTTTATGCTTTTCTATGCAATTTTAATAATACTGAACTCCCACCTCTTTTCCATAATTTGTTTTGTCACACCCCCTCTATTTTATTATGATCTCTTGTTCTTCCATTAGCACCCTTTCCTTTCGGAGATGCTTCTTTTTCAAATTCGTTTTAAGGAAATAGGACACATAACTAAATTATATCTGAGCCAAGCAAGGCTTTGAACCTATTAAGGTGAATTTACCCAAAACATTAAAGAAGAATTATATTTTACGCCATATGATTTTTATTTTTAATTTTACATATGTTTAATTGTGTTTGAAATGTTAAAATAGACATCTATTTACTATTTTTTATTATTTTTAGTTTAGATATTTTGGATATTTTTAGCTAATTTTTTACTCATAATGGCATGGTGAGTAATTTAGAAATAGTATGAAGGGTAGGTTTCCTATTTTTTATTATTCAAAATTTAGCTATTTTTTGGGCTCATTATGTCATGGTGGGTAATTTATAAATAGGTGTGAAGGGTATTTTTTTTACTCATAATGGCATGGTGAGTAATTTAGAAATAGATATGAAGGGTAGTTTTCCTATTTTTTATTACTCAAAATTTATTTTTTGGGCTCATAATGGCATGGTGGGTAATTTATAAATTGGTGTGAAGGGTATTTTTGCCTATATTTTATTATTCCGAATTTAAATATTTTTGGGGCTCATAATGGCATGGTGGGTAATTTAGAAATATGTGTGAAGGGTATTTTGGTTATTTTTTTATTCCGGATTTATCTATTTTGTGGTCTTATATTGGCATGGTGAGTAATTTAGAAATAAGTGCGAGGGGTATTTTTGGCTTTTTTTATATTCGGAATTTAGATATTTTTTAAATATTTGTAGTTGGTTTTGTGACTAATTGTTTTATAATGGCAGTGGTGGGTAATTTTTTCTTCTTATTTTCTCCGATTAACGTGGGAATTTCTAGCATTTTAGAGCGAACGTGAAGGCTTCAATTCTTGATCAATTATATATATAATAGATAGATTCGACAAATTTAAGAAAGAGTAAGGGCTGATACACTAATGGAGCTCCGCCATGGGCACCGACATTACTGCCGGCACCAATGCGATGGCACGTCAGGCTGTATTGGACCTAGGGAAGTGGAGGTGCCGGCTTGTTACGGTGGCATGCATGGGGCTTTGCTTTCAGATCCCGTAGCTTTTCTACGTTGTACTGCTGGTAGAGCCCTCTGCTTGGAGAACAAGAGACGTTGATGAGTAACTGTAATAAATTAGAGCATAATCTTTTCTTTGAATAGTAGTTGTAATGTTTTCAAATCTGGAATCAAATGATTTCTAGATATGACACTGCCTTGTCCAACATGATTCTTATTCGAGTTCTGAGGGATAAGCAGAATGCGCAGAGTGAAGCACGCATCAGTCCATCTGTCCATATGATGAGAGCTAGCATTCTGAATCATGGTATAAACCTTAAAATCTTGATCGAGTAACTTAAAAGTCTTGACACCAGAATGCCACAGAAAACCTCATTCCATCTCTTTCCGCACATCAAATTCAGCTCTCCCGCGTGCGGCAAAGGTAGCGTTCGCTGAGGAGGCGGAGCCTGGGAGGGATACGCGCCATCCTCATCATGTCTTGCTACTCATGTCGATCTACGGCAAAGCATGTGAATGTGATGTTGTTATAACTCAGTAGATCGTAACAATATTGTGTAAATAATATGAGACATGCATTTTGTCCTCTCTCCATCTAGAGATTGTACTTGGCGGCAAGTTGTATTCACACCAGTGGTGTAATAAACTCACAGTTGCTGTATTGGAAACTCAAATAAAACTAGTAGCATGCATGGTTGGAGCATAACAACAAGGTCATCTCTCTATATATACACCCTCAAAAAAGAGGGAAGCAAGTATTCAATGCAAAATGGGACCTCAGCCCCATGTTGTATCTCAATCTTTACATGTTATTTTGGTTTGAGGTTTTGGAGTAAAACAAATAGAGTGAAATTGAGATGCTGGAGCTCTTCATCATGCAAACAGGCCTGATGATGTTGGCAGGTTTCGGCTTGCCAACCATCTTTGGGCGCATCGACGACACACCCATGGGCATGCATGAGCACTCGGGCTTGTTCACTATGGCGATGTCCACCATGTTCTACGCCCGCGTCGACGCGCTGCTTGTGTTGGACACCATCTGGTTGGGAAGCCGCTTCCTGACCTTCCTCTCTGCTGTCGTGCCGCAGGTAGTGCTGGGCTACACAGCAGTCTTCGACTTCCGGTCCTTCTTCATCCTCTTCTCGGGCTTTTCATCACGCAAAAGAGCACCCCTTTGTACTGGATGAGAATTTTGCTATTTTACCCACGTAAACTGTGAACTTCGATCAAATGCCCATCTGAGAATGGGCTTCGTTATTATGCCCATGAAACCGTTGCACCAACTGGTATTATGCCCATGGATAATTTTTCAGACGAAATGGCACGTACCCCCACTGTTCTTCTTCCTCACTCAGACCAGCTTCTCTCATCTTCTCCCATCCCAACGCCTGCCGCCACCTCCATTACCGGCCAAGCTTCGCCGTAGTTCGACGAGTCCGACCAGTGTCTCTCATCATCGTCTCCCGCATCCCCTCCGGGGCCACCTCCTCCTCCACTTCCCCTGCGAAACCAACGCCATGCTTCCCTCGCTCGCCGGCTGCCGAGGCGCAGGGCGTCAGGTCGCCGTGGCCTCTCGCACCGTCTCCATCCGCCTCCTCCAAAGCCCGGCCCTTCCCTTTGCACCCAGCTTGGCCCGACGCTGTTGGAGATGAAGAACAAGGATTGTGTTCTGTGTTGCCACTTGAGGCAAATGGCTTCCGATGGTGCGTGGGGCTCCGAAGGCGCACGACTGCTAAAATCGCTTGCCTGCACCATGGTTCCCTCCAAGCCATTGTCAGCTTATTGATTTTTTTACGAGCAGGACAGAGTTGCTTTCTTCAGTTCAATTTGATACTCGGTAGCCATAGAAGTTCAGAATTTGTATTTGAACAGCACCGGAGAATCACATGATTTTGGAAAGAAATCCATTTTTGATGTGAGCCTCTGTTCAAGCTTTGAGTTCCATTTGATGCCATAAAGCTCACGAGCTCCACTGAATGCACTAGGAGTCGAAGGGAAGCGAGTGGTGCGGTTGGTGGCGGCCTCGTCCTGGACTGCGCTGAGCGCGCATGTGGACGCGGCGGTCTCGGCCTGGGCGAGCAGTGGTATCGACCGGGGCGACGGCCTGAATTCGCGGACGGCGGCGGGATTGAGAAAAAGAGGAGCTACCTGCCCGGGTGAGAGGAAGAAGAAGAACGAGGCTAATTCTGTCTAAAAAATTATTCGTGGGCATAATACCAGTGAGCATACTGGTTCTGTGGGCATAATAACGAAACCCATTCTCAGATGGGCATTCGGTCGAAGCCCACACTTTACGTGTGCAAAATAGCAAAATTCTCATACTGGATCTGGTTCTACTACCTGTACCTGGTCAAGCACCCTTACCTGGCGTACCAGGCGGCGCTCCAGAACGAGTTGTGGAATGCATCGAGCTGTTTCTCGCACGGCATCGAGATGATTCACGGGACCCTGGTAGGGCGCATGACGGAGGCTGTGAAGCTTGAGGTGCTCAACGCCATCATGCATCAATTGTTGTGGACACGAACATAAGTACCAAGTGTGCGTCAACACTAGCGTTGACGTGTTGGCACAGTGTGATGTGTTACACATAGAGAAGTGGAAGTGACTCTTGGTCACGAGTTACGAGGTCTTTTTCTTTATTCCTATTCTATATTGTATTAGTACTCACTAGGAGCAAGAACAACAGACTAACTAAAGATAACAAGAGAGATGTACTAATAGACTAATACATAAGCATTGCTTTTTCTTTCAATCTCACATGATCTATAGACATGACACCGTCATTGCGGCATCCACCTGCTTAATGCAAAGCACGACTCCCCACGAAAGATCTAAGGCCAGCACGCTTCATGTTCGTTCTTTTTAAGGCTAAGTAGGATGCACAGACTGAAAGCACGTTGCAGTCCATGGGATATGAGTTAGTACAAATGCTTGATTTTTCAGAATCCTGGCATATACCTTTTGGTGTTTAATCGAGTAATTTCGGAGTCTTTGATGTGAGAAAGACGATATTCACAATTTGGGAATAATTATAACATATTATTGCCAGCAAATGGCATTCACAATAATGTAGTGACAAATTCATACTTTATGTATAGGCGAAACCCAAATAGTAACATGCATGATTGGAGTAGAACAAGCACTAGTACAATAAAGGCCTTTGGTGGCGGTCGTTTTTGGTCTGCAGTGGCGGACAAAGCATCTGCCATTGCGTTTGCGCCACTGGAAAAGAAAAATAGCAGTGACGGACGACACCGTCCGTCATCGTTAGCGAGCAGGAAATTAAAAAAAGCATGGGTCCCACGGCCACCGCACCCGCCTGTGTCGGGCTGGGCTGGGCCAGGCCCACAGCCGCACCACCAACCGGATCCGCGCAGCCGCTGGATCAGCGCCCTCGTCGCTGACGATGCGCACCGCGCCGCAACCTGGAGCCGCTTTGTCGTCATCAGATCTGCACGGAGACGAAGGACGCAGAGCCGCCTCGTCGTTGTTGCCACGACGTAGATCTGCACTGAGCCGCCTCATTGTCGTCGTCGCGCAGCGGATGCGCACTTCTCCATCGTCTTGACCCCACCTCGTGCTCGCCGTGCCGCTGTCTTGCCTCACCGCAACCCTAGCCGAGACCGCCATTAGCAGATCCATGCCGCTCAAGGCACCACGGAGGTTCCCCTCGACGGAGACACGTGCGACAACGTCACACGCGCGCTCCTGCGAGAGGGGCTTCCATGGCTGCCGTCGTGCCGCCAACCCTAGGTGCCAGCAGATTCGCCGCCCCGCTTGGGGAAGGGGAAGGAGAGGGCCGCGGCGACGCTCGCGGGAGGGGATGTGAAGGGAGTCATGCGTGGTGGGTGCTACTCGTCGCCACGGTGGGAGAGAGGAGGTATGAGAGAGGGAGGGAGACGGGAGAGCGGCGGCGTGTGAAAGGAGAGAGAAGTGGGAAAGGTAATCCTAGGGGATTTGTTTATATATGGACTCCACGATTTGGGCTTCAATGGGCCTAAACGGGCTGGTCCGCCACTTCGCTGAAGATGACGTCGGCCCGAACGCCACTGGTGTTGCGTCTCCGGTGGCGGACAGCTACGACGTCATTTTGTCACCACTATTTTGTGCTTGATGTACTGTAGCTGCGCTAATGTCACTTTGTCCGCCATTTCTAGCTGCTACAGTACCACACGCGAGCCTGCAGTGATGGATGGAAATGTGTTCGCCACTAAAGTTTTTTGGCCTGCATCACTGCAGGCCCTTATTGTACTAGTGAAGATCTACCCTTGCTACATTAGAAACTCTAGTTGCCACCAAGTTGCATTCACATAAATGGAGTGACAAACTCATACTTGTTGCATTGGAAGCTCAAAAGGTAACATGCATGGCTGGATCGTAACTATCTATATACGGACAGTAGACAAGAGGGAGACAGCTATTCAAAGTGGAACCCGATCCACTTTTGGAAAAAAAAGGAACTTGATCCCATGTTCTATCTCGATCTGTACAAATTATTTTGGTTTGAGATGTTGGCGTAAAACAAATTGAGGGAAACTGAGATACTGCTGCACATACGCCCATGCCGTGGGGTTTCCCGTGGCGAGCGCCGGCGCACGTTGATTGGCATAGGCATCATCCAAGATCGGATCCTGCAGTTCCTGTACTAGGAGAGTACGTTCATATTGGTGCAGATGCTCCGGCTCATCGCGCAGAGCGGCAGAGTGTAGATCATGACCATCCACCAGCCCAGCGCGCGCATCCTCGCCATCCTGGACTGCCGCCTCCTTCTCTCACATGGCAGCACCGTCTACGCCGGCACGCTCGCCGGACTCAAGCCATTCTTGGTCGAGTTAGGCACGCCCATCCTCGCGCTCGACACAATCCGACAACTCAAGCGCCAGCCCGACGACGCTACCCTCGCCGACTTCAACACGAGGTGACAACAGGGAAAAGAACTAGGATGTCAACTTGATGCGCACGATGCCTTTGTAGTTTGCCATTTCCGAGATCGTGTAGCGGGGGAAGCTGGTCGTCAGGAGCGGAGCGGTTCAGACTACACAAACAGAGTGGCATTTTTTTTTGTAAAAAAAACTGTACTCTTGCCACGAGGCAGTTAAATGAAGCGAAAATTGCATACACCTTAGCAAGTTGTTCTTCAGTACTGAGTTTGCGGTGCTTTTCGCAGCGGTCCAGATGCTTGACGGGACGCCGATGGGGCGTATGCGGGAGGCCATGAAGCTGAAGGTTCTCAACGCCATCAGCGCGATGCTGGCTTTGCTTTTTTGTAACCATCAGAGCTAAATTGTCTTGCTCACATGCATCGGAAAATTGAAGTGCTTGGTGGTGATGGGCTTCTTCTTCAGGGCTCTGCTCTACCTCGTCTTGCACGTCGGGAAACAAGAGAAAAAAAATAACTCAGAATAGATTGATGATTTATATAAATAAATTCCTTGAAGAATTATTATTATTATTATTATTATTATTATTATTATTATTATTATTAGAGCATCTCCAAAAGAGCCTCATAAACTCTCCTTAAATCAAATAATGAGGGTTTAACCAAAAAAATCATCTCCAACAGCACCCCAAAACTATCCCCAACTTTTTCCTGCCCCCTAAACTCCTCTCATTTGTAACTACAAATAAGGGCAGAATTGGGGCCGTTTCTTTTCTTCTCCTGTTTGTTGGCGCTGATTTCCTTCCCCACGCCGTCTGTCCCAGTGCGATTACCGCTCGCTTGTGTCCTCCGGTTGCCATCCTCACGCATCCTCACCACGTCCAGTCACCGGCAAGCCGTCGTGTGTTGCGGGCTCCGCGGATGGACAAGCGCTGCCGTGGCGAGCTGCGGACGACCTGCAGACATGCTACTGCGGTGAGCAGCGGACGAGCCCTGCCGCGGCGAGCTCGGTGCTCATGGCACTCCGTCAATGGCGAGCTCCCCGTTGCATGGACAGATGGTGACCTCCACATAGCACGGTGGATGCCACACGTTGACACGAGCGCCGCGAGATCAATGCGGCAGTTTGAAATTGGGCGCGCATGGTGCAGATGAACTTCCAAGCTAGGAAAACAATTTCGGCGAAATTTCATCGAAATATCCGACATTTTGCCTTTTCCGGTGGGGTCCAAAATATGGTCAAAATGAACAGTACCAACAAAATTCCGTCCTTGACCCCCTACACGTGTCCAAATTGTCTTGTTATATATGTAGTCGTGATGTTGTATAGATTTGAGACCATTTCTTATGAAATCATGTGAAAACTTTTTGAAAAATTCAAATTTTGTTCGCCGAAATTTCCGAAATTCCTGAAATTTCATGTTTATCGGTGACCTCCGAAATTTTTTTGTTCCCGGAATATTTTTCCTGGCTTCCAAGTCGACATGGACCTATGCGCAGTGGAACTTCAGCGGCTTGCACTTGGCGTAGTGCCTGACGCCCTGAGGATGTGCTCGTGAAAGACAGAGAATGAGGACGTGAATGCATGGTTGCTGTGCTCCATGTTGTTTCCGTTTGTTACTGTCTTGTTGTCCTCTAGCTTAATAAACTCACCGGGAGCAGCTTAGAGGATGAGGCACCGACGAAGAGGCCTGGTCATGGCTGGCATGAAGGATGAGGCGGCGTGAGAGGCCAGATGAGGAGTCCAGATGGATCGTCGCAACTCGCAAGTGATCGAGATAGACGAGGCCGTTTCTGCCGCCGCAGTTATGTGTAAGGAACGAGACAGAGGTGCACGACCATGATCGGAGGAGGAACAAAATTACGTCATCGTGTTGACCTGGCCCGATTTAAATGGATTTTAGATCAACTATTAGGGGGACTGTTGGGGGAGGGTAGAAAATTTAACCCCAATAGTTTTTATGCTGTCCCCGAAAAGAGGTTTTGAGGGATTATTTTTTGGGCTTCTCTTGGAGATGCTTTTATTATTGTTGTTGTTGTTGTTGTTGTTGTCGCTGTCGTTATTATTACCACTACTACTTACTATTATTATTATCTTTATTATGGTCAACATTTTAATCTAGTTCTAAGGATGAAGTGGTTCATGTGCAAAACTCTTGATGGCTTCAGCGGAGATGAAATAATAGAGCAATGCTTTCATACATTCCTAGCAAGATTTTGATCCATGAATATGTATGATTTGATACGGCAAATGATTTATTCATACGGAGGGAAATTGGTCTGTCTGAGATGTTGATGTATACAAAGTTGAGTTAAATCGAGATGAGCTTCTCATCATGGGGCTAGACACGATCATGGTGACCAGGTTCATCTTGGTGATGATATTCTGGCGTCTCGACAACCAGCCTAAGGCAAGTGGCATTCACACTAATGGAATGACAAATTCATACATGCTGTATCTGTGAAACACCAATAGTAGCATGCATGTTTAGAACAGAACACAATCGACACTTGCTACATCGAAAAATCTACTTGCCACTAAGTAAGCTTTCACATAAATGGAGTGACAAACTCATACTTGTTGCATATATTGGAAGCTCAAAAGGTAACATACATGGCTGGATCATAACCATATCTATAAATATACACACCATAGACAAGCTGAGGGAGACAACTATTCAAAATGTAACCCGATCCCATGTTCTATCTCAAGCAGTACAAGTTATTTCGGTTTGAGATGTTGGAGTAAAACAAATTGAGAGAAATTGGGATACGGCAGCTCATACGCCCATGCTGTGAGGTGTCCGGCAGCAAGGGCCACCTCCTGGACGAGGCCACGTCCATGCTGAACTTCAACGACCTGTGCGGCGCGCTTGGCAGCCTGCTGTCGCGGGTTATTAGCAACCGTCTGGCCTCCAAGGACACGCTGCCGTCGGGGTACAGGCACAACAAGACTCTGCTCGATGACCTTATGTACCCGATGTAGTCTTTTTATGCTTGACAGGAACGACAGGGCAGCCCTCTAGTTTAGGTTTTTTTTTTACATAAAAGCATTACATTTTACATGGCTATAAATACACATAATCAATTTTAATTAGTTATAAATTTCTTGTATTCATCTAAGGCCTAGATACTGGAATGAAAACAATATGCCGAGGCTGTGTGAGGGGGGTGAGGCCCTGAGCACTATAGGTTGTTACAGTATGTTTTAACTAGGTGATACCCTGTTCGGGGCACAAATTAGCGAGGACTAAGTGCACATCAACATTGGCGTCAACATGCTGGTGCAACACATATATCATGTTGCACTTAGGGAAGTGGAAGTGCTTGCTGGTAACTGTGTTATGGGGTTTCTTCTTTAGTTCTTGTTCTACATTGTCTTGCGCAAGAACAAGAGCATATATTTCGCTACACTGATCAAATGTGTAGATCGATGAATGTACAAAGTATTCATAATTAGTCTTCTCTCCTTTTTTGTCCCTATTTTATAGGGTTATTTAGATATACGCCATTGTAAATTTTACGGATTGGAAATCTGCCATCGAACTTTCACTAATCAGGCTGGTGCCATTACAAATTTTTTGAGTTGGAAATCTGCCACTTTGTACGTGTGGAAGCGTTTTGAGCCCACCCGCAGACCTCTGTATTTTCGTATGTCCTCAAATGCCCATGTATGGTCTTCTTCCTCCGCTAGACGCTTCGTCGCGCTAGTCAGCAAGCTGAGCCGGCACGCCCGTGCCAGCGCTGGTGCTCCTCGCGTGCCGTCGCCACACCTGTGCGCGCCGGCGTTGGAGATCTCACGCGCCTCCGCAGCTTCAAGCGCATGCGTCCTCGCCAAACATTAATGTAAACAAAACAAAGCAAGCGCATACGTCTTGCATTTTGGTTAGCTTGGTTCCTCCAGCCTTTCCTCTCCACACCGTAGAAGCTCAAGAAGTCAATGATGCAGCGACAACAGGCTTGGATAATGAAACTCGATTTGATGTGGAAGCTCGTGAGGGATGAGCTCAATTGGATGGTGGAAGCTCGATTCGTGAGGGATGATCTTGATTTAAATGGTGGAATCTCGATTTCGTGAGGGATGAGCTCGATTTAGGTGGGGAGAAGCTCGATTTGGGTGAGGAAGAAGCTCCATCCTTGAGGAAAGCAGATATGAACCAAATTTGCGTGAGGACGACCACGATTTTGTCGTCATGGAACTCGACCTTGTAGCAGCAGTCATGGAGGGGTAAAACGGGACATACGAAAATTCAAAGGCTTACAAGTGGGCCCAAAACGCTCCTGGACGTATAAAGTGGCAGATTTCCAACCCAAGCAAATTTGTAATGGCACCAATCCAATAAGTGAAAGTTCAATGGCAAATTTCCAATCCATGAAATTTATAATGGCATGTATCTAAATAACCCTATTTTATACAAGGCCATATTACTGTCTTTCTTTTTTTTCAACATTTTTGGCTAGGAGTAAGGAAATATATATTGAAAAAAAAAGAAAATGAAATGTGGGGATCGGCGATGTTTTATCTATAGGTTCAATGGGGCAATGAAACAAATGAGCAATTTGTGGGGGGAAAAAGCAATGTTTTTCTCTTTAATTTTTTTTTGGTAATATACCCGAAATATTATTGGCTTGCCAGCGAGCAGAATTATCTTACCAAGTGGTTTACCAAAAAAAAGAGAGGCAATTTTTGTATTTCGAAATTGTAACATACCCTAAATATGATTGGTAAGTCATGGAGCAGTACTATCTTACCGAGTGATTGTCACAATT
The DNA here is from genome assembly GCA_007726485.1 of Eragrostis curvula. NCBI lineage: Eukaryota > Viridiplantae > Streptophyta > Magnoliopsida > Poales > Poaceae > Eragrostis > Eragrostis curvula. The sequence continues at coordinate 197,556 of RWGY01000173.1, forward strand.
AATGATGTTAATGTGATAAACTCACACTATTCGTCTCTTGGAAATGAGAATAACAAGATTGTGGAGAACCACAAACTCAACAAGATATCCCAAATCACAATGAATATAATCCCATTAATTCTTATTTAGAAGAAAAACACTGAGTGAAAAATTCTCACTTGAGATTTTCAGTTTAAAGAATAACTATATAGCACGTTTCAATAGTTACACTAGCCGGCAAGTGGCATTCACACTAATGGAGTGATAAATCACACTTGCTGCATTGGAAACTCAAATAGTAGCATGCTTGGTTAGTTGGAACAGGACAACAAAATCTATAAATAAACCCATGGACAAGAGGGAGGGAAATATTCAAAATGGAACCCGCCGATCGCATGTCCTATCTCAATCTGTGCAAGTTATTTCGTTTTGGGATGTTGGAGTAAAACAAACTGAGTGAAAGTGAGATGCCAGAGCCCATACGCCCATGCCGTGGGGTTTCCGGTGGCGAGCGCCGACGCGTGTCGATCGGGACGGACATTATTCATGACCCGATCTTGCTGTTCCTCGACGAGCCGACCTCATGGCTGGACTCGGCGAGCGCGTTCATGGTGGTGCAGGTGCTCCGCCGCATCGCACAGAGCGGGAGCGTGGTGATCATGACCATCCTTTACCGCCGCCGCCTCCTCTGCCGCGGCCGCATCGTCTACGCCGGCTCGCCCGCCGGACTCAAGCCGTTCGTCGCCGAGTTGGGCGCGCCCATCCGAGGAGTCGAGCGCCAGCCCGACGGCGCCGCCGCCCTTGCCGAATTCAACGCGAAGTGGCAGCACACGACCTCGGTGGACAGGAACATGAGCAAGGACAACAAGATCGCCATGAGCACGACGCCGCTGGAGCTCGTCATCGCTGACAGCGTATCGTGGAGGAAGCTCTTCATCATGCGGCTGGGCACGATCATGGTCACAGGTCTCATCTTCGCCACAATATTCTGGCGCCGAGACCACATGCCGTGCAGGAGCGGCTGGGCTTCTTCACCATGGCCTCAGCAGAGTGGAATAAGAATAAGGTCGACAAGCTGATGCGCCCGATGATTTGAAGCTGGCCATCGCCGAGAGACTGAAAAAGGGGAAGCTGGTCGCCCGAGTGGAGAGGTTCTCACACAAATGGTGTTGCATTTACTCTAAAAAAAATGGTGTTGCATTTATTGAATAAAACTTCTATTTGCCACGATGTACTCACACCTTCTTCAGAACGAGTTAGCTATCAGCGTGATGCTGGCCTTCTTGGTGACCGGCAAAGCACCGGCATACTCGACAAGCCTACATTGGCTTGGTGTTGACGGTAGTTTTGGGCTTCACCTTCAGGGCCCTGCTCTATGCCATCTTGCTCTTAGGGGAACAAGAGAAACAAATTCAGAATAGATCAATGATTTATACATTTTGCCTCAAATATTGTAATTGTATTCTCTTTTCATCAACATTTTAAACTGGGCATATTTTCGTTGCCTCTAAAAAAATGTTTTCATTCGAAGCAAGATTTTGATCCATGAATTTTTCTAATTCTAAGGCTCCATGGATGAAATGGTTGTACAAAACTCTTGATAGTTTCAGTGGGGATGACATAACAGAACAATGTTTTCATTCCAAGCAAGACATCGATCCAGGATTTTTTATGATTCTGTAAGGCAATTTATTTATTTATATGGATGGAATTATCCCACTGTTACAACATACCCAAACAGGATTTGCATACCAGCAAGCAGTGCCATGGTTTCACAGAAGAGCAATGCTAGCTAGTAGCTTGCAAGGGGCACTCATATATAGCAATGGCTTGGACATGATAAACTCACACTTTTTTCCTGTTAGGAACGAAAACGGCAAGTTTGTATTCCCACTAATTAAGAAATCTGGATGAGAGTGGAAGCAGAGCTAACTGGTGGATCACCGAATCGCTTTGTTGATGACACCTGTTAGGAACAATTGTTGTGTGGTGACAACTCTCGAAGGGTGAATTGCCTGGATTGGTTTGAGAGTACAATACTACAGCGTCATTGGTGAGTAGTACATTTTTATTCAAGTTGAACTGTTGATCGCCGAATTTTAACCTCTGGTTAGCTAACGTCAATCAGAAATGACGCTTTTTTCGCAGTTGAACAAAAAGCAATGAACTTTGCAAATAAATAAATAAATAAACATATGAAAATACAAGGATTCTAGAGACTAGCAGCAATGACTTACGAGAGCAAGTAGGTATCGGAGCTGACTCCGATCCCGACTCGCGTTCCCCGTGCCCCCCGCGTTGTGGTGCCCCTCTTTATAACTTGATGACAGGACTACGGCACAACGACTCGCCAAAAGAACTAGCGGCAACGTCGAGTTCCCAATCTGCTTCATCTTGTTTTTACAGAGAAGACATGGCGATCTCCGGCCACACGGTGATCGACATCGATGCCGACGAGCCGGTCGCCAAGGTCGCGCCGCCGGTGCCGTACGTGCTGAAGTTTAACGATCTTTCCTACAGCATCAACAAGGGCGGCGCGCTGGGCTGGCTGCCGCTATGTGTCCGGAGCAACCGCCTGGCGCCATCCACGGACGCAGGTCCACCGGCGGGCAACACGAAGACTCTGCTCGACGGCATCTCCGGCGAGAGTCGGGAGGGCGAGCTGTTCGCCGTGATGGGCGCCAGTGGCTCCGGCAAGTCGACGCTGTTGGACGCGCTGGCGGGGTGGGGCGCATCGCGCGGGAGAGCCTCGGCTGCGCCGTCACCCTCAACGGCGAGCCGCTCCACGGCCGTCGTCTTCGCGCCATCTCGGCGTATGTGATGCAGGACGATCTCCTTTACCCAATGCTCACCGTGCGGGAGACGCTGCACTTCGCCGCCGAGTTCCGCCTCCCCCGCGCGCTGTCGCCGGAGACGAAGCGCGCGCGCGTGGACCCCTCTCATCGACCAGCTTGGCCTCGCACGCGCCGCCGACACCATCATCGGCGACGAGCGGCGGCGCGTGTCGATCGAGACGGACATTATTCATGACCCGATCCTGCTGTTCCTGGACGAGCCGACGTCCGGGCTGGACTTGGCGAGCGCGTTCATGGTGGTGCGGGTGCTCCGCCGCATCGCGCAAAGCGGTAGCGTGGTGATCATGACCATCCACTAGCCCAGCGCCTGCATCCTCGGCATCCTCGCCCGACTCCACCTCCTCTCTCAAGGACGCACAGTCTACGCCGGCGTGCCCGCCGGTCTGAAGCCATTCTTCGCGGAGTTCGGCGCGCTGATCCCAGACAACGAGAACCCCGCCGAGTTCACGCTCGATACCATCCGAGAGCTCGAGCGCCCGCACGACGGCGCCGCCGCACTCGCCGACTTCAACAAGAAGTGGCAGATTGCTTTTGCCGACAAGGACAACAACAAGATGATGATCATGCACACGATGCCGCTGGAGATGGCCATTGCGGAGAGTGTCTCCCGGGGAAAGCAGGTGGCCGGTAGCGGCTAGGGCGGCGGCGCTGTGTCGACGGTGCCGACGTTCGCGAACCCCGCGTGGACGGAGGTCTTGGTGCTCATCAAGCGCTCCTTCGCCAACACGAGACGCATGCTGGAGCTCTTCGTGATGCGCCTCGGCACGATCATGGTCACTGGGTTCATCTTCGCCACAATCTTTTGGCGCCTTGATGACACGCCCAAGGGCGTCCAGGAACGGCTCGGCTTCTTCGCGATGGCAATGCCAACGATGTTCTACATCTGCGCCAACGCTTTGCCGGTGTTCGTCCAAGAACGCCACATCTACCTCCGCGAGACGGCGCACAACGCGTACCGCCACATCTCCTACGTGGTTGCCAACGCCGTGGTCGCGTTCCCGCCGCTCGTGCTCCTGTCCATTGCCTTCGCCATCACCACCTACTTCGCAATCGTGCTGGCCTCGTTCTGGGTGGGGAGTGTCTTCGTCACCTTCTTCTCTGCGGTGGTGCCGCAAGTGATGCTTGGCTACACGGTGGTCGTCGCCATGCTCGCCTATTTCCTGTTGTTTTCTGGGTTCTTCATTACCAGGGACCGCATCCCTAGCTATTGGACGTGGTTCCACTACCTATCCCTGGTGAAGTACCCGTACCAAGCCATTCTGCAGAACGAGTTTGGTGGGCGTGCGTCGCGATGCTTCTCTCGCGGCAGCCTGTTCGGCAGGCTGCAGAAAAATAACTGCGAATACTGTAGCTACTGCTGATGAAATAACTGCGAACACCGTAGCTGCTGCTGCTGCCTGCTGAAAACATCCAACCAAACATGCTGGCATGGAGCAGAAGGCCGTGATGGACATTGGGAAGTGGACGTGCCTGCTGGTGACGGTGGCATGGAGCGTCTTCTTCAGATTCTTGTTCTACATTGTGCTGCTCGTAGGCAGTAAGAACAAGAGACGATGATGATTATACGAGTATCATTAGGGCATTTGTTTCTTTTTTGTATATTAATAATGTTTTTTAATCTCAAATCGCATATGGTTTCTAGATACTATCAAGATGCTGTCCGTCCTACAGCGGTGTCTGCCTGCTTAACGCAAGACCAAGGCCGGTATGCTCCTTGTTCGTGTCAGAGAGCTAAGCAGAGAGCAGGTACCACAAATATGCACAGAGTGAAGCACACAGCAATATCAGGCTTGTTCGGCAAGTCTGATTTACTGTAGCGACTGCTTGGAAATAACTGCAAACACTGTAGTGACTGTTTGAAAAATAACTACGATCACTGTAGCGTCTGCTTTACTGTAGCGACAAGTTGACTTGCTGTAACACCCAACTTTTGGAGCCAAAAAGAAAAAGAAAAGAAAAATCAAAAAGGGAATAAAAATCACTCCAAATTTAAATTTTTGTCCAATCTCTTTCCTTCCAATGATTTTTGAAAATAAAATTCACTAAAGTAATTCAAACCTAGATTTGAATTTGAAAATTTTCTAAATATTTAAAAGTTGTGCTCAAGTGGTTGCTTTCATTTAAAAATATATTAAAATTTGAAGCTTTTGAATTTCCAACAAATAAAATCAAAGTAGGATTAAATTCCAAATTGATTTTCAAAGTTTTGAATTTAAATTTGCATCAAAATCTCATCATCTGCATTTCTGTGTTTTATTTGATTTATTCTGAGTGTTTGATCAACTTTTGTTTTTGTTTGAATTTGAAATTCATTCAAATTCAAATTCCAGGAAAAATGAAAAGCCTTTCTTTTCTTTTCCTAAACCTCTCGGGCCGAAAACCACTTCCGGCCCAGCCCGCTCCTCCTTTTCTTCCTTTTATTTTCGGCAGTGGGCCGCGCTCTTCCTTTTGGGCCGCGCCCCTCTCCCCTCCGGCCCAGCGCGCGCACACCAGCCCAGCCCGCGTTCCCGTCCCCCTCTCTCACCGCCATGTGGGCCCCGGCGGTCAGCTTCTTCTTCCTCCACGCGGCGCGCCGCCGCTCGCCGGCCCCTACCGCCCCGACCCGCCTCCGCCGCTCCCGCTGCCCTGCCGGAGCGCGCCTCCGTAGCCGCCACGGAACCGCCATCCATAAAACGAGCCCGCGGCCCTCCTTCCTCCCTCCTCCGCGCACTCTCCCTCTTTCTCCCTCTCTCTCTCTGACCTAGGGTTCCGGTCAAGCTCCGACGAGCTCTTCCGCCACCTCCCGTCCTCCTCCGTCACCATTGAACCCACGGTGAGCTCTCCCGTGACGCCCTCTCCCTCCCGCACCTCTCCTCTTTCCTCTTCCCCCCTCGTTCGCACCTCTCTCACCTAGCACCCTCACCGTCGCGAGCTTCCCCATCGGCTCCGACCACCGTGCAGCCTCCCTGACCCGATTGTGCCCTCCAAAAACCACTCCTCACTCGCCTGCACCCACACGACCTCACAACCGAGCTCGAGTACGCGCCCACACCCTTTTTCGTCGCACGCCGCCGCCATCGCCAACTCCGGCGAGCTAGCATCGCCGCTCCGGCCGCCCCCGTCGTCGACGCGCGAGCCCTACGGCTTCCCCATCGCGTCCTCGTTTTCCACGACGAGCTCCCGTCGCTCGGAACCCATCGCAGACGCCGGCGGCGAGCCCTCCGGCCATCCACCGCCGCACGCCTCCCTCTGGTCCACCGTGGACCGGTGGACCACGGCCCCTCACCGGTCCACAGAGCCCGTGGACCGAGTCCATGGGTTTTCCAATACAAAAATAAATCCGTAAATCTCAGGAATTTCCCAGCCCTGTACATCTTACAGATAAGCCCTCGAGCTTTTCTGTAATTATGTTTAAGCCCCATCTTTTTACAGAAAAATCCCTAAACTTTTCTGTAATTATGTTTTGGTCCTCATCTTTTTACACTTAGGTCCCCAAACTTTTCTATAATTACATATTGGTCCCTAAAACTTTCTGACCTTACAAATCAGTCCTTAAAACCTTTTTCTAATTACAAATAAATCCTTTGTAATTACAAATAATCCCCCAGATCTTTAAATATCGATATCTTTTCAACCCTAACTCCGTTTTGAGCGATTCTTGCGCTCACGGATTCGTAGAAATGCGTAGTACATCATGGTACTACTATTGGAATCCCACATCATACCTAAACATCATCAATGTCCTAAAAATCCCTCTGACCTAATATATTCCTTTCATCGGCAATCGTGCGAGGTCAAACTCGCATGTCACGATTGTTGTTCACCTAAGACCAAACAAATTATGTGGTGCTAGTCGTCTAGTACCTCCCACTTAACAACTCACATTCCGCTCCATTCCTGTACTGCACATTCATTTATTTACCCGTTAACAGTAACTCTTTCAGGCGGTATCGCTTCTAAATGCCGCAACCTCCTATATTCCGAATTCGACTCCGAACCTAGCCTTGATCAATCCTCGCTCAATCAAGCTTGAACCTAACCCTGCCACCAACACCTATTCCAATATTACCACCGATACCTTATCAAGTCTTATCGTTTTATCACCTTCTTTTATAAATGATCTTTCAATTGATTTATTGGAGTTAACGCTCGTTCATATTTTAATTGCCTTTTGCCCTTATTCGATTTTGGCATTCTATCCGCAGTCATGCATTCATATCACGCATAGTCACGTACACCCGCTGCATACACTTTCACCTGCATTCATGCATGTTCTTTTATAGAAATAATATAGAAGCTTGCATATTAGATATGCACGCAATCACCATCAATCAATCATGTGCATCTCATCATCTTCACCCTAAGGTGATCAACTAGCAGAGCTCATATGCATAACCACACACCCATGTTCATACATTAGAGAACATAAGAAACTAATAACTTGTCTAGGTGAATATGGCCCTTACAAGGCCAGGTATATCACCTATGACACATAACATGCCCTACATTGAACATGCTGCATCATGCGTGATTCATGCCTCTGCTCTTCACTGGAATTCTATTGATTCTTAATTGGAGTTTAATCGGAATCTTATCTGTTCTTTTCGATCTTTATTTTCTTTTGCGGTTGTTTGTTTATACGCTTATTCTTTATACGCTAGTTTACGCGAGAACCGAGGAAGATCTAGAAGAATCCAAAGAATCCAAGCTACAAGAAAGATTCGGAAGATACAAGCTCCCAGGGAAGACTCGAAGACCTCGACTTCGACAACAGAGCTCGAAGACCCAGAACTCGAAGATTAGGAAAGCGTTTGTCAGGCAAGCTCTACATCTCCTTGATCATGATTGAACCTATTGTTTTCGCATCGCACCTATATGGCCTATTCTAGTAATATGCATTGATTGTTATTTTACTGCTTGTGTAGCTATGACCTACTTGCTTGCTGGTAATGATGCCACTATATAGGCATAAATACCAGAGTCCTTGATTACCCTTGTTTACCCATCTCCTTGATAACCCTAGGACAGTTCCATCATTTCTATGATGGTACAATCTCCTTGCTAATAGAAATGCTTAGGACCCCTCGCAATGTTTCTACATTGCCACACCTCTCACACACTTGCTTTTGAAAATGTGTTAAATGAGTTTGGTGGTGTGAGTAAATACTTGGGTATGGGAGTAGCACAACCGTGTTAGGTGATGATGATGGAGCTGATGATGGGAATGGGTTGGACTGCGGGCAAGACCACTGATGAGGTGATGTGGATAGTGTGATAGCCCACCAGTGTGGGATATGGTGCTTGCCCGGCCACATAAGGACCGGTTATCTTGACCGTAAACCTAATGATTCCCGTACAACCACGGAACCTGAATGGGTAGGACTTATCCTACCTTCTTGAGTATACTTGTAACACCACCGGAGGCTGGTAGTAGCAACGGAAGCTCAGGAAAAGATCCGGGAAACGTGCCCGTGGTCTGGTCGCGGAACCCATTGTCGGTGCATGGGAAAGCCGCCCGTCCTTGTTTGTACTTGGATCCTGCAACTCGTTGCGGGAGCACGAATGCACCTGTTAAAGGTGTGTTGTGCCGTAGTGTGACAATTCATTGTCACAGGCCCCTGAGTGTGATTCCGTGGTGGTTTTGCAAAGTGCTCAGAGAAGATGGAACAAGCGTTATGTCACTCTCCGTACAAGAGTGCATAGCCCGTGGGGAAAGCTGTACAACCTCTGCAGAGGATAACAATTCATCCGGATGGACGTTGCCACGGCATATGACACATTATGGTTATGCGCTTTTGAGATTAGCCACCCCTCTCTACCCTTGACGTGTGAGTGGCTTGTAGTCAACCCGTGTTTTGGAAGTGTTGGCATGAATGCCGGGTCGGTATGATCCTTGAGGTCAGAAGGCCCAATTAAAACTTGGGAACTGGCGGGAATGTATATACTCCCCCAGGGCCAACCAACTAAAATATTGACAATGAATCTCCTGTTTTGATCTGTAAATCCTTGACTGCTTTAGTGAACCTTGCATAAAAACGGATTTTCTGCAAAGGAACCATACAGCCTTCTCCTTGCTAAGACCAAATATGCATGTAAATATTTACCCTTGTGTAGTGTAGGGCTTGCGGAGTACCTTATGTACTCACGCTCTTGCATTTGTGGTTTTAGTCAGAGAAGCCTCCGTAGGAAGCGACGACGTCTGGTTTTCGTTCCTGCATCTCAAGTCTGCCTGTGGCTTGGGTCGTGTTTCCCGCTGTTTGTCTGCTCAGCCATTAGTTGGACGGAAGGACTAGGATACTTCAGAATCCTTGTCGTACCGCCACTAAGGGCTTTATATCAGGTACTATACTATTTACCTATACGAAGTATGCTTTAGATTACCATATCTGTGTTCTTGTGCGTATCAGCTACTGATCCAGGGACTGATACATGATGCACAACATGCTCCAAAAATTGGGGTATGACAGAGTGGTATCAGAGCAATACTTGACCGTAGGACGAAAACCTAGGATATGTTACAATCGAAAAAGAGTATTTTCAAAACTATTTTCAAAAACCTTCCATAATATCTTCTTTTCCTCTTTTAAAATCTTTTGTTCCTCCCCCGACTCAGACACTGAAGTCATGGCTCAACTCGCCATGTCTGTAACAGAAGTCCTCAACTCGATGGACAACCAGAACCACGTGACCGTAGAAGTGGACAACCAAGTGTATCAGGTTTACCGCATGCCCGATATGGTTCCTAAACCAAGGAGCAATAACAATGCTGCTAAGGGCACTAGATCACAGAGGACATGTTTCTATTGCCGCAATCTCAGACATAAGATTGCCGACTGCCCCTACTACGAACCTGTCAATGAAGCCAAATCCACAGAGACTAATATGAAGAATGAAGTACCTCATACCCCAGTACCATTTATAGAAGTCCAATTTGAAGTACCAGAAAAGCACCAAGAGCAAGAGGCTCAAAATAATATGGATGGTACGTACCCGAAGTCACCTTCTGGTGTCACAAGTATCCTTGAAAGGATGAATGCTCTGGAAGGGTCACTGAAGAAGGTCAGAAAGAAGTCACCAACCTTACAAAAACCCTCCAGCTCACGAACACTAGAGACAATACAACTAGAAAAGGAAGAACAATAGTCAAGCATGTAGACAAGCTGCATTTGGAAGGCTAAAGAAGCCAAGAAACACAGTAAAAGGTCATGCCTTTCACGAGCCAAACAACGTGCATGAAGGCTCAAGTGGTGCAACTCTGCCA
>RWGY01000174.1:0-63934 GCA_007726485.1 Eragrostis curvula
GCAATCCACTCAGCCAAAAAAAAAGGGGGGGGGGGGGGGGGGGGGGGGGGTTCAACTAGCTACTACACATAATTTTGTCCAGAGGCCACTATTATTCATCGACTGATCCTCCCTTTCCAACAACAAATGGATTTCATCACGTGTCAATAGTATCTTATCTATAAATATACTTGTTCTAGTTAATAGTGGCCAAGGAGCTCTCTGGTTTTCCAGTGTGTGCTTCCCATTTCCCTTGGCGAGTATGGTCGGTGTTCTACTGTCCCAGAATGACTTTACAAGATCTTCAAGAGGGGGAGTTACCAGTCCCCGATTGGCTTGCTCGGAATGTTGAATTCACGCCTTCGCGGTGTTGAACAAGTCGGTTCATCCACCTGCCGCATGCCATAAATAAACGGTGAGCTAATTTAAAAAAAATCACAAGTGTCACGTAAACAGAGCATGCGCATATATTGGTCACCTTATAATCATCTCCCAAAGATCTGTAGGCATTCCCTGAGATTCCTTTTGTCTTCTCTGGTGCCCACGTTGCAACTCATGGAGTTCTACTTTGGATGACGTGACTGTAGATTTCACATTCTCGCAAATTCCATGGTCCAGTTTTAATGAATCTAGTACAAAAGCAATTTGTAGGAAATTTTAGATAGCAGAACGAAACACACAAATAATCAAAGGAAAAACTGTGCAAAAATCATACCATCAATAGAATAAGAAGAGATTTGCTTGATACATCATTATCTTCGACTCCAGCAGCGACAGCAGACGAAAATCTTGTATGAAGTTTGTTGTTCACCTCATTTCCATTACTTCATTGGAAGAAAAAGAGTGTTTTAACAATTTTTTCTCTTAAAACTATATTTCCAACAAATCTATTCTTATTTGTTATTACCTTATGGCTGAACAAATGGATTCAGCATTGCTTCTTCCAAGTGCCAGCACTGAATTTTGAGCCGTTCTCCATTGTTCTGAGCATGACTCTGCACTTGTCTTGCTATAGAATGAAACATTTGTGTTACTTGTCAGGGTTCCAATATATTTATAAGATTGACAGATAATTGTAGAAATAAACACTTACCATTGCTGAAGATTCTCGATGAAGAAGCATCTCTTTTGTTCAATAGATGATACATTTTGGTGGAATGCCTCTTAAGTTCTCTCCATGTAGCCTTCCCATTGCTCTCTCATACAAGATGTAAAATCACGAAGCTTGTTTGTTTTCAATTGTAAATTGTTAGAACGCTCACAAGCAGTCTTCTCCAGGCTGCATATATCATCTCGAACCTGGTGAAATAACCACATATGACAGCTGCTCAGATCAGTAGCTTGTTTTCAAAAGCTCAAAAGTATAGACATGCTTCTCTTAACAATGTGTGCATATGCATTTGTTCCCCAGGACTTACATGTAAATTACTCGGCATTTTCCAGATACTGATGCGTGAATGATGTTTGAGAAGGAATCGGAATCGTGAAGAAAAAGTATGGCAATATTGTGGGGCAGAACATACATACCATATTTTTCTTTCTTGCGTTTGATTATGCTAATAGGCCTGCTATCTTCTCCATCAAGTACCTCTCTTCATCAGCAGCAAAGACCTGAATTCGCTTCGTGCCATCAGTTAACAGAGTCTTTACGAATTTATTTTTTTCAGACTAATAAGGAATTCACAAAATATGCAACTTCAACAAAGATCACCTCAAACTTTTTCTGAAGCTGGAAAAGTTGCTTTTAGTGTGCCGCCTGCGATTCTTCCAAAATGTTTATGAGCTCTAGAGTATGAGCATCTATAGTTCTGAAGAAGTTCACTGTAGTAGCTGAAACAGACTTTGATCTTTCTAAATATCTAGATAATTCCTATAAAAGTGAAGTTTTATTAAACAAAAATCGTAATCAATAACGTGAGAATGGTCAATTGGTAAAACTAAAAAGTTAACATAGTGATAACTGGCAAACCTCATGCTGCTGCTCAATAAATTAGCAAGGTTCAATTCTTGCCGAGAAAGCCCATTTGTAACTCACTGAGCGATTGGTCAACATCAACTAACAGGCCCTTCATGCACTGCATCAACAAAAGAAAATCACTATGAGTATGCAAATAAATTGCCAGGGTGGATAAAGATCATGAATGTCAGTATATCATAAGTGAATGATATGATGAATAAGTGCACTTACATCATCAAGATCAGATGTATGTGTGATAACTTGCGAATTAATCTTTTCAAAGCTCAACTGAGATTTCAGTTCCAGTTCCTTTGCCAAACCATGCAATTGTGCAATTCTAGAGTTGAAGGTCTCTTTCAGCTTTCTTACATGCTCTTTAAGTTCTCCGGTAACCTAAGCAAATTTGTCATGGTTAAACTTGTACGAACAAAAAATATATTAGCAAGTTTTCTTGTTTGTGCACCTTGCCCTTTGAGGAGACAAAAGATTGCATCCCTTCTTCAAGTGATTTTAGTTGGCTTTCCTGTTTAGACACCGAGGTTGAGACTGTTCTATGCAAGAGATTCATGTCTTCAGTTAGCTTAGAATGGAATTGTTGAACTATGCTTTTGTTTGCATCTTCAATATTGCCCTTCCTCTCTGGAAAATCAACAAGACGCATCCATGTAAATCACAATATTTTTATTGACAGGAACTGAAAAAGATGGGAAGGGACAAATGGCAACAAACCTAATTTTGAAAATAGCCCAGATAGATCCCCTGCTGTATTCTCCAGCTCAGATTGGAGCTTCTGTGCTTCATCAACAAGAACTTTTTCTAAAGAGAAACAAAAAGAAAGGAATAAAGAGAACTGGTAACAGAACCATCTTTTGGAAACAATGTGCACATGTTCTTTGACATACAAAAAACTAAACAAAAACACTGTATGATATGACTCAGCATCATATACAAGGGAAGAAAGAGAGTGTTATTAATTAAATGATACAATATCTCATTTCAAATTATAATACAAATAGTAGGCAATGTATCTTTATTAATAAAAGCGTCAAATTTGAAGGAAAGAATCCTAACCTGATTTTAGGAAATTTTCAATCAAATACTGCTTCTCCTTAATTGTATCATTTGCCTGCAAGTATCTCTCTTCAAGATTTGCTAGAGCGCACTCAGTTTCCTGCATCTTTTTCTGCAAAAGTAAGGAGCATATGTGAAGATAAACATCTTTATTAAATAATCTAAAAGTAAGTAAGGAGCCTGCAAGTATCTGAAGCTTATCACTTAGATTTGCACTTAAAACTTTCTGAGATTCATACAGTCCGTTGACCTCATCCAATTGCTGTTACAATCATAGATTCAGAATTACAGTGCTACTTTTTTTAGGAATCTGCAAATTCTCCAACAGAGATAGAGTCATACCTTATCTTTTGATTCCAAAACAACCTCCAAACGATCTAGTTTCTCTGACATAGCCTGAAAGTTATTTCCGTCATGCTCCAAAAAATATGCACAACCTAGTGTGTGCACAAGAAATACAGACTGTGTTACCTTTTTTTCTGCTTCATCTGCTACGTACTGTTCCCTTGGAATGTAAACACCATTCTTCTCCCTTGCAGCATATAACTCTGTTCAAAGGAGGGGAGGTTAATATAGTAACTGTATCATATAACAACTTGGCTTATACGGCATTGCAAAAGGTTTGAAATTGATAGAACAAGAAGGCTGACTGAAAAGGTTTCAGATTTAGTGTACCCACACGAGGGGGAAGGATAAAAGATCTACCAACATCTCACCACACTTCAAGCATTTACCAATGTGAATCAATGATTCCTGCATTTATTAAAGGACTGGGAGCTTGTGATAAACAATTTTTTTTTTTGAGAAATTACTTGTGATAAACAATTTGACGACATGGGTTTCCATATAGAATAAAACTGGCTGGGTGTTATCTCATTTACAGTTGCTGGTGACAAATAATTCCGATGACATTAAATTATATATATTATCCACAAGAACCCTGTAGACTGTAGTTGACCACATTTGAAACTCTAGTATGTACAAGAGATGGTCATGATGTTGAAGACCATAGGATTAACATCCATTTAAGTTTAGATTAATGCTTGTGTCGCACACACGAAATAATCTTGAATGCTTGTAACAGAAATGATACCTTGCTTGAGGTGGTCCATTTCAATATACAAATCTTTGATTAGTGCAGATTTCATCATCTTCTGATTGACCTGGAAATCATGGGCACTTACGTTATTATGTTCAATTATCTATGAGAAAGACTACACTGCCATTAGTGGAAATTCGAGGAATCGAAGAGCAAGCCAACCTCTGGCTTATTCTTGATGTGTTTTGCACGATGTGCATAATTGACGGATACCCAAATCAGGGTATCCTGATCTAGGATGCTTAATTCTGCTAATCGTCTCAGCTTAATTGTGTAGGGCCCACAGGAACAGGCACACGACAACAGAGCGCTCGAGGGCCCACGGCCGACCCCGAGGGCACATACAAGTTCCGCCTCGTCCGACCCCGAGTCGGCCGGGGCCCACGACTTCCGCCCCGCCCGACCCCGAGTTGGGTGGGGTCCACAGACTCCGCCTCGCCCGACCCCCAGTCGGGCGGGCCCCGAACTCCGCCTCGTCCGACCCCGAGTCGGCCGGGGCCCACGACTTCCGCCTCGCCCGACCCCCAGTCGGGCGGGCCCCGAACTCCGCCTCGTCCGACCCCCAGTCGGGCGGGCCCACAAGCCATGCTTCGCCCGACCCCGAGTTGGGAGACTTCGTCGAGAAGATTTTCCTCTGGCAAGGAGGACAGGCATTTACGACGAGTAGCTGGGGAGCCTTGACTCTACCCAGCAACTCATCTACTTGCAGGCACGCGATCTGACCTGCACAGTGACATTCGTCCCATCTCACAGCGCCGCCTGACACCTCGAGTACAGCAGCGGGATGGCTACGGCATCATCATCACCCTGAACAGGGACGAAGACCGGACCGGCGACAAGACGGTCGCGACAGTCTGGGTTGACATCTCGACCACCTGCCCGGCGACCAGGCTGACAGGACGCCGCCTGACTAGAGCCACAGTAGCGGATAGGGATCAGACTAGTGCGGCGCGTAGCCGCGCTGTCCACAACTCGAAAGCCCCGTTCTCATTTGTAAACCAGCTCACTCCTTGATTATAAAAGGAGAGCTTGGTGCATGAGGAAGGGGGATCCAGAGAGACAACGCACACAGACATAGAGATACACACGAAGAGGCTTGGAGTCTTTCTCCTCCCTCGCCAACACTTGTAGCTCCCCTCTGCAAGTCGAAACACGAACCACCCACGAACTGGACGTAGGGCATCGATTGCCTGAACCAGTATAAACCTTGCCTCTCTCGCAAAACCCTCGCCATCATAAAAGATTGTTAGGCGCCGTAGTTACAAATTTACTTGTCGGCCGGTTTCTTAACACCGACAATAATCCAGCGTACTTAATGTCTCCTCAAGGCAATGTACTGAAGCTACAATGGTCGCTATGATGCAAGTCTTTGTCTTCCCTCCCAAGGAATCTCTTAGCAATCTTGTCAGCTTGCTATCCCTGCATGATATAAAACCCAAAAGTCAAATGACTGAGAAGATCCATAAGGATCTATCACAAAAAGGTAATGTTAGGTTGACCTGTATGGTATGTGTCCAGAGTGCTCAACAAGAGTATTAATGACATGCCCAAGTGTAAGAAGACTCTTGTTGATTTCTCCCGCTTCGCGAGCTCGGCCCTGTAAAGAAGATGAAAACAGTGTAAGTATTCCTCACTGCTTGATCATGGTATTTCGGCAAGGACAAAAAGGAAAGAGGGTCCCCAAGAGCAACAAAACATACGTCTCTAGCACCGGACCTAGACACATTTTCAGAGCCAGCAAGATCGACAAGGTTAAGCTTTCCAGACTTGATCATTTCCTTACCCTCCAGTGTGCATTCCTTAATATGGATGGTTATTGAGAAGATGGAGTGTGAACGACTGCTTTGCTTGTTGAGTAGAGTTTCTGCTGTTTTTCTCTTTGCAGAGCCTTTCTCCAGTATCCTGTAGATCTCATCAGCGGAAGAAACCACCTCTTCCTCCAGTCCCTGACAAAGACACCTCCCTTGCCATCCTCCATGAGTGCCATGGGCTTTTTGGACTTGTCGTCGGAGAATTTAGGTTCCTCGGGAGCTAAATTCTGCACTCTGTGCGTCGAGGATATAAAAGATGCGCTTGACAACCCTTGGAATGACACCAGCATCAGATGGCAGCTCACCGTTCTACAAGAAAATCGGAGTTATCAACTGGACAGGTTAAAATAGGATGTGAATAAGGAAGTTACCTGTGCTTTAATTTGGCTCCTCCTCCTTCCATGGTGTATGTTTTGCCAGTTCCGGTCTGGCCGTATGCAAAGATTGTGCAGTTGTAGCCATCCAGAACCTCATTGACAAGCGGGACAATAGCATGGTTGAAGACATCGTGCTGTCGAGACTTGGGTCCTAGCACCTTGTCGAATAGGAAAGTGCGATCAATCTGCTTGTTTGCAATGTTTTGCCCGACGGAGACCTCTCGCCTCTGTTCGTTGCAGGTGATGACAACAGGAGTGTTGAGGCGGCGTTCCTCCTCACTCAGGGGCCTGAACGCAAGGACACTTCATTTTGGTTTCTAGGCAAATTACTCGTAGCAATTAAGGACATCTGCAGTCAAAGGAACCTGGAACGGAAAGCTCGAGGATGATATATACTCCTGCGCCTCCACGGCGAGGGGTCTCCATTGAATGGAAGGGGCGGATCGGATCAGAGGAGGATGGGGCCGGAATGGGGGTTCGTCGATCGATTTCCCCTTGCTTCTTCCTGAAGTTTGAATTGGGATGTGGAAGGAATTCGATGTTTGAATTGGAACTTTAGGGACGGAGAGGAGACAGGATGAGGAGGAGGTGGAGAAGGTTTGAGGAGAATTCAAACCCCTCTCCCTCGTGGTGGGTTGAGGAAGAAGGAGCCGTTGCAATTGCAATAAACAATCTCCTGAGATGCGCTGGGGAAGAAGAGTAAGACACACGACCGGACCCCACCGGCCAGTCTCACCAAGCAGTTTGATTTCTAATCCCTTCCATTCCCATCCCCACCAAGCTTAGCCTTTATAGCTTCATTACTAAACAAAATCCGACAAGCTACTACTAATTATACTTCCTTAATCACCTAGCAATGCGAGCTGGTCCCAGTCATCGTCTGTTTTCTTTCTCCCTTCTACTTCTCCTCCAATATTATCAAGCTCCTTATTAATTTCCTTCCTCAACCAAAACTACACCATTTATTCCTCAATTTATTTGGCGCTTTCTTTCTACTCCAGTAAGTTTGTTCTCATGTTGGAAGGTCGACCGAATAATTCATTTGAATACTAGTATTATAACATACGAGTCAGAAGGATTGTATTGTTATAAATTAGGGGCACACATATATATTTAACAAAACATAGCAAGGTACATATTCAACAAATCACAAATCGAGGGACAATCAACTTGTCTTCCCATTTCTTCTTTATTGTCAATCATATCAATATGCTCAAAACTTGTTTCAACTTTATTTTTCTTATTAATCCACGTGGCCTCTTTTTATATGAGTGAATTGCACAAAACTACAACTATTTATGCCAAGGTTTCATGAAATTATAGTTTTTAATTAAAAATATTTTAGAAAACTACAACTATTTTGATCATAGGTTTCAGAAAACTACAACTTTTGCTTCTGACCCCACATGTCAATCTCACTTTAAGAACACTACCATTTGTGAGGCTGACATGTAGGATCAGACACAAAAGTTGTAGTTTTCGAAATAGGTTCCAAAAGTTATCTGAAATAGGTTCCAAAAGTTGCTTTTCTGAAATCTTAACACAAATAGTTATAGTTTGTGCAATTCACTCTTTTTAGATATACACAGGACTTTTGATCCCTCAAATTAAAGAAATCTGACAACCTTTGATCCCTCAAAAGAAAAGAGATCAACTCTGAAAATTCCTCGTAGATTGAATTTCAACTCTTGCCCGAAAGACCACAATAACATGTGTTGGCTGGCTTCAAAGGGGTTGCCCATTTAGTTTTTTTTATATAATTCAGGGATATATCAACTAAAAAGCAACCGGTACAGAGGCACTTTCACAGAGTGTACAAAAGCGACACTGTAAACAACATACAAACCTTTGACACGTATAACACTAAAATGGACACATGTCGGGGGAAAACATGCATGCTGGCCATGTGCACAGGGAAGACGACAACTGCAACTCGAATTGCCGTTGAACACACGCTATGTCGGCTATTGTTGGAGCCAACGGTGGTGGATAGCAAAACAGCCAGACAGAAAGGCCTCCTTCTGCTCCATCAAAGGGAGTGGAGTTTGGCGATGGAGAGGGAAACCTCTGGCAAGGGTCATCATCAATATAATACATCTAATTTTATATGTTGTACTCCGTCGTGCTTTGGATAGGCTTCAAGTTCTCCGACGGGGCGCGACGTTGGGGTCAAGGCGAGGCTTCAGCGACATTGAACATCTATGCGATGGACTACAAGGACGCCTTGTGGGAAGTACTAGCTTGACATGGATTGACGGCGATAATTGATGTTGAGGTGGTGCGCCGTTATGACCTTCGTCTAGAGAGGAGGCCCTGTAGCGATGCGGAAAGGGCGAGCAAGCAGCTGGCTTGGCTCGTTGAAGACAGGGGGCAGCGAGAAGCGGAGTCGAATGGCGACATCGGCTCGAATAGCCCATCATACTATGGGATGAGTCAGGCGATGGTAGCGATTGGAGTCGGCCCAATGGCGGCGACTAGCGGCAACTCTCATCCAAGAGCAGCTCGAGGGGCAGATCCGGTGAGTAGGGATGAAAACGGATCGAAGCGGAGAAGATAATACCTTCCCAGATCCTAATCCGCTTTTCTTCATTGGATTCGGAGCGAAGCTGATAGTATGCAGATATGGGTATGGATATGGATTTTTTAGGATGTCGAAAATGGGATTTGGACTGGAAGTAGGACTTCAATTGTCAGATATAATATGTCTATCCGTAGAGAATTGTATGTGGATTGGTGAACTATTCAAAACATATAGAATAGCTAAGAGCAACCATACAGTAGCCAAAGAAATCACACAACATCCAAAATACAAGTTCACAGTTCAAAAAATCAAGTAAGCACGTAAAACAAAATAAAAGTTCTTAAATTAACTCCTCCAATTGTTATTTATTCTCCGCTCCAATCTTGCCACTACGCCAGAGCCTAGCACCGTAGATCAGCTGGGCAATGGGTGTGGAACAAGGGGGGAGGCGGCTGGGTTGGAAGAACTGTGGTGACGTGAGCTTTATTCAAAGGGCGCTCCGGGAGGCCAGCCTCGCCGTCGATGTCGCCGGCAAGACGACGACAGCGACCACCTGGAGCAACCGAAAACAAAAGGGATACGCCAAATTAAACTAGTAGCAACTAACTAACTGCGACTATCCTATTCTATGACGGAGTGGCTCCTCTCCACTTGCCAGCCATTGGCAAGGTCGCCGGAGGCGGGGAGGGAGAGGGCCAGGCTTAGATCTGGGCGGAGTTCTCAAGATAGGAGGGGGGGTAGCTACTAGCAGCTAGCTACCTGCGGAAGAAACCTAGACTATCCTATCCAAATGCTCATTACAGCTTCTTCTTTTAGTTTAATGAAGAATCAGGAAAACAATTTGTGACAAATAGTGCTTGATCACCAGAGAAAAATATAATTGATCAACTTACAAGCTTATTTCCTCGATTCCTTTTTAACAACGTCAATTAGTTTGAATTTGAGCTAACCAATGCTAACGGTAAGAATTTGGCGCCAGTAGTACTACGTACTTTACTTTGTACTAGTACCTAGTGTGGTTGGAGCAGCGAAATGTTGTGAAATTCGGCTTTTCCTTCAAGTTGAAAAAAATGTAAATGTTAGTTCAAAATTCATTTTAATTTGAATTTTACAGAGAAGCCCCGTGCCTTCCGGAGAGCCATCCATCTTACTCGCTAGTAGCAGCTCGATCGGGAGCTGAATTCCCAGCCTCTCTTCTTTTTTTTTTCGCAGTTTTTCCCCATGGAGGGTAAATCGCTAAAACTGTGATTATGAGAGAATCGATTGGCAGCTAGTACCTAGCTACTGCGGTTGGACATGGACGTCGTCTGGATCGTTCCATCCATCTTTACTTGCTGGGCATCTAACCTTGCCCATACGAAGCGACAGTAGCGTCCAACGCAAACGGTGTCCTGATCGATCCGTCTGAAAATCCTCCTATCACTCTCATCACTGACGAGTGGTAGAGTCGCTCATCAACTATATATCTCCATGTCTCCTAGCAGCAGGTACATCCGATCCATCTATTATGAATCTATCAATCTACACATGATCGATCCATGGTCCTAGCTCCATCATCATGTGCATGTTTTATTGCTTACCATACCGTACCAACGCATATCTCAACATATATATATATATATATATATATGCTAGTTTAGTTAGTTCCTTAGGTGAGATGAACTAATTTCCTTCATTATATTCCTTGCTTGGATTCCAGCATGCCATGGACGCCGCCCTTGCTTGATAGATGATCCCATGCATCCGCTCGATTATTATATACGCATGATTGCCCAGTTCCAGAACAATCTCATCCAATAGAGGCAGCAGCAGCAGGACGAAGCACGCACGCAGCTTGCTCCGTGGACGGTTGCAAGCTTGATCGATCGATCATGGCTTTCAAAGGTATGCATCCTTATCGCTTACTTGATTTTGGTTATTGGTCGAGGATGAATCATGAAGTACGCATATGCGTTTGTTCGATTGGAAGATAGAGATGAATGCCAAGTGCTTCTACCTAGCTTCAATTAATATGCATTCGGTCTCCAGTTTCTACTACTTCACGCGTATAACCAATCGTTGCTGCATGATATGGCTCCTGGAAGACAATTTTATTGGATGAAGACTTGAGTTGTTCTCTGCATTTCGAGTGTGAGTGGAGTGGTGATCTTCAAAGATTCAGATGCCTGTCCATTCCATAGACGATAGAGCAGCCAGAAGGGGGCAAGTTCTGCCTTATCCGATTTGGTAACGAGAGATGTAGACGGCTGCATGCCTGTCCATTCTATAGACGATAGAGCAGCCAGAAGGGGGCAAGTTCTGCCTTATCCGATCTGATAGGCTCGTGCCCGCATTTATTTTCATTTATTTTTGTTATAGTTTTTTTTATTACAACATACGCACACTCACCTTTATGAACGCGCATATACAAACTCTACTCACAACATACGTACACTCACCTTTATAGCACCTCGCTGTCGACGGCCACGTCACCTACTGCTGAAAACACAAAGCCGTTAAATCCTGGAAAATTCATTTTCACGGGTAGTTGAACCCAGGACATCAAAAATACTACTCGGATGTCTTAACCGCTAAGCCAAAACTTCTTTCACTATTTTTGCTACAGTTAGTAGCTAGATTCATTCAGTCAAATCAGAGAGAGAAAGATATATATTTGCGACTTGCAACAGGCAGTTACTATCTGACCATCATGACACACTCACAGTATACACTCAGAAACATAGAATAATAATTTTCTTAATATTACTAGGGTTGGTAATTGTAGAAGTGCATCTACTTATAACAAAGAGAGAGCATATTGTTGCAAAATTAACTAGGCGTAAGACAAACTTGATCGAAAAACAAAGGAGCAGAAACGATTTACATAACTCATGCGAAAACCAGATTAGCAACAAACCGATTAAAGGAAAAACTAGATCGATCGATGCCAGCAGACGGCACATCACAAAAACCGATTTTCTAACAGGGAACAGTGGCAGACTTACAGCGAGTCCCGCTAGGAAGAAGAGGTTGAATCTGCGTAGTCGTCGAAGAGGAAGTAGTCGTAGATGCACTTCCCAGAAACCTGATCGCCGGCACCCGTGCAGGTCTTCAAATCACCGGCGTTGGTTCGGAGACACCACTCTCCCTGATCCGCTGCACGGCGGATGAGGGACGACAAGGCTCGACGGTGGCGGCGCAAAATGTGAGAGAGGAGCGATTGATTTCTGTGTATTTCCCTAGCCTCCAGGACGTCTCCTTATATAGGCAAGAGGGGAACACGAAATTAAAATGCATTGATCTGCCATGATAACAGGAACCGCCCCCTGAAATCCCTCAACGTTAATAGGAATTATTCACATTAATCGTGCGTGCATTAAGCACCATTATTCCTTATTAACGTGACAGTCAAGGTGCTGGTGAATATCCCAATTTATTGAGTAGCAAAAGTGCGCAAGTCGCAAGTCACGTGAGTGTGTATTGAGCACCAACCTATGTTTTACCAAACTTTACTCATGTTGGAAAGTAACCAACACTTCACCTTATATCTTGGGACAACTTCATCTAGATAAGCAAGGTGGGATAAAAGAATTCACCCTGCCATCTCTACAATACCACCATGACTTTCCAAATTAATTTGGGCCTTTCCAAATGCTGCCGCATGGGCTGGCACTACAGGCCTAAATTTCAACACATCTGAACTGAATCCCAGGTATCATATCCATGTATTCTAAAAAAAAGAGGGAAAAAGTATCATATCCATGTAGCACTTTTAAAAGATGAGTAAAAGCAGACAGAAAAAAAAGGAGAATCGAGTACCATGACTCATATGCTAGCTGGCCGCATTGGTCCTAGCTAGTATTTTTACTACTTTTATTTCCTTTTTTGAGAAAAGTTACTTTAGATCTAAAAATATATCTATAAATATATTTTTGAGAACGCGGAGCATGTATTGTATCCATATATACTTAAAAAAATAAATGTAAATTGATATTTGGTTCAGGAATTAATTAAGGGGAGGGTGGGACATACACTATAATATCCTAGAGAATTACTCAGCGTAAACTACCCAGGTGGAACCGTGAAAAAAGCATGTGTATAAGTTTTGAAAAAGTCCAAAGAAAAATAACAAATGCAAGGGGCTGTGCAAATTCACATGCCATATTTCAAGTCCAAACTTGGTTTCATTTGAAACATAAAAAATAAGAAATCATAGAGGATGATGACAAAAACATTGCATATACTCTCTTCATATTGAAAATAAAGACGTTCCCACAGTCCTTGGTAGTTATTTTTTAGTTCCCAATCACAGAACGGACTCTTCCAGATGTCCTCGGTGCGTGGATAACAAAGCTTGTCTCCTAATCCAAGACAATAGAGTATATTAGGTAGCACGTGTTCATTCTGATGGAGCCACACGATGGCAGTATAATTTTTACTAGTTGTTAGTGTGCAATCCCATAGAATTAATGTAATGAGATGATGTCCCTCGAAAATAAAATAAAATGAGATGATGAGTCCGTTCCATGGATGAATCAGCAGGTCTTGCGCGCGACTCTCGCGGGTCCCTGGAGGTCTTCGATCCCTCCTCCACTGCCGCTTCTTCTTCCTCCTTCCTCCGCCATCATCCTCCCCCGTTGAGATTCCACGAGGAAGAAGCGCTCGCGGACGACGAGGATGCCGTGGGCAGGGCCACGCAGAGGGCCGCTGAGTGGGGCCTCGTGCTCCACACCGACGAGCACACCGGCCGTCCCCAGGGCGTCGCCGCCCGCAGCAGCGGCAGCTCCTTCGAGCACACCACCGGCGCCGGTGTCCCCCGGGTGTCGGAGGAGCTCCGCGCCGCGCTGTCGGCGTTCCAGCAGACGTTCGTGGTGTCCGACGCCACCCGCCCGGACCACCCCATCCTCTACGCCAGCGCCGGCTTCTTCAACATGACCGGTTACTCCTCCAAGGAGGTCGTCGGGAGGAACTGGTTGGTATCCATCCCTATTCATGCTCTGCTTCCACTACTACCGCCATTTCACTGCCAGTTACTAATAGTACTCCAATTTTAATTGCTTACAAGATACAACAAAACTGCCAATTTCATTTCAAAACTTAATAAATCTTTCTCTTCTAGCCGCTTCCTTCAAGGCTCTGGGACGGACCAAGCAGAGATTGCAAAGATCAGGCAGGCTCTCGCTGCTGGATCCAACTACTGTGGCCGTGTTCTCAACTACAAGAAGGACGGCACACCATTCTGGAACCTCCTAACCATTGCCCCCATCAAGGATGAGGATGGCAGGATCCTCAAGTTCATCGGGTCAGCTTTCTCATCATAATGCATGTGCTTCTAATTAACATATCCCTATATTAACTTGATCTTTGACCGTCTCTTGTGTTTGCCCCTGCAGGATGCAAGTGGAAGTGAGTAAATACACCGAAGGGAACAAGGATACAGTTGTTCGTCCAAATGGATTGCCAGAATCACTGATCAAATATGATGGTACTAGTTATAATTTAGCTTCTGCTTCACAACGATTTCTATGGATTTTCAGAAAGTTAGTTTCAAAATGAAAATAATATTATCTATTGCAGCAAGACAGAAGGATCAGGCTCGTAGTTCAGTGTCTGAACTTGTGCTGGCTCTGAAGAATCCACGCTCGTTGTCAGAATCATTAAATAGCACCTTTCCAAGAAAATCGCAAGAATCAATAGGCGTGTCTTCAAAAGAAGTTCCTGGGAAGAGAAACTCTGAAAGTGGATCTCGCCGTAACTCTCGCACAGGAATGAGAAGCTCACTGCAGAAAATCAGTGAAGTACCCGAAGGAGGAAGTAAAACTAGAAAATCTGGTTTACGTTCATTTATGGGGTGAGTAATGTTCATACAAGCCAAAAATGATACACTTTCTTCAATCTTCTTTCTGAATCCCTGTCCTTCGTTTTATCTGGTGACGTTTAATTCTTATATGCAGTTTTCTCGGTATGAGCCATGGAAATGTAGAGAAGAACATGCTGAAACCAAGAGATGAAGATCAACTAGTTGATAGTGATGATGAAAGACCTGAGAGCTTTGATGATGAGCTCAGGAAGAAAGAAATGAGGAGGGGTATAGACTTGGCAACTACACTTGAACGTATTGAGAAGAATTTTGTTATCACTGATCCAAGATTACCGGATAATCCGATTGTAAGACAACTGTGATTTTTCCTGCTTCCGATACCTATGTTTTTTAAATTGATAGATAGTATTTTTTTTTTATGAACTGTGTTCATTCTATGGTCAATGTTTCAGATATTTGCATCGGATAGCTTTCTGCAGTTGACAGAATATAGCCGTGAAGAAATATTAGGAAGAAACTGCAGGTAAATGCTTCTTCTTGATTACACAATTTCATTGCCTGGGTCATGTTTTAGTCTTTTTCAGCTACTCTTGAAATTACTATTATAAGGGAGTAGGCCATTATGATACATCCTCCCATTTGTGATCTTGACGCACTTTTAATCATAAGTGGACAGCTTAGAAATATCTTCAAACTGCACCTTTGTTTTTTTGTACGTTTTAAGCAGGAGTTTTGTGTAACTGCCAAATGCATCACTTCACCAATGCTTCACTTTCTCTTACTTGCAGGTTTCTTCAAGGACCTGAAACTGACCGTGAGACAGTAAAGCGAATAAGAGATGCCATAGATAACCAAACAGAGGTCACCGTTCAGCTCATAAATTATACTAAGAGTGGTATGCTACTCTTCACATGCTTGCATATTCTTGTGAGATGTCTGTCCATAATTTGTTCCACAAACTTCTAGAACCTACTAACTGCAGATGATATTGTTTACATATCTTTTTTTTTTCCATGTTCACAAATTCATCAAAAAATTACTTTTTGTTTTTTATCACTTGAATAGGTAAAAAGTTCTGGAACCTGTTTCACTTGCAACCGATGCGTGATCAGAAGGTATTATACCAAGGGACATAAGAAATGTTTTCTTTCGAATATTTAGTTTGCAAATGTTTGTGTATAATCTGAGGTGCATCAAATTTGACTGTGGATCAGGGTGATGTTCAGTACTTCATTGGGGTTCAATTAGATGGAACTGAGCGTGTCCCAGATACTGCTGCCAAAGATGGTGCCATCCTGGTTTGTAGCTACTTCAGACTTTTGTATCTGTTCATGCTATCACAAACACCTCAATAGAAACACAAGGGACGAAAAAAATGCCAAATATATCAGTATTAGCTACTGCAGTGTAGTGTTAATGCCTGCAATTTACAATGGTTTAGAGTCTAGTCATTTAGCAAAAAATTGTCTCTCTTAACCCTGGTTGTCAATGCTATGAATAGTAGAATTGAATTACATATGACATACTCATATTGTAAATCTCAACTTGTTTCATGTGAATAGTAGAATTGCATTACATATGACATACTCATATTGTAAATCTCAACTTGTTTCATGTTATTCGCTCAGTTTGCTTATGTTCTGATGACTTTACCCCATTAATGGGCTTGTTTTTTTGCATTCGTTCTGTGTAAACTATTTTGAATACTAAATGGTACTTTGGTTTATGAACTTCCCCTATCCGAAATCATAGCTTATTCAAACGCAAACCTGGATTGTTCATCTACCAGGTTAAGAAAACTGCAGACAATATTGACGAGGCTGCAAAGGAACTTCCTGATGCCAATTTGGTTAGACTAAAGAATAACTCATTTAGTTCATGAAATAAGTATGTGTGGCCACTTCTAACAGAAATGTCATATTCAGAGACCAGAGGATCTATGGGCTAATCACTCAAAATTAGTCTCGCCAAAGCCACATATGAAAGATACTGCGCCATGGAGAGCCATCCAAAAGGTATGATGTGCGTATTTTACCAATGGCTTCTTGCATGCCATTTTTCAGGCTACTTGATGAAACGGGTACCATCCAGAAAACACTTGAAAGTTACTGACATCAATTCTTCTATATAAGAATGAAGTCTTTGCAAAATACTGGCTATATATATATGCATAATTGCACATCATTGGAGATGAGCACATTACATATGGCATTCTCTTTAACCTCTCAGAAGGTTAATCTTTTTTTTTCTAGCAGGTTCTTGGGAGTGGTGAAAGCATTGATTTGAAACATTTCAGGCCAGTAAAACCTTTAGGGTCTGGTGATACTGGCAGGTAAGCCATACTACAATGCTAATCGACTCCTGTCAAATTGCCATTTTGTGTGCAACTTCACAAAGTACATCATGTGCATTGTTGTTGAAATTGTAGCGTGCACTTGGTGGAATTACTGGGCACAGGTGAATACTTTGCTATGAAAGCTATGGATAAAAGTGTCATGCTTAACCGCAACAAGGTTTGAGTAACAAATTTCTAACAAACGAAAACCATTTGCTTCTAGCTTTGATCGTTGATTTCTTTCCCTGACATTCTTATGCCTTTAGGTCCATAGAGCTACTGCTGAACGACAAATCCTTGATATAATGGATCACCCATTCCTTCCGACATTATATGCATCATTTCAGGTATGTTATGTATATAAAGGCTAGCGTATATCACTTAAAGATGATGCTCAACTTGTTATGTGTAATCTTCTTGTTTTTGTTTGGGAATTGTAATCTTCTTGTTTTAATTCTGCTCATGCGAAAGGTATTTTTATTTCCGCCATCTGAAATAGCCACATATATGTTGCAGACAAAGACACATATATGTCTAATTACTGACTACTGCTCTGGTGGTGAGCTCTTTTTGCTCCTTGATAGGCAACCTACAAAAGTTCTAAAAGAAGATGCAGTCAGGTGATTGTTGATTGAGCTGTTTCCTTTTCCTAGGTTTGGTGGCATTATGTGCACTAAGTCATTGGTCCATGAAATAAATGTCATCATTTTTTTTTTTGTGTGTATTTTGGTGGCATTGTAGATTGAGCTGTTTCTTTTCCTAGGTTAGGGATTTGAGTAGTATTCAATAAGATCTGTTGCTTAGAGATTTATGGAAAATTCTAAATACATCTTGGAGTGGCGGGGGTCTGAACTTTAGCGCTGGAATTTATAATCCTGGAAAACAGTGTTTTCAATTATCACATACATGTTACTCTTATCTTTTGGTGGTTGTTGTACAAACTAATTGCTGTAGTTGGAGACAGGAAGCAGTATTTGATAAAATTTTCAATATCATGATTGGTGCAGATTCTATGCTGCAGAAGTGGTAATTGCACTTGAATACCTGCATTGCCAAGGTAGTCCTATTCACCTTACTGCTTATTTGCTGTAAACCTTCCATTCTTTCTCATCCATGGTTGATTATGGCATGCCTGTGAGCACTGATTAATATTCAATAATCAAAATTGCATCTGCTTAATGAAATGACACGCAGCTCTCCCGCGTTGTTCGAGAAAAAATGCTCCTGTTTTGGTCGGCCAGTACTTATTATTGTTCATCTTTCAAATGTTCCTTTAATTTTCAGTGAAGATTTAAACATTCAAGAGTGTTGGTAGGCTTCCTTAGTTGACCAAAAAAAACTCCTAGACATTTGCTAGTCGCTGAGATTCTTTATTGCTTCAAAGGGTAATTTTTTCTCTTCTTCAGGTATAATCTATCGAGATTTGAAGCCGGAGAATATTTTACTTCGCAGAGATGGGCACATTTCCCTGACAGACTTTGATTTGTCTTGCTTGACATCTTGCAGACCACAGGTGGTAAATTAAACAGTTATTATTTAATTCCTTGTAACCATTTCATAAGTCATCGTAGGATTTCTGTGTTTTAATCATTAATTTGCGGAAGAGAAGACTGTTTGCTTGAAATCGATTTTATTTGCTTGACTTCTACCTCATCTGAAAAAAACAGAGATTTATTGAGAGATTTTATCTGTCGGTACTACTGATCAGCTGTCGTATCGAGCATGAAAAAAATATCTCGAGACACCTGTGGCCTGATTTTGTTGGTAATATGTTAATAGCATGATACAATTCTTCCGTGATAGGACATAGTAGCCACATGTCACTTTTTGCGCGTTGTGATACTTGAATGCATGATACCAATCTCCTGTTGTTTGATAGGTATTTCTTCCAGAAGATACTGATAAAAAGAAGAGAAGGAAAAACAGGAGTTGTCCCATATTTTTTGCAGAACCGATGCGAGCATCAAATTCGTTTGTTGGTACAGAGGAGTACATTGCGCCTGTATGTTCGTTCTCCCAATTATGTTATGTTATTCTACTATGTATGTTTTCCCAACATTTTCATTTCTTCTCTGCTTAATATATGTGGTTTGTTGTGGGACATCTTTCTGTTGTAGGAAATTATTACTGGAGCAGGACATACAAGTGCTGTTGATTGGTGGGCTCTAGGTATCTCTCTATCTCTGTGTC
Organism: Eragrostis curvula; assembly: GCA_007726485.1. Taxonomy (NCBI): domain Eukaryota; kingdom Viridiplantae; phylum Streptophyta; class Magnoliopsida; order Poales; family Poaceae; genus Eragrostis; species Eragrostis curvula. Next base: position 19,141 of record RWGY01000174.1, read on the forward strand.
TCTTCTACTATCATAACTGTTGATTTATAGTTGTTATAGAGCCTAGCTCTCTGTGAAAGACATATGGAAAGAAATAGATAAACTGACTGCGTGTTTCATGAGCATATATGTTTGTTTGTTGGTTCAGGAATTCTTCTGTATGAGATGCTATATGGTTACACGCCCTTCAGAGGGAAAACGAGACAACGGACTTTTGCAAATATTCTACACAAGGATATCAGATTTCCAGCGAGTATTCCGGTAATCATATTGAGCATTTGGTCTTATCGAATAACTGATTTCCTGTTGTCGGTAAAGAAGGAAATGCGTGTATGAATCATGTTAAAATGAACGAATTTAACAACCCATGCAGGTGAGCCTAGCTGGGAGGCAGCTGATATACCGGCTGTTGCACCGGGACCCTGCAAACAGACTGGGCTCCTACGAGGGAGCTAACGAGATCAAACAACACCCCTTCTTCCATGGAATCAACTGGGCTCTTGTTCGCGCCACGGTACACACTATATACCTCAAGTTAGCCAGCTTGATGATTATCAGTTAATACCTCCGGATTTGTATTGTTGAGGGCCGGGCAACAGTGATATGCTGAATTTGAACCAAGTGTGTTGTCCGGACGTGAAAAGGGAAAAAAATGCTAGAGTATTATTTCAGTAGTAAAGTGAGAAATTTCTAAAGGATTTACTACGTGCGAATTGAATGGACTGCAGGCTCCGCCAAAGCTGGAGGTTCCCCTGTTTTTCTCGGATGGCAGCGGCATGGTAGATGATCCTAATGCTCGTCACACACATACGGTGGATATGTTCTGAACATGAATATGGTCTCCTTTCGATGGGCGACCCTTCAGGAATTGTAATAATCTCGATAAATGTCATATATATGCATGCATATTTTTTTTCAAAAGACCTTAGAAGTCCATGCATAAATATAGACAATTGTAAGTAATAATCTTGACGAAAGATGATCGAGAGAAGGCGGTCTCTCCTGAACAATATATGCTTCTGTCATGGACAATTGTTTTGTCATGTTTTTTTTTTGAGATTAATTGTTTTGTCATGTTGTCCAGTGGCTGTAACAATGGTTTTGCATCTTCGAAACAATTTGTTTCTTTTCTTCTTTTTCTGAGAGGGAACGAAACAATTTTTTTTTTTTTGAGCATAAAAAACAATTTGTTTCCAGGTAGGAAACATCAAAGGCCGCTTTGTGGGCCGCTGGAGATTGAGGCGAAGGCCCCATACGACGATAGTTGCTTATTGCAGCGCACGCGGGCCACGGAGTAACAGCCACATCCCACATTGTATGTTCACAATTCCGAACTACTACTACTATTATCCAGAACAGAATTGTTGGGCTTAGAATGTCCCATCTGTCTGGGCCGTACAGCCCATCTTCTGGATTCGTCGTCGTTTCGTTCATCGAGAAGAAGAGAAGCGAATCCGAGACCGAGAGAGAGAGAGAGAGAGAGAGAGAGCAGCGAATCCAATTTAGAAGAATTCCATGGCGCCGCCGTTGTCCCGGCGGTTGCTGCCGCCCACCCTCCGTGCTCTCCGCCGCTGCTACTCCGCGTCCCCGGCGTCCAAGGCCGTCATCTACGACGAGCACGGCGCCCCCGACCAGGTGCTGCGGGTGGCCGATGTGCCGCCGGTGGAGCTCGGGGAGCGCGACGTCTGCGTCCGGATGCTGGCCGCCCCCATCAACCCCTCCGACATCAACCGCGTGGAGGGCGTCTACCCCGTCCGGCCGCCGCTCCCCGCCGCCGTGGGAGGCTACGAGGGGGTCGGCCAGGTCCACGCCCTCGGCCCCGCCGTCACCGCCCCACTCGCCCCCGGCGACTGGGTCATACCATCGCCCCCATCATTCGGTACATGGCAGACGTACATTGTCAAGCATCAGAGCGTGTGGCACAAGGTCCGCACCGATGTGCCCATGGAATACGCCGCCACCGTCACTGTCAACCCCCTCACCGCGCTCAGGATGCTCCAAGATTTTGTAAAACTCAATCCTGGTGCTCCTTTCTTCTTTCACCCACTAGATTGCTAGTTTGCTACTTCCATGCCTTCTCCTCTGGCCTTTTGTTTGACTCACCGCATTCATTTTCTACTCTCAGGCGATGCCATTGTCCAGAATGGCGCCACCAGCATTGTCGGCCAATGTGTTGTTCAGCTCGCCAAAGTACATGGAATTCACACCATCAACATTATAAGGGATAGGTTTGTACTCCCATCGACACAGCTTTTCTTCACATTTCAAGGATTTAGTAGTAAATCTTATTATTGCTGTACTTTTCTGATAATGTGTACTAGTTAGTAACTGAATTACGTTCATGTAGGCCTGGGTCAGAAGAAGCAAAAGATAAACTCAAACAACTTGGTGCAGATGAGGTCTTCACAGAATCGCAGCTAGACATAAGAAATGTCAAGAGTTTGCTGGTGCTCCTCTAGCTCTACCTCCTGCTTTTCCAGTCACTGCTCACCCCTGACAATTATTATCTGGTTTACTTACACTATATTCAGAGGAAGGTTATTATTATCTGAGGTTGACAAATGTAACTTTACATTGTTCTGGGCTTCCCAAGGTCCAATGTAGTAACGAACCATAAATTTCACTGGAATTACTTTTTATTGCTAGCGCTATTACAGCTGGATATACGAACCATAAAGAAGTAGGATTTTTTACCAGTTTGACAAAACCCTTATCTGAATAATGTTGTCTGCTCTGTGATGTTAGGGTGCTTTGCCAGAACCTGCATTAGGATTTAACTGTGTTGGAGGAAACGCTGCTTCTTTGGTACTCAAATTTTTGAGGTGACATTTTTAAATTTAACGAAACTTAGAATAATTCCTTTCGCTTATGCATAACCATTAACCCTTATTATGTTTAGGCAAGGAGGCACCATGGTGACATATGGTGGAATGTCCAAGAAACCTGTGACTGTTCCTACTTCATATTTCATTTTTAAGGTGAGTATTCATCGGATCATGGTCCTGGAAGATGGAGCTTCCTAAATTTGAAAACTGCTTAATATACCTGGGTCATTTTCAATGTTTTCGTGACTTCTTACGGGAATGTGCCTACGGAATTCATGTGGGAACTAGCTTCTTCAAAAATTGCCATTCCTGAATTATGTTACAGTCTCATAATGGATGACCCATTAAAGAAGTAAGTTCTGAATTATCGGCTAGTTAAGAAAATCATTCATCACAATATATGTCAGTTTATCTCAATTTGAAGGAGTCTATTGTGATTATTCCAAGATTGTTGATATTCTTCCATTATTTATATTAAATGATATTGAGTATATGAGTTACTTCCTTATCATGATGCAATGCTATTGAAGGATATTTCCCTACAAGGTTTCTGGCTACAGAAGTGGATGAACTCAGACAAGGCGGATGACTGCAGAACAACGATAGACTACCTGTTGGGCTTGGTGCACGAAGGCAAACTCAAATACGAGTATGTGAAATATTGTTCTCTTATTCATTTGTTTTTAGATGTTGGACATAGATATATATCGGTACAAAAAGAAAAGTGAATCTTTTTTGAGACATTTGCAGGATGGAGGTGAGCCCCTTGATTGATTTCAGTTTGGCTCTGGAGAAGGCAATGGGCAAACATGGAAGTCATCCAAAGCAAGTTATCAGGTTCTGAATGAGAGATGAGGGTACGTAGCAGTGATGAGCTAGATGGATTAGTCACAACCGGAGGGGGTTTATGTGGCTACTGGATCCTACAGAGTATGCCGTTGATGTGCATATACGTATATGTAGGAACCCTAGCTGCTACTATGGTTACATGAAGTGGTCGTATCTGATGTGAAACTATACACAAGGAATGGATCTTCAGTTTGGTGCTCACAAGAGTGATGAGCGTCCGAGTCTCCGATAGGTGTTATAGCCGATATTTAGATGGTTAGACGAGTTATTACTGTTCATCCTTAGTACTGGCATCGGGTTTCCAAGTTTTTTGTGGTTTGCAAGTTTGTCCTTTATTAAAGTCAAACCTACCGTTTGCCCTCATTTTGTTACTCCATTGCCCATTGTAGAGTGTTCAAATTAGAACAAATAAGTAATTGGTTGGAAAATGAAGAAAAAACTAGAATGCCTCTCTCATAAGTTGTAGTGTCCCAGCTCCCTCATAGGTTACCGCCTTTCTCATAAGCTGTAGTGTCCCAGCTACCTCATAACTTACCGGCTCTCATAAGTTGTAATGTCCCACCTCTCTCATAACTTACCTCACACATGTATGGATTAACACTAACCCTAAGATTCTACAAACGTCTAGTGCTATGTGGGAACGCCTCTCCCAAAAAAAAAAAAAAAACCTAGCCGCTGCCTCTCCTGATCCCCCTCCCTCTGCCTCTCGGTTACCACCGGTTGGGAGAGGGAGCAGGGATCCAACCCCTTTAATAGATCTAGTAATTTAAATCGTCTAGTGTTAGTCTTTTATTCATCTTGTTCTTGTGGTTTCTTCCATATGAATGCGATGGATTATGGGTTGGTGTCCATAGAGTCGTCGTTCGGGCGAAGGTGATGGCGGCCTATTTAGAATAATGGTGAGGAGCTTGTGAGGGATGTGGTTGCGTCGACGGCTGGCGGCGCGAAAGCAGATCTGGATCAGACTTGGGGCACAACCCCTCCGATATTTGTTATGCGTTTGCAAAGATCTGTCCTACGGGACAGACGACTACTGCGGTTTTCAAAAGCCTATGTGCGATTGTGGTTTGTTCAGATCTTCATGGTGACGATGGCTGAGGTGGAGGAGAGGATTTGTCAAATTTGATTGTAATTTTCTTTTTTGCCTTTGTCTTTTCTGTATCGTGCCTTGTTTTCCTTAATATAAGTCCGATTTAAGATGCCTTTGGGCATCTTTGTGTCAAAAAAAAAAAAAACACTAACCCTAAGATAGAGTTGCAAGTGAAGTAGGTGGCTGTGTGGTGAGGCTGAGTCGAGACAAGCAGAGTAAGGGTGCGATCACCTCTCATGGCCTAGGCATGACACTCTTGGCCAGATGAGAAGGGGCATCACACTCTTGGACAGACGAGGAAGGGCATCGTTGAATGAGCGAGAAGAAGGCTGAGCAAGGAGGAGTTGTGCAACAAATTTAATGCAAATATATCTCAAATTTCAGATTGGTTTGTGTATGAACACCTCATGTAGAAATAGGGCCAAATATGCAAGTTCTTAAAAGACGAGGTTGTTTGGATGCGAGCTGGTCACGCCGTACGTAAGAGAGTTTTCTAACTTGTGATTTCACTAGATTAGGCATTTACTAAAAGATATTTTGCGATATTTTTAAATGCTGCTGGCCTAGGTTTTAGACTGGTTTACACTTTTCAATGTTTTTTTGGAAATTTTTTACCAACTTTAACAGAAATTTTCAAATTGTTAAACCAGATTTCAAAATTACTGTAGGATTTCTCATAAATATTGAAAGGGAGGGGGGAACTCATGTGAACTTCGCAAGAAAGAAAGGCCCCCCTATCTGTTTGTCACCCCTCTCGTGCTGTGGATCTCCTTCCTCTGCCCCGGTGACCAGAGCAGAGAGAGGGTAAGAGGGAAGGCGAGAGAGGGAGGAGGTCAGGGCCGCCATGGACGACTACGCGCGGGAGATGATGGAGCTCAAGACGCTCGTCACCCGCACCCTCGAGAAGAAGGGTGTCCTCGCCAAGATCAGGGTCAGTCTGTCTCTCCTTTTTTCTCCTTCCTTCCTTGTCTCCTTCCTTCCTTGATCCAGATTTCCCACATGATCCCCCTCACCAGTACAGGGGATAGGATAGTACAGTCGCCGCCCCCGCGGATCCAGATTCCCCTCGCGTCTGCTTCAGGGATCTGGACCTTCGTCTCCGCAACATCTTTCACAAGTTTGCAAATCATTTTGTAATCTAAACCGTGCGAGAAAAAAACGAGGCCATTTTTTCGCAGCAAGGATTGAGCAGCCTAATCCGTTCAATCCACTATATTTCTAATTGCAATGCTGAGCCTTTTGGTGCTGTTGCTTCTTACTCACGAGGAATATGCGACTTTTCTCATTGCTAAAGAAAATTTCATATTGCATAGTAATTTTATCTAGTCTAGTTGAAGTTGCTTTATGACTTGGTGCTCACGCTCTTGGAACCCTTGCTAGGGGGAAATGTGTCATGTTGAGGAAAAACTTGTAGCCAAGTCGATTTCTTTTTTTACTTCTTTCTTATCTGTATATACCAAGTACTGACATGCAAAATAAATTGTCAATAGCTTCCCTCTGATGTATCTGGCTGCATGATAGGCTGAGCTGAGGGCAAGTGTGTTTGAGGCCATAGAAGAGGAGGATCGTGTAGTAGAGAATGACGATGGTGGGAATCCAGCTTTGCTTGGTAGCTGCAATGACCGGGCTAAGCAACTGCATGCTTCACCTTCAGGTTTGCAATGACCGGTTCAAATTTCAATGTCAGTCACAACCTTTTTTTTTAATCCTGCTACGTTTTTTTGGTTGCATCTGTCAGATATTTACACATTTATTGATACATATTTTTATGCTGCTTTTCTTGAACAAATGCTGCTGAAATGCTGTAGTTTTCTATTCCTATTCCATTCATGATAACATTTACACTGCTGGAAATGTAGGCTTATTCTGATACTTATAGCTTTGCAACACTGTACCCAGTGTTTAAAAAAGCGGTCTAGGCGGCCGATTAAGCGCCGCCTAGGCGCTGCGTGGTGCCGCACCACGTCGTTTTCGGGAAAGCGACGGGATTAAGCGGTCATGCAGCTAGGCGGAGAAAAGCGGCGATTATTTCCGCTTTTGAGCAGGGCAGAGGAAAAAAGCGTGTGGAAACAGAGGATTTTTCGCGCTCCTGCTGCCCCAAATCAAGCCCCCATCTAGAGCTCGCGCCCGGCTCCGCTTGTTTCCCGCCGGTGGCCGTCGAGGAGCGCCGCCGCCGTTCTTGCGCCGCACTGGGCCGACCATCGAGAGCTCCTGTACCCCCACCAGATCCGGCGCTAGTGACCGTGGTGCGGCTCCCTCCTGTTAGTTGCGGTGGCTGATTGAAAATAGGAGCAGGAAGGAGAACGAGAGGAGCAGGGGAGGAGCGACGGCGGAGAAAACAGCGGAGAGACTCGGGCAGTCGTGGTGGCTCGTGGCTGCCGTATGTGATCTGCTACTGGACGAGGAGATAAGGTGTGGGCGATGGGGCTATGGGCTTGCTGATGGGCCGAGCTAGCTAGCCCAGCACATTTCCCTCTCCTTTCTTTTTTTTTTTCTTTTTCAGGTGCTATACATGATTATTACATATTAAATATATACTTGAATTTCTCCGCTTTTTCGCAAACGCCTAGAAACGCCTAGGCGCCGCCTAGGCGGTGCCTCTCCGCCCGCTTTCGTGTACCGCTTTTTAAAACACTGACTGTACCTATATGTTTTTCTCTGTTTCTCTTGATTGAGGACTAGTCTAAGTCCTTGGCTTTGTATGGTTCTGCATTGATGCTATTTAGAGGAGGAAAAAAAAAGATATTGTATAATGTATTGTTTTTGGACCGTATTATGTTGTTTTGGGTCCCATCTCGGGTATCTTGCCTATTGAAGAACTAAGGTGTCCATGCTTGGCCTAAAATAAGTTTGTCCATATGTTTTGCAAGCTGAGCATAACATCAACGATTTATTTTCGAATTTTTTTGCAGGTAGGTTATTAACGGCACTTGTATGTGAATACTTGGAATGGGCTCAGCTAAGTCATACAATGAAAGTTTACTTGCCAGAATGTAATCTGGTACTACTCTTTGTATTTGACATTTGTTGGTTCTGCATATCCAAAATCTACATTTTACTAATGTGAGCCCCTTCCATTCGTATATCAGCCCAAGGACTTCTGGAAGAATGAGCTGAAAGATTTTTCTAACAAAAGTGGAGCTGAAGGGAGCAGGAGTGCTGAGAGTGGTCCCATGCTTTTAGATGTTCTTGAAGGTTATCTGAAATATGAGGTTTATCTCTCGCAAACTTGGAAAGATAATCATATTGTTAAAAATTATTTCTTGTCATCGCTTGCTATAGTTGATTAGCTTATTCTGTTGACCAGAATTTGTCTCAAACAAGGATGGGCGGTAGGAGGATGATGTCTTCGGAGTCTGATCCAGGACTAAATGTTGAACATCGGAACATGAGGAGGCCAACATCATCTTCAGTTGGAAGCCTGCCTCCTAGTGGAAGGTAACTGTGATGCCATATTCTTCTGCCTTTGTAACTATTGCATCAGCTATTTGTTTTTCCACTAATTGTCTGTGGTACCATTTTATTTTGAATTTGCCAGGCCAATCTCATCGTCTCAGACATCAGGTGCCTGTTTCGATATGTAATATTTTCAGTTTGATGAATGCAGTATTGTTGTTCTGAACTCTCTAAACAAGTGGCTTGTGATTTTAGATCGAAGAGGGGGTTCTTCAGCTTCTGGTGTCAGGAAAGATGAGTACAACTGGCGATACGACGCGGATGATATCTCAGAGGACGTGCTCCGGGCATCCACCGCTCTAGAAAACATCCAATTAGACCGCAAATCTCGGAATTTGCCAACATCTTGGAGGTAGGATCAATTGATCCTTAGAAACGTGTGCCATATGGCTTTTGGTCCAGAATGTCGTGTAAAGTATATATGGTGTACTACTTTTGCAGGCATCCAGGCGATAGCACCGAGTAACCACAAGTTTGTACTACTGCCTAGTGGACGGGGATGTGGCTTTGAGCTGGTTGTAGGTTTGGTTCGTTGACCTTGTAGGGTAATTTGCGGTGTTATGTGAGTGTGTTATTAGAGATTCTAGATTATTATGGTTTGTAACAGACAAATATTGTTTGGTGTTTTAAGAGAATTCGTTTTGATAAGAATGTTGACATGGCAGCAACAGCATGGATGGTTGGTGATCAACATGTACATGCGGTGGCTGTTTTTGTGTTCTGCCGTTTGTGCCAGGCCTGCAAGCGAGCCTGAATTTGACACTGGGAGTCCGAATCCGAGGCATACCAGCATGTATGGTGTATGAGGCTCTGAGGCTAGAGTTCTTCCTCAGGCGGGACTGAGCTCTACGCCGGGCACAGGATCAAGCATACATTGTTGCATTCATCTGATGATGAACCATGCCCGCGCTGGCGACCTCCAGCAGCAGACAAAGGACGTTCACATCACACTAGCAGCTGCCTGAATCGGTTGTGATGACGTTCCCATAATTTCTCCGGCCGCTTCTCCATGGGGCTCATGCGCACGTTTTTCGTAGATATGGTCGTTTCGAGCCGTTTTAACGGGCTATACCCCACGAAAATTGCTCGAAAGGACGTTTTTTGTGGATACATCCATTTCAAGCAGTTTTCGTGGGTTATAGCACAAGCCCTAGGGTGATTTTCGGCACCCGGAACGATTTTCTCGACGCTCACCCTTTTACACACGGCCTCACAATAGGAGACATTTCATGAGGTTTTTGTGAATTGCATTTATTTCCAGTCTCTGAAAACTGGCTCGTAATTGGTGAAAATGACCCAAAAACACCTCGAAACGGGTGTAGAAGACATTTCATTAGATTTCCGTGGATTTTTGGGGCGTAGGACGCCCGTTAAGAGGTGTTTTGGGGCCATTTTCACCAATTACAAGCCGGTTTTCGGGCGCTGGAAATAAATGCATGTCTCTTTGATTTTTAATTGCACATGGATGAAACCACTGACCCGTAGGACACCTCCCGGGGATGCTTCTCTGAGCGAGAGATGCCGGCATACATGTTTTTCACGAAATTGCCGTTTGAGGCCGTTTTCATGGGCTATAGGCTATAGCACATGCTTCGGGCCGATTTTTGGCACCCGGACCAATTCCGAAACGCCTGCCCAGATAAGCACAACCTCATAGTAGAAGATATTTCATGAAGTTTTCATACATTTTTAAGGCCTACGACGCCCGTTTCGAGGCTTTTTTGGTCATTTTCACTAGTTACAAATCTGTTTTGGGGCATTGGAAATCATTGCCTGTCTCATCGATTTTTAACGTAGACTGTACATGGATGCAACCTCTGACCCATAGGAAACCTCCCAAGATGCTTATATGGGGCGAGAGATGTCGGCACAAATGTTTTTTGCGAAACTGCCTGTCGGCGTTGTGAAACCGGCCGACGAGTAAATTTTGATTGGGAAAAGTGGGTGAAATGACACGGTGGGTTATACTGGTTCGGGCGATCGAAGCCTTACATCCAGTGAGTTGGTTTGGATTGTATTGCTCGTAGTAGGGGTTACAAGCCAAGCGAGAGAGGGAAGAACTCCCAAGTCTCCAAGTGTTCGTGTGTTTGTGAGAGCTCGTCCTGGCGTGCGTCGCAAGAACGAGCGTGAGTGTGTGAGTGTGTTGTGAGTGAAGTGAATTCGCCCCCCCCCCCCCCTTGCCGTGGTCCAGCCTTTCCTTTTATCTAGTCAAGGGAAGGCTGGCTTTACAAGGATGGAGGAAAGAAGAAAAAGAAAACTAAGGAAAAGATAGTATGAGTAGGCCGTAGGCAGGGACGAGCGCTTCCTTCCCCGGCGCCTTCTCTCGCGGACAAGGATGATGATGTCGGCTGCAGTTGCGTTGCGGCGGGGGTGTCCGAGTCTTGTTTTTGACTGTTTGAGTACTGTTCTGACCCTGTTGGGCGCCGCCCGGAACTGTTCCCATGTACGGGACGGCTTGACCGCTGTCAAATGTCCCCGCGGGATGTGCGGAACAGCGGCTCACGTCGCATGATGGATAAAAGGATGCCCACTTGCGATCCAATTAAATGCGACCTAACCGCCAAGTCCCGACTCCCGCTGTCCGACTGCTCTTTGCATAGCTGGGGTCGGGCGATCGGGGTCGGCCGAGGCGGAGTTTTCGTCCGACCCTTCGGGGGTCGGGGGAACTCTCGCGGGGTCGGACCGGGCTCCCCACATGGGGTTGTTTCCAGGTGAGAGTCGGGCGTGGCCCCGCGAATCATCCAGCCCACCCATGTCAGCATTGTGGGCCGGGTGTTGTTTTTGTTTCTCGAGCAGCGTGGCAACCTTTAACACGGCCGCCTTTCTTATGCTTAACTGTCGGGTTTATGAGGTTAACCGCGGGTACCTAATGTTAGGTATCCGACACTGCCTTTTCAAGCTGTTTTAATGGGCTATAGCACATGTCTCAGGCCGATTTTTGCCACCTGGACCAATTCTGGAACGCCTGCCCATTTTTCATTGATTTTTGGGGCATACGGCGCCGGTTTTGAGGTGTTATTAAGCCATTTTCACCAGTTACGAGGCGGTTCTTGGGCGCTGAAAATCCTTGCCTATCCAATCGATTTTAACGTAGACTCGAAATGGATGCAACCTCTGACTCGTAGGACACCTTGCAAAATAACTGGTGATTTTAACGCAGGGATTTTCATCGCCCGAAAACCGTGTTGTAACTGGTGAAAATAGCCCAAAAACGCACCGGAACTAGCGTCGTACGCCCCCAAAACCCAAGAAAACCACATGAAATGTCTTCTATTATGAGGCTCTGCGTATCTGGGCAGGCATTCCGGAATTGGTCTGGGTGCTAAAAATCGGCCCGAGGCATAGGCTATAGCCTATGAAAACGGCCTGAAAAGGCAGCATCGCGGAAAAAAATCATGACATCATCTCTCGTCCCGGATAAGAATCCTACAAGGGGTCCTTCAGGTCAGAGGTTGCATCCATGTTCAGTCTATGATAAAAATCAATGAGACAGACAGGGAGTTCCAGCGCCTGAAAATCGGCTCGTATCTGGTGAAAATGGCCAAACAAGGCCTCGAAACGGGCGTCATAGGCCCTAAAAATCCATGGAAACCTCGTGAAATGTCTTATATTATGAGGCTGTGTGTATCTGGGCAGGCATTCCGGAAATGGTTCGGGTGCCAAAATCGGCCCGAGTCGTGTGCCATGAAAACGGTCTGAAAAAGCCAGAATCGCGAAAAAAAAACATGCCCGCAACTCTCGCCCCGGATAAGGATCCCGGAAGGTGTCCTTTGGCTCAGAGGTTGCATCCATGTCCAATCTGTGATAAAAATCGATGAGACAGGCAAGGGTTTCCAGCGCCCGAAAACCGGCTCGTAACTGGTGAAAATGGCCCTGAATTGCCTCAAAACGAGCGCCGTAGCACACGACTCGAGCCGATTTTTGGCACCCGGACCATTTCTGGAATGCCTGCCCAGATACGCACAACCTCATAATTAAGACATTTCACGAGGTTTCCATGGATTTTTGGGGCCTACGATGCCCGTTTTGAGGCGTTTTTTTGCCATTTTCACCAGATACGAGCCGGTTTTCGGGCGCAGGAAATCTGTGCTTGTCTCATTGATTTTTATCATAGACTGGACATGGATGCAAGCTCTGACCTGAAGGACACCTTCTAGGATGGATATAAGAGAGATGACGACACGATTTTATTTCGCGATACTGCCTTTTCAGGCTGTTTTCATGGGCTATAGCACACGCCTCGGGCCGATTTTTGGCACCCTGGCCATTTCCGGAATGCCTGCCCAGAAACACATAGCCTCATAGTATAAGACATTTCACAAGATTTCCATGAATTTTTGGGCCTACGACCCCTGTTTCGAGGCGTTTTGGGGCCATTTTTACCAGTTTTGAGCCGGTTTTCGGGCGCCGGATATCCCTGCATGTCTCATCGATTTTTATCATAGACTGGACATGGATGAAACCTCTGACCTGAAGGACACCTTCTAGGTTGCTTATCCGGGACGAGAGATGATGGCACGATTTTTTTCGCGGTACTACCTTTTTAGGCAGTTTTCATAGGCTATAGCACACGCCTCGGACCGATTTTTGGCACCCGGACCATTTCCAGAATGCCTGCCCAGAAACGCATAGCCTCATAGTATAAGACATTTCATAAGGTTTCCATAGATTTTTGGGGTCAACGGCGCTCGTTTTGAGGCGTTTCAGGGCCATTTTCACCAGTTACGAGCCGATTTTCGAGCGTTGGAAACCCTTGCCTGTCTCATCGATTTTTATTATAGACTGGACATGGATGCAACCTCTGAGCCGACGAACACCTTCCGGGATACTTATCCATGGCGAGAGCTGTCGGCATGTTTTTTTTCGCGATATTGCCTTTACAGGCCGTTTTCATGGGCTATACACGACTGAGGCCGATTTTTGCCACCCGTACCATTTCCGGAATGCCTGCCTAGATACGCACAGCCTCATAATATAAGACATTTGACGAGGTTTCCATGGATTTTTAGGGCCTACGATTCCCGTTTTGAGGCGTTTTTTTCGCCATTTTCACCACATACGAGCCGGTTTTCGGGCGCTTGAAATCCGTGTCTGTCTCATTGATTTTTATCATAGACTGGACATGGATGCAACCTCTGACCTGAAGGACACCTTCTAGGATGGTTATACGGGATGAGAGATGACGACACGATTTTATTTCGCGATACTGCCTTTTCAGGCCGTTTTCATGGGCTATAGCACACGCCTCGGGCTGATTTTTGGCACCCTGACCATTTCCGGAATGCCTGCCTAGAAATGCATAGCCTCATAGTATAAGACATTTCACAAGATTTTCATGGATTTTTTTGGACCTATGGCGCCCGTTTCGAGGCGTTTTGGGGCCATTTTTACCAGTTTTCAGCCGGTTTTCGGGCGCTGGATATCCCTGCATGTCTCATCGATTTTTATCATGGACTGGACATGGATGAAACCTCTGACCTGAAGGACACCTTCTAGGATGCTTATCCGGGACGAGAGATGATGGCACGATGTTTTTCGCGGTACTAACTTTTCAGGCCGTTTTCGTGGGCTATAGCACACGCCTCGGGCCGATTTTTGGCACCCGGACCATTTCCAGAATGCCTGCCCAGAAATGCATAGCCTCATAGTATAAGACATTTCATAAGGTTTCCATGGATTTTTGGGTTCAACGGCGCTCGTTTTGAGGCGTTTCAGGGCCATTTTCACCAGTTACGAGCCGGTTTTCGGGCGCTGGAAACCCTTGCTTGTCTCATCGATTTTTATCATAAACTGGACATGGGTGCAACCTCTGAGCCGAAGGACACCTTCCGGCATGCTTATCCGGGGCGAGAGCTGCCGGCATGTTTTCTTTTCACGATACTACCTTTTCAGGCCGTTTACATGGGCTAGAGCACACGACTCAGGCCGATTTTTGGCACCCGGACCATTTCCGGAATGCCTGCCCAGATACGCACAGCCTCATAATATAAGACATTTCACGAGGTTTCCATGGATTGTTGGGGCCTACGATGCCCGTCTCGAAGCGTTTTTTCGCCATTTTCACCAGATACAAGCCGGTTTTCGGGCGCTGGAAATCCGTGCCTGTCTCATTGATTTTCATCATAGACTGGACATGGATGCAACCTCTGACCTGAAGGACACCTTCTAGGATGGATATACGGGACGAGAGATGACGGCACGATTTTATTTCGCGATACTGCCTTTTCAGGCCGTTTTCATGGGCTATAGCACACGCCTCGGGCTGATTTTTGGCACCCTGAACATTTCCGGAATGCCTGCCCAGAAACGCATATCCTCATAGTATAAGACATTTCACAAGATTTCCATGGATTTTTTTGGGCCTACGGCGCCCGTTTCGAGGCGTTTTAGGGCCATTTTTACCAGTTTTGAGCCGGTTTTTGGGCCCTGGATATCCCCGCATGTCTCATCGATTTTTATCATACACTGGATATGGATGAAACCTCTGACCTGAAGGACGCCTTGTAGGATGCTTATCCGGGACGAGAGATGATGGCACGATTTTTTTCGCGATACTGCCATTTCAGGCCGTTTTCATGGGCTATACCCGACTCAGGCCGATTTTTGGCACCCGTACCATTTCCGGAATGCCTGCCTAGAAACGCACAACCTCATAATATAAGACATTTGACGAGGTTTCGATGGATTTTTGGGGCCTACGATTCCCGTTTCGAGGCGTTTTTTTCGCCATTTTCATCACATACGAGCCGGTTTTCGGGCGCTAAAAATCCGTGTCTGTCTCATTGATTTTTATCATAGACTGGACATGGATGCAACCTCTGACCTGAAGGACTCCTTCTAGGATGCTTAGCCGGGACGAGAGATGATGGCACGATTTTTTTCGCGGTACTACCTTTTCAGGCCGTTTTCATGGGCTATAGCACACGCCTCGGACCGATTTTTGGCACCCGGACCATTTCCAGAATGCCTGCCCAGAAATGCATAGCCTCATAGTATAAGATATTTCATAAGGTTTCCATGGATTTTTGGGGTCAACAGCGCTCGTTTTGAGGCGTTTCAGGGCTATTTTCACCAGTTACGAGCTGGTTTTCGGGCGGTGGAAACCCTTGCCTGTCTCATCGATTTTTAGCATAGACTGGACATGGATGCAACCTCTAAGCCGAAGGACACATTCCGGGATGCTTATCCAGGGCGAGAGCTGCCGGCATGTTTTTTTTTCGCGATACTGCCTTTTCATGCCGTTTTCATGGGCTATACCACACGCCTCAGGCTGATTTTTGGCACCCTGACCATTTCCGGAATGCCTGCCTAGAAACGCATAGCCTCATAGTATAAGACATTTCACAAGATTTCCATGGATTTTTTGGGCTTGCGGCGCCCATTTCGAGGCGTTTTGGGGCCATTTTTACCAGTTTTGAGCCAGTTTTCGGGCGTTGGATATCCCTGCATGTCTCATCGATTTTTATCATGGACTGGACATGGATGAAACTTCTGACCTGAAGGACACCTTCTAGGATGCTTTTCCGGGACGAGAGATGATGGCACGATGTTTTTCGCGGTACTAACTTTTCAGGCCGTTTTCGTGGGCACGCCTCGGGCCGATTTTTGGCACCCGGACCATTTTCAGAATGCCTGCCCAGAAACGCATAGCCTCATAGTATAAGACATTTCATAAGGTTTTCATGGAACTTTGGGGTGAACGGCGCTCGTTTTGAGGCGTTTCAGGGCTATTTTCACCAGTTACGAGCCGGTTTTCGGGCGCTGGAAACCCTTGTCTGTCTGATCGATTTTTATCATAAAATGGACATAGATGCAACCTCTGAGCTGAAGGACACCTTCCAGGATGCTTATCCGGGGCGAGAGCTGCCGACATGTTTTCTTTTCGCGATACTGCCTTTTCAGGCCGTTTTCATGGGCTATAGCACACGACTCGGGCCGATTTTTGGCACCCGGACCATTTCCGGAATGCCTGCCCAGATACGCACAGCCTCATAATATAAGACATTTCATGAGGTTTCCATGGATTGTGGGGGCCTACGATGCCCGTCTCGAAGCGTTTTTTCGCCATTTTCACCAGATACGAGCCGGTTTTCGGGCGCTGGAAATCCGTGCCTGTCTCATTGATTTTCATCATAGACTAGACATGGATGCAACCTCTGACCTGAAGGACACCTTCTAGGATGGATATACGGGACGAGAGATGACGACACAATTTTATTTCGCGATACTGCCTTTTCAGACCGTTTTCATGGGCGCACACGCCTCGGGCTGATTTTTGGCACCCTGACCATTTCCGGAATGCCTGCCCAGAAACGCATATCCTCATAGTATAAGACATTTCACAAGATTTACCTAGATTTTTTTGGGCCTACGGCGCCCGTTTCGAGGCGTTTTGGGGCCATTTTTACCAGTTTTGAGCCGGTTTTTGGGCGCTGGATATCTCTGCATGTCTCATCGATTTTTATCATATAGTGGATATGGATGAAACCTCTGACCTGAAGGACGCCTTCTAGGATGCTTATCCGGGACGAGAGATGATGGCACGATTTTTTTCGCGGTACTACCTTTTCAGGCCGTTTTCATGGGCTATAGCACACGCCTCGGGCCGATTTTTGGCACCCGGACCATTTTCAGAATGCCTGCCCAGAAACGCATAGCCTCATAGTATAAGACATTTCATAAGGTTTTCATGGATTTTTGGGGTCAACGGCGCTCGTTTGGAGGCGTTTCAGGGCCATTTTCACCCGTTACGAGCCGGTTTTCGGGCGCTGGAAACCCTTGCCTGTCTCATCGATTTTTATCATAAACTAGACATAGATGCAACCTCTGAGCCGAAGGACACCTTCCGGGATGCTTTTCCGGGGTGAGAGCTGCCGGCATGTTTTCTTTTCGCAATACTGCCTTTTCAAGCCGTTTTCATGGGCTATAGCACACGACTCGGGCCGATTTTTTGCACCCGGACCATTTCCAGAATGCCTGCCTAGATACGCACAACCTGATAATATAAGACATTTGACGAGGTTTCCATGGATTTTTGGGGCCTACGATTCCCGTTTCGAGGCGTTTTTTCGCCAATTTCACCAAATACGAGCCGGTTTTCGGGCGCTGGAAATCCGTGTCTGTCTCATTGATTTTTATCATAGACTGGACATGGATGCAACCTCTGACCTGAAGGACACCTTCTAGGATGGTTATACGGGACGAGAGATGACGACACGATTTTATTTCGCGATACTGCCTTTTCAGACCGTTTTCATGGGCGCACACGCCTCGGGCTGATTTTTGGCACCCTGACCATTTCCGGAATGCCTGCCCAGAAACGCATATCCTCATAGTATAAGATATTTCACAAGATTTACCTAGATTTTTTTGGGCCTACGGCGCCCGTTTCGAGGCGTTTTGGGGCCATTTTTACCAGTTTTGAGCCGGTTTTTGGGCGCTGGATATCTCTGCATGTCTCATCGATTTTTATCATATAGTGGATATGGATGAAACCTCTGACCTGAAGGACGCCTTCTAGGAAGCTTATCCGGGACGAGAGATGATGGCACGATTTTTTTCGCGGTACTACCTTTTCAGGCCGTTTTCATGGGCTATAGCACACGCCTCGGGCCGATTTTTGGCACCCGGACCATTTTCAGAATGCCTGCCCAGAAACGCATAGCCTCATAGTATAAGACATTTCATAAGGTTTTCATGGATTTTTGGGGTCAACGGCGCTCGTTTGGAGGCGTTTCAGGGCCA
Organism: Eragrostis curvula; assembly: GCA_007726485.1. NCBI lineage: Eukaryota > Viridiplantae > Streptophyta > Magnoliopsida > Poales > Poaceae > Eragrostis > Eragrostis curvula. Next base: position 37,084 of record RWGY01000174.1, read on the forward strand.
TTTTCACCCGTTTCGAGCCGGTTTTCGGGCGCTGGAAACCCTTGCCTGTCTCATCGATTTTTATCATAAACTGGACATAGATGCAACCTCCGAGCCGAAGGACACCTTCCGGGATGCTTTTCCGGGGTGAGAGCTGCCGGCATGTTTTCTTTTCGCAATACTGCCTTTTCAAGCCGTTTTCATGGGCTATAGCACACGACTCGGGCCGATTTTTTGCACCCGGACCATTTCCAGAATGCCTGCCTAGATACGCACAACCTCATAATATAAGACATTAGACGAGGTTTCCATGGATTTTTGGGGCCTACGATTCCCGTTTCGAGGCGTTTTTTCGCCAATTTCACCAAATACGAGCCGGTTTTCGGGCGCTGGAAATCCGTGTCTGTCTCATTGATTTTTATCATAGACTGGACATGGATGCGACCTCTGACCTGAAGGACACCTTCTAGGATGGTTATACGGGACGAGAGATGACGGCACGATTTTATTTCGCGATACTGCCTTTTCAGGCCGTTTTCATGGGCTATAGCACACGCCTCGGGCTGATTTTTGGCACCCGGACCATTTCCGGAATGCCTGCCCAGAAACGCATATCCTCATAGTATAAGACATTTCACAAGATTTACCTAGATTTTTTTGGGCCTACGGCGCCCGTTTCGAGGCGTTTTGGGGCCATTTTTACCACTTTTGAGCTGGTTTTTGGGCGCTGGATATCCCTGCATGTCTCATCGATTTTTATCATACACTGGATATGGATGAAACCTCTGACCTGAAGGACGCCTTCTAGGACGCTTATCCGGGACAAGAGATGATGGCACAATTTTTTTCGCGGTACTACCTTTTCAGGTCGTTTTCATGGGCTATAGCACACGCCTCGGGCCGATCTTTGGCACCCGGACCATTTTCAGAATGCCTGCCCAGAAACGCATAGCCTCATAGTATAAGACATTTCATAAGGTTTTCATGGATTTTTGGGGTCAACGGCGCTCGTTTGGAGGCGTTTCAGGGCCATTTTCACCCGTTTCGAGCCGGTTTTCGGGCGCTGGAAACCCTTGCCTGTCTCATCGATTTTTATCATAAACTGGACATAGATGCAACCTCCGAGCCGAAGGACACCTTCCGGGATGCTTTTCCGGGGTGAGAGCTGCCGGCATGTTTTCTTTTCGCAATACTGCCTTTTCAAGCCGTTTTCATGGGCTATAGCACACGACTCGGGCCGATTGTTTGCACCCGGACCATTTCCAGAATGCCTGCCTAGATACGCACAACCTCATAATATAAGACATTAGACGAGGTTTCCATGGATTTTTGGGGCCTACGATTCCCGTTTCGAGGCGTTTTTTCGCCAATTTCACCAAATACGAGCCGGTTTTCGGGCGCTGGAAATCCGTGTCTGTCTCATTGATTTTTATCATAGACTGGACATGGATGCGACCTCTGACCTGAAGGACACCTTCTAGGATGGTTATACGGGACGAGAGATGACGGCACGATTTTATTTCGCGATACTGCCTTTTCAGGCCGTTTTCATGGGCTATAGCACACGCCTCGGGCTGATTTTTGGCACCCGGACCATTTCCGGAATGCCTGCCCAGAAACGCATATCCTCATAGTATAAGACATTTCACAAGATTTACCTAGATTTTTTTGGGCCTACGGCGCCCGTTTCGAGGCGTTTTGGGGCCATTTTTACCACTTTTGAGCTGGTTTTTGGGCGCTGGATATCCCTGCATGTCTCATCGATTTTTATCATACACTGGATATGGATGAAACCTCTGACCTGAAGGACGCCTTCTAGGACGCTTATCCGGGACAAGAGATGATGGCACAATTTTTTTCGCGGTACTACCTTTTCAGGTCGTTTTCATGGGCTATAGCACACGCCTCGGGCCGATCTTTGGCACCCGGACCATTTTCAGAATGCCTGCCCAGAAACGCATAGCCTCATAGTATAAGACATTTCATAAGGTTTTCATGGATTTTTGGGGTCAACGGCGCTCGTTTGGAGGCGTTTCAGGGCCATTTTCACCCGTTTCGAGCCGGTTTTCGGGCGCTGGAAACCCTTGCCTGTCTCATCGATTTTTATCATAAACTGGACATAGATGCAACCTCCGACCCGAAGGACACCTTCCGGGATGCTTTTCCGGGGTGAGAGCTGCCGGCATGTTTTCTTTTCGCAATACTGCCTTTTCAAGCCGTTTTCATGGGCTATAGCACACGACTCGGGCCGATTGTTTGCACCCGGACCATTTCCAGAATGCCTGCCTAGATACGCACAACCTCATAATATAAGACATTAGATGAGGTTTCCATGGATTTTTGGGGCCTACGATTCCCGTTTCGAGGCGTTTTTTCGCCAATTTCACCAAATACGAGCCGGTTTTCGGGCGCTGGAAATCCGTGTCTGTCTCATTGATTTTTATCATAGACTGGACATGGATGCGACCTCTGACCTGAAGGACACCTTCTAGGATGGTTATACGGGACGAGAGATGACGGCACGATTTTATTTCGCGATACTGCCTTTTCAGGCCGTTTTCATGGGCTATAGCACACGCCTCGGGCTGATTTTTGGCACCCGGACCATTTCCGGAATGCCTGCCCAGAAACGCATATCCTCATAGTATAAGACATTTCACAAGATTTACCTAGATTTTTTTGGGCCTACGGCGCCCGTTTCGAGGCGTTTTGGGGCCATTTTTACCACTTTTGAGCTGGTTTTGGGCGCTGGATATCCCTGCATGTCTCATCGATTTTTATCATACACTGGATATGGATGAAACCTCTGACCTGAAGGACGCCTTCTAGGACGCTTATCCGGGACAAGAGATGATGGCACAATTTTTTTCGCGGTACTACCTTTTCAGGTCGTTTTCATGGGCTATAGCACACGCCTCGGGCCGATCTTTGGCACCCGGACCATTTTCAGAATGCCTGCCCAGAAACGCATAGCCTCATAGTATAAGACATTTCAAAAGGTTTTCATGGATTTTTGGGGCCTTCAGGGCCATTTTCACCAGTTATGATCCGGTTTTCGGGCGCTGGAAACCCTTGCCTGTCTCATCGATTTTTATCATAAACTGGACATAGATGCAACCTCTGAGCCGAAGGACACCTTCCGGGATGCTTATCCGGGGCGAGAGCTGCCGGCATGTTTTTCTTTTCGCGATACTGCCTTTTCAGGCCGTTTTCATGGGCGCCTTGGGCTGATTTGTGGCACCCTGACCATTTCCGGAATGCCTGCCCAGAAACGCATATCCTCATAGTATAAGACATTTCACAAGATTTCCATGGATATTTTTGGGCCTACGGCGCCCGTCTCGAGGCGTTTGGGCCATTTTTACCAGTTTTGAGCCGGTTTTTGGGCGCTGGATATCCCTGCATGTCTCATCGATTTTTATCATACAGTGGATATGGATGAAACCTCTGACCTAAAGGATGCCTTCTAGGATGCTTATCCGGGACGAGAGATGATGGCACGATTTTTTTCGCGCTACTACCTTTTCAGGCCGTTTTCATAGGCTATAGCACACGCCTCGGACCGTTTTTTGGCACCCGGACCATTTCCAGAATGCCTGCCCAGAAACGCATAGCCTCATAGTATAAGACATTTCATAAGGTTTCCATGGATTTTTGGGGTCAACGGCGCTCGTTTTGAGGCGTTTCAGGGCCATTTTCACCAGTTACGAGCTGGTTTTCGGGCGTTGGAAACCCTTGCCTGTCTTATCGATTTTTATCATAGACTGGACATGGATGCAACCTCTGAGCCGAAGGACACCTTTCGGGATGCTTATCCAGGGCGAGAGCTGCTGGCATGTTTTTTTTTCGCGATACTGCCTTTTCAGGCCGTTTTCATGGGCTATACCCGACTCAGGCCGATTTTTTGCACCCGTACCATTTCCGGAATGCCTGCCTAGATACGCACTGCCTCATAATATAAGACATTTGACGAGGTTTCCATGGATTTTTGGGGCCTACGATTCCCGTTTCGAGGAGTTTTTTCACCATTTTCACCACACACGAGCCGGTTTTCGGGCCCTGGAAATCCGTGTTTGTCTCATTGATTTTTATCATAGACTGGACATGGATGCAACCTCTGAACTGAAGGACACCTTCTTGGATGGTTATACGGGACGAGAGATGACGGCACGATTTTATTTCGCGATACTACCTTTTCAGGCCGTTTTCATGGGTTATAGCACACGCCTCGGGCTGATTTTTGGCACCCTGACCATTTCCGGAATGCCTGCCTAGAAACGCATATCCTCATAGTATAAGACATTTCACAAGATTTCCATGGATTTTTTTGGCCTGCGGCGCCCGTTTCGAGGCGTTTTGGAGCCATTTTTACCAGTTTTGAGCCGGTTTTCGGGCGCTGGATATCCCTGCATGTTTCATCGATTTTTATCATGGACTTTACATGGATGAAACCTCTGACCTGAAGGACACCTTCTAGGACGCTTATCCGGGACGATAGATGATGGCACGATTTTTTTCGCGGTACTACCTTTTCAGGCCGTTTTCATGGGCTATAGCACACGCCTCGGGCCGATTTTTGGCACCCGGACCATTTTCAGAATGCCTGCCCAGAAACGCATAGCCTCATAGTATAAGACATTTCATAAGGTTTTCATGGATTTTTGGGGTCAACGGCGCTCGTTTTGAGGCGTTTTAGGGCCATTTTCACCCGCTACGAGCCGGTTTTCGGGCGCTGGAAACCCTTGCTTGTCTCATCGATTTTTAACATAAACTGGACGTAGATGCAACCTCTGAGCCGAAGGACACCTTCCGGGATGCTTTTCCGGGGTGAGAGCTGCCGGCATGTTTTCTTTTCGCAATACTGCCTTTTCAAGCCGTTTTCATGGGCTATAGCACACGACTCGCGCCGATTTTTGGCACCCGGACCATTTCCAGAATGCCTGCCTAGATACGCACAGCCTCATAATATAAGACATTTGACGAGGTTTCCACGGATTTTTGGGGCCTACGATTCCCGTTTCGAGGCGTTTTTTCGCCAATTTCACCACATACGAGCCGGTTTTCGGGCGCTGGAAATCCGTGTTTGTGTCATTGATTTTTATCATAGACTGGACATGGATGCAACCTCTGACCGGAAGGACACCTTCTAGGATGGTTATACGGGACGAGAGATGACGGCACGATTTTATTTCGCGATACTGCCTTTTCAGGCCGTTTTCATAGGCTATAGCAAACGCCTCGGGCTGATTTTTGGCACCCTGACCATTTCCGGAATGCCTGCCCAGAAACGCATATCCTCATAGTATCAGACATTTCACAAGATTTACCTGGATTTTTTTGGGCCTACGGCGCCCGTTTCGAGGCGTTTTAGGGCCATTTTTACCAGTTTTGAGCCGGTTTTTGGGCGCTGGATATCCCTGCATGTCTCATCGATTTTTATCATACAGTGGATATGGATGAAACCTCTAATCTGAAGGACGCCTTCTAGGATGCTTATCCGGGACGAGAGATGATGGCACGATTTTTTTCGCGGTACTACCTTTTCAGGCCGTTTTCATGGGCTATAGCACATGCCTCGGACTGATTTTTGGCACCTGGACCATTTCCAGAATGCCTGCCCAAAAACGCATAGCCTCATAGTGTAAGACATTTCATAAGGTTTCCATGGATTTTTGGGGTCAACGGCGCTCGTTTTGAGGCGTTTCAGGGCCATTTTCACCAGTTACGAGCTGGTTTTCGGGCGTTGGAAACCCTTGCCTGTCTCATCGATTTTTATCATAGACTGGACATGGATGCAACCTCTGAGCCGAAGGACACCTTCCGGGATGCTTATCCAGGGCGAGAGCTGCTGGCATGTTATTTTTCGCGATACTGCCTTTTCAGGCCGTTTTCATGGGCTATACCCGACTCAGGCCGATTTTTTGCACCCGTACCATTTCCGGAATGCCTGCCTAGATACGCACTGCCTCATAATATAAGACATTTGACGAGGTTTCTATGGATTTTTGGGGCCTACGATTCCCGTTTCGTGGAGGTTTTTCACCATTTTCACCACGTACGAGCCGGTTTTCGGGAGCTGGAAATCCGTGTCTGTCTCATTGATTTTTATCATAGACTGCACATGGATGCAACCTCTGACCTGAAGGACACCTTCTAGGATGGTTATACGGGACGAGAGATGACGACACGATTTTATCTCGCGATACTACCTTTTCAGGCCGTTTTCATGGGTTATAGCACACGCCTCGGGCTGATTTTTGGCACCCTGACCATTTCCGGAATGCCTGCCTAGAAACACATAGCCTCATAGTATAAGACATTTCACAAGATTTCTATGGATTTTTTGGGCCTGCGGCGCCCGTTTCGAGGCGTTTTGGGGCCATTCTTACCAGTTTTGAGACGGTTTTCGGGCGCTGGATATCCCTGCATGTCTCATCGATTTTTATCATGGACTGGACATGGATGAAACCTCTGACCTGAAGGACACCTTCTAGGACGCTTATCCGGGACGAGAGATGATGGCACGATTTTTTTCGCGGTACTACCTTTTCAGGCCATTTTCGTGGGCTATAGCACACGCCTCGGGCCGATTGTTGGCACCCGGACCATTTTCAGAATGCCTGCCCAGAAACGCATAGCCTCATAGTATAAGACATTTCATAAGGTTTTCATGGATTTTTGGGGTCAACGGCGCTCGTTTTGAGGCGTTTCAGGGCCATTTTCACCAGTTACGATCCGGTTTTCGGGCGCTGGAAACCCTTGCCTGTCTCATCGATTTTTATCATAAACTGGACATAGATGCAACCTCTGAGCCGAAGGACACCTTCCGGGAAGCTTATCCGGGGCGAGAGCTGCCGGCATGTTTTCTTTTCGCGATACTGCCTTTTCAGGCCGTTTTCATGGGCGCCTCGGGCTGATTTTTGGCACCCTGACCATTTCCGGAATGCCTGCCCAGAAACGCATATCCTCATAGTATAAGACATTTCACAAGATTTCCATAGATATTTTTGGGCCTACGGCGCCCGTCTCGAGGCGTTTGGGGCCATTTTTACCAGTTTTCAGCCGGTTTTTGGGCGCTGGATATCCCTGCATGTCTCATCGATTTTTATCATACAGTGGATATGGATGAAACCTCTGACCTGAAGGATGCCTTCTAGGATGCTTATCCGGGACGAGAGATGATGGCACGATTTTTTTCGCGCTACTACCTTTTCAGGCCGTTTTCATGGGCTATAGCACACGCCTCGGACCGATTTTTGGCACCCGGACCATTTCCAGAATGCTTGCCCAGAAACGCATAGCCTCATAGTATAAGACATTTCATAAGGTTTCCATGGATTTTTGGGGTCAACGGCGCTCGTTTTGAGGCGTTTCAGGGCCATTTTCACCAGTTACGAGCTGGTTTTCGGGCGTTGGAAACCCTTGCCTGTCTTATCGATTTTTATCATAGACTGGACATGGATGCAACCTCTGAGCCGAAGGACACCTTCCGGGATGCTTATCCAGGGCGAGAGCTGCTGGCATGTTTTTTTTTTCGCGATACTGCCTTTTCAGGCCGTTTTCATGGGCCATACCCGACTCAGGCCGATTTTTTGCACCCGTACCATTTCCGGAATGCCTGCCTAGATACGCACTGCCTCATAATATAAGACATTTGACGAGGTTTCCATGGATTTTTGGGCCCTACGATTCCCGTTTCGAGGAGTTTTTTCACCATTTTCACCACATACGAGCCGGTTTTCGGGCGCTGGAAATCCGTGTCTGTATCATTGATTTTTATCATAGACTGGACATGGATGCAACCTCTGAACTGAAGGACACCTTCTTGGATGGTTATACGGGACGAGAGATGACGGCACGATTTTATTTCGCGATACTACCTTTTCAGGCCGTTTTCATGGGTTATAGCACACGCCTCGGGCTGATTTTTGGCACCCTGGCCATTTCCGGAATGCCTGCCTAGAAACGCATATCCTCATAGTATAAGACATTTCACAAGATTTCCATGGATTTTTTGGGCCTGCGGCGCCCGTTTCGAGGCGTTTTGGAGCCATTTTTACCAGTTTTGAGCCGGTTTTCAGGCGCTGGATATCCCTGCATGTTTTCATCGATTTTTATCATGGACTGGACATGGATGAAACCTCTGACCTGAAGGACACCTTCAAGGACGCTTATCCGGGACGAGAGATGATGGCACGATTTTTTTCGTGGTACTACCTTTTCAGGCCATTTTCATGGGTTATAGCACACGCCTCGGACCGATTTTTGGCACCCGGACCATTTCCAGAATGCCTGCCCAGAAACGCATAGCCTTATAGTATAAGACATTTCATAAGGTTTCCATGGATTTTTGGGGTCAACGGCGCTCGTTTTGAGGCGTTTCAGGGCCATTTTCACCAGTTACGATCCGGTTTTCGGGCGCTGGAAACCCTTGCCTGTCTCATCGATTTTTATCGTAAACTGGACATAGATGCAACCTCTGAGCTGAAGGACACCTTTCGGGATGCTTATCCGGGGCGAGAGCTGCCGGCATGTTTTCTTTTCGCGATACTGCCTTTTCAGGCCGTTTTCATGGGCGCCTCGGGCTGATTTTTGGCACCCTGACCATTTCCGGAATGCCTGCCCAGAAACGCATATCCTCATAGTATAAGACATTTCACAAGATTTCCATGGATATTTTTGGGCCTACGACGCCCGTTTCGAGGCGTTTGGGGCCATTTTTACCAGTTTTCAGCCGGTTTTTGGGCGCTGGATATCCCTGCATGTCTCATCGATTTTTATCATACAGTGGATATGGATGAAACCTCTGACCTAAAGGACGCCTTCTCGGATGCTTATCCGGGACGAGAGATGATGGCACGATTTTTTTTGCGGTACTACCTTTTCAGGCCGTTTTCATGGGCTATAGGACATGCCTCGGACCGATTTTTGGCACCTGGACCATTTCCAGAATGCCTGCCAAAAACGCATAGCCTCATAGTATAAGACATTTCATAAGGTTTCCATGGATTTTTGGGGTCAACGGCGCTCGTTTTGAGGCGTTTCAGGGCCATTTTCACCAGTTACGAGCTGGTTTTCGGGCGTTGGAAACCCTTGCCTATCTCATCGATTTTTATCATAGACTAGACATGGATGCAACCTCTGAGCCGAAGGTCACCTTCCGGGATGCTTATCCAGGGCGAGAGCTGCTGGCATGTTGTTTTTCGCGATACTGCCTTTTCAGTCCGTTTTCATGGGCTATACCCGACTCAGGCCGATTTTTTGCACCCGTACCATTTCCGGAATGCCTGGCTAGATACACACTGCCTCATAATATAAGACATTTGAAGAGGTTTCCATGGATTTTTGGGGCCTACGATTCCCGTTTTGTGGAGTTTTTTCACCATTTTCACCACATACGAGCCGGTTTTCGGGAGCTGGAAATCCGTGTCTGTCTCATTGATTTTTATCATAGACTGCACATGGATGCAACCTCTGACCTGAAGGACACCTTCTAGGATGGTTATACGGGACGAGAGATGACGGCACGATTTTATTTCGCGATACTACCTTTTCAGGCCGGTTTCATGGGTTATAGCACACGCCTCGGGCTGATTTTTGGCACCCTGACCATTTCCGGAATGCCTGCCTAGAAACGCATAGCCTCATAGTATAAGACATTTCACAAGATTTCCATGGATTTTTTGGGCCTGCGGCGCCAGTTTCGAGGCGTTTTGGGGCCATTCTTACCAGTTCTGAGACAGTTTTCGGGCGCTGGATATCCCTGCATGTCTCATCGATTTTTATCATGGACTGGACATGGATGAAACCTCTGACCTGAAGGACACCTTCTAGGACGCTTATCCGGGACGAGAGATGATGGCACGATTTTTTTCGCGGTACTACCTTTTCAGGCCATTTTCATGGGCTATGGCACACGCCTCGGGCCGATTTTTGGCACCCGGACCATTTTCAGAATGCCTGCCCAGAAACGCATAGCCTCATAGTATAAGACATTCCATAAGGTTTTCATGGATTTTTGGGGTCAACGGCGCTCGTTTTGAGGCGTTTCAGGGCCATTTTCACCAGTTACGATCCGGTTTTCGGGCGCTGGAAACCCTTGCCTGTCTTATCGATTTTTATCATAAACTGGACGTAGATGCAACCTCTGAGCCGAAGGACACCTTCCGGGATGCTTATCCGGGGCGAGAGCTGCCGGCATGTTTTCTTTTCGCAATACTGCCTTTTCAGGCCGTTTTCTTGGGCGCCTCGGGCTGATTTTTGGCACCCTGACCATTTCCCGAATGCCTGCCCAGAAACGCATATCCTCATAGTATAAGACATTTCACAAGATTTCCATGGATATTTTTGGGCCTACGGCGCCCGTTTCGAGGCGTTTGGGGCCATTTTTACCAGTTTTGAGCCGGTTTTTGGGCGCTGGATATCCCTGCATGTCTCATCGATTTTTATCATACAGTGGATATGGATGAAACCTCTGACCTGAAGGACGCCTTCTAGGATGCTTATCCGGGACGAGAGATGATGGCACGATTTTTTTCGCGCTACTACCATTTCAGGCCGTTTTCATGGGCTATAGCACACGCCTCGGACCGATTTTTGGCACCCGGACCATTTCCAGAATGCCTGCCCAGAAACGCATAGCCTTATAGTATAAGACATTTCATAAGGTTTCCATGGATTTTTGGGGTCAACGGCGCTAGTTTTGAGGCGTTTCAGGGCTATTTTCACCAGTTACGAGCTGGTTTTCGGGCGTTGGAAACCCTTGCCTGTCTTATCGATTTTTATCATAGACTGGACATGGATGCAACCTCTGAGCCGAAGGACACCTTCCGGGATGCTTATCCAGGGCGAGAGCTGCTGGCATGTTTTTTTTTCGCGATACTGCCTTTTCAGGCCGTTTTCATGGGCTATACCCGACTCAGGCCGATTTTTCGCACCCGTACCATTTCCGGAATGCCTGCCTAAATACGCACTGCCTCATAATATAAGACATTTGATGAGGTTTCCATGGATTTTTGGGGCCTACGATTCCCGTTTCGAGGAGTTTTTTCACCATTTTCACCACATACGAGCCGGTTTTCGGGCGCTGGAAATCCGTGTCTGTCTCATTGATTTTTATCATAGACTGGACATGGATGCAACCTCTGACCTGAAGGACACCTTCTAGGATGGTTATACGGGACGAGAGATGACGGCACGATTTTTTTCGCGGTACTACCTTTTCAGGCCATTTTCATGGGCTATAGCACACGCCTCGGGCCGATTTTTAGCACCCGGACCATTTTCAGAATGCCTGCCCAGAACGCATAGCCTCATAGTATAAGACATTCCATAAGGTTTTCATGGATTTTTGGGGTCAACGGCGCTCGTTTTGAGGCGTTTCAGGGCCATTTTCACCAGTTACGATCCGGTTTTCGGGCGCTGGAAACCCTTGCCTGTCTCATCGATTTTTATCATAAACTGGACATAGATGCAACCTCTGAGCCGAAGGACACCTTCCGGGATGCTTATCCGGGGCGAGAGCTGCCGGCATGTTTTCTTTTCGCGATACTGCCTTTTCAGGCCGTTTTCATGGGCGCCTGTTGGTATTTCTTACGTCACAGACAAATCCGCAAGCGCACGGAATACCGTTGTAGCACTTCACCCGGGAGTATTCCAAGGTATCGTATTTGTTTTCCCCAAGGAACGGAGTTATTCTACCGCAGGGCAAGTTTTACCCAAGGACAACCAAGACAACTAGCAGCCTAGGATCGAGAGGGTGATTATATCTAGCTTATCCTAGGGGATAGACGAACTCAAGCTCTACTTGTCTACTTCGGGCGCCGGCTTAGGCCTGGTCTGCCAAGCCACTCCGACCTGTAGCTCTACTATGTACCCGAACGTGGAGGGTTCCTTTGGACGGACAGGGCTGCCACTTCCTGCCGCCTACCTCTACAAACCGTGGAGCACACAGCAAACAAAGGTAACCTCTATCCTAGACACCACGTCTATGCCGTTGATTACTACTCTAACCTCGGCCCAAAGCTGAATTTAGAAGGCTAGAGCACCCCTTGCGGAGCGATGATCCCGTAAACAAGTATAACAGGAATTACGCCTAGAAAAGTAATAATGCTCGCTGCAAGTATCTCATTAGGGTCACAAAATTTTGGTGGATCGTGTATGTGATCTTGATCAAGAGAGCATGACAAGTATCTCATTAGGGTCACAAAAATTTTGGAAAAGCTCATTGCAACACAAGCAGCATATGTGTGTAAGTTTGAAAATTGTGATCAACATATGGCATTGGTAGGAAATCATATACCAAAAGAGGAGCAGCGAGCCATGCTATTTAACTTTTTTGAAATAAAATTCCCAAGGACTTTGTAGATTGAGCAAAAGATCATTTCATCGAACCGTATCACACTCGCCAATTATCTAGAAAAACATGGGTTCCTATGGATAGGTTGTTCACAAGCAAGTGGTAATGAAGCGAGTAATAACAAGTGTGCAAGTTCATCTTGAGAGCATTAGGGAGAGTCATGGGATTTTTGATGAAATGTTTCAAAATAAATCTTTCCCAAGTTTTAATTGGTCAAGTTTTATTTAATTTTCGCGTCTCAGAATGAACTTGACAGATAATGTAGGCGAAAAGGGAGTGTGGGAAACAAACTTAAGTAGCACGGGAAAGCAGAGGACCAGCGGGACCCACCAGGGGTCGGCCGACCTGGTCAGGCGGGGTCGGCCGACCTGGTGTGGCCCCTTCTGGTGCCCAAATTTTGCACAATTGTTGGTGTTGTCCTTCCCGTGATGTTTCTGAGTGATTTGCTCGAGTTTGTTTCTGTTTTCGCGATGTATCCCCCCCACACTTGCCTTTTTGCCTGTTTCCTTCAAAATAGACAAAGATATTTTGGAAACACAAAATTGCTCTACCGGTATGCAAGCCCGGGGAGCACTAATTTGATTGAATTTAGAAACAAATATGAAGGCGCATTACAAACTTGATGAGGGAATTAAAATGATGAAAGCAAATGTAATTAAACTAAGTAAATGCGACATGGGAAAATGATGATCGCGGGAGGTTTTAGTCGTAGAACTTTTCTTCCTTTCCCGCGCTCTTGAAAAGACGCTTCATCTTTGAGTTGGTGCTGCGGCGATGGTCATCATGGGCATCTCGCAATTCAGCAAGAGCGTCTTTCATCTCCGCCACTTTATCGCTTAGGCGTTCATGAGCGTCGCGGAGATCATTGTGTTTAGCGAGGAGACGTTGATAGGGGCTCTTTTTCGGGGTCCTTTCCTCCTCACTCTCATACATCCCCCTTGCCCTCTTGATGGGAGGAGGAGGGATGTGCCTCTTCACCTTCTTGGTTGGAGTGGTGCTTATGGACTCGAGGACGCCTCGCTTCTCCGCCGAAGTGAGTGGTGGGTGGAGCTGCTTTCCACCACCACGAATTCCCTTGATCTTGAACCGAATGCCCGCCTTCTTGGAGGGGCTAGGCAGGTTGAGCCCCTCATATTGGTGATGCACCACGTCTCCATTCCTTGCGACGAGGGTGCCGACATACTTGTCCCCTGGACGGAGAGAGCCTTCGGCCTCATCGTGACTTGGCTTCTTGGGGATGGTTTTCCCCTTGCCGTAGCGTGGTGGTGCACTAGCGGGAAGGTTTTTAGAGGGGCCTTTTGCTGCTGGTGGTGGTGGTGTGATGGTGAGAGGTGCTTCTTTGACGCTCATGGCTTGCTCACGGGTTGGAGTGACGGGATCAAGGATGTTTTCAAGGTCAAAGAAGCGGCAAAGCTCACTAGTGGTAGCGGGGACGTCAAAGCGCGGGATGCTGCTGTCCATGGTGGTGGCAAAGGTTTCTTTGGGCGAAAAGACAATGGTGGAAGAGAGGTGCAAGTGAAAAAGGGTGGAAATCACCTTTATTTATATAGAAAACTATGGAAAGAATTAATTCTGATTTTTCCGCAGCGGAGCAAGAGCTAAATCAGTGGGATTTGAGTATGTGAACGTTGGAGCAGAGCGTGAGAGAAAAATGGGACCGTTGGGGCTCCCACAGGGGTCGCCTGACCTGAGAAAGGGGGGTCGGCCGACCTGCTGTGGGCCCCTCTGGCCACCTTCTTTTTCTGGCTAATTTCTTGCTATATTTATTCAAAGGAAAGTGCTACTACGGGTGATAAAACAAATCAGAGGATATCATGATAAAGATTCTAAATTAATCAAGTGCATGACATCAAACTCTTTATTCGTATCGGGTTCAAAATAAATTTTTAGACGCTGGCCATTTACCTTGAATACTTTACCTTCGTCGTCTTGGAGTGTGATTGCTCCGTGTGGCGAAGTTTCAATAACCGTGTATGGCCCGTCCCATTTGCTTCTCAATTTTCCGTGCCCGAATAGTTTCACCCGTGAGTTAAATAGCAAGACTTTGTCTCCAACTTTGAATTCTTTTACTCTTATTCTTTTATCGTGCCACCGTTTAGTCCTCTCCTTATAAATGGCTGAGTTGTGGTAAGCTTTGTCTCTCCATTCTTCCAACTCAGCTAGCTCCATTTTTCTCTTCCATCCGGCACCTCGAAGGTCCATATTCCATTTTCTAATGGCCCAATATGCTCGATGTTCCAACTCGATGGGTAAATGGCATGTTTTTCCATATACGAGTTGGTATGGTGACATGCCTATGGGTGTCTTGTATGCTGTCCGGTATGCCCATAGTGCGTCGGGTAGCTTGCTTTTCCATGACTTCCCCATTTCTAACACGGTCTTTTGCAGGATCCGTTTGATTTGCTTGTTTGAAGTCTCGGCCTGCCCACTTGTTTGAGGATGGTATGGAGTGGCTATGTTGTGTCGTGCTCCAAGTTCTCTAAGGAAGCTTCGGAAGGTCTTATCAATGAAATGAGACCCTCCGTCGCTTATCACTAGTCTCGGTGTTCCAAATCTTGGGAAGATAATCTCGTGGAACATCCGGCGAGCGTGCTTGGAGTCGGCAGCTTGGCATGGCATTGCCTCTACCCATTTGGACACGTAGTCGACTGCCACCAAGATGTATTCATAGTCTTGTGACTTGGGGAATGGCCCCATGAAGTCGATGCCCCATACGTCGAAGAGTTCGACTTGTAAATTGAAGTTGAGGGGCATTGCATCCCTTGCCGTGATGCCTCCAAATCTTTGACATTGTGGGCATCGTCTGACGAATTCTTTTGTGTCTTCGTACATTGTTGGCCAAAAGAAACCACTTTGCCATATCTTGGCCTGAGTACGAAACACTCCATGGTGTCCCCCGTATGGAGCTGAATGACATTTCTCGATAATTTGTGTGCTCTCGGGTGTCGGCACACATCTTCTGAGCAGTCCATCGGCACAGACACGGTAAAGGAAGGGCTCACTCCAAAGGTGACGACGACTCTCATAGATGAGTCGTCTCTTGTTTTCTCCCGGTGGTACGTACCCCGTCACTATGAAGTTCACAATGTCGGCGTACCACGGATGTGAGTCCTTGACGTGGAGTAGCATGTCGTCGCGCAAGAAGTCATTGATGGGTAATTCCTGCGGGTTAGTGAATTGCATGCGCGACAAATGATCCGCTACAGAATTTTCTACTCCTTTCTTATCATGAATTTCTAAATCAAACTCTTGGAGCAGAAGAATCCATCTTATCAAACGGGGTTTAGCATCTTTCTTAGAGAGCAGAAATTTCAAAGCAGCATGATCGGTGTAAACGATAACTTTTGCTCCAGCTAAGTAAGATCTAAATTTATCAAAAGCAAAAACAACAGCAAGGAGCTCTTTTTCAGTGGTAGTATAATTCAACTGAGCTCCAGACAGAGTTTTGCTAGCATAAGAAATTGCATGATGCTTCTTATCTCTAGTTTGACCAAGAACAGCCCCCACAGCAAAGTCGCTAGCATCACACATAATTTCAAACGGAAGCGTCCAATCAGGGGGTTGGATGATTGGAGCGGAGATGAGTGCATTTTTGAGAGTATTGAAAGCATTCATGCATTCATCAGTGAAATTAAAGGGTGCATCTTTTGCAAGCAAATTTGTAAGGGGTCTAGCAATTTGAGAGAAATCTTTGATAAAACGGCGATAGAACCCCGCATGTCCAAGAAAACTGCGAACACCCTTAATATTAACGGGAGGTGGAAGCTTTTCTATAACTTCTAATTTCGCCTTGTCCACCTCTATCCCTCTTTCAGAAATCAAGTGCCCAAGGACTATGCCTTCTTTAACCATAAAGTGGCATTTCTCCCAATTGAGGACTAAGTCCTTTTCTTGACAACGTTGCAAGACTTTGTCTAAATTTTCTAAACAATGATCGAAGGTTTTCCCATAGACAGAGAAATCATCCATAAAAACCTCCATAATCTCTTCGATCATGTCAGAAAAGATAGACATCATGCATCGTTGAAAAGAAGCAGGCGCATTACATAGCCCAAAAGACATTCGACGATAAGCATAAGTTCCGTAAGGGCATGTAAAAGTCGTCTTACTCTGATCGTCGGGATGGATGGGAATTTGATGATATCCCGAATACCCATCAAGGAAACAAAAGAAAGAATGATTTGCCAGCCGTTCCAACATCTCATCGATGAAGGGCAGTGGAAAATGATCTTTCTTTATAGCCTTGTTAAGTTTTCGGTAATCAATGCACATTCTCCATCCCGTGACGGTTCGTTGAGGGATTAATTCATCCTTGTCGTTATGAACGACCGTCATTCCTCCCTTCTTGGGCACAACCTGCACTGGGCTCACCCACTCGCTGTGTGGAACAGGATAGATAATACCAGCATGCAAAAGTTTCAAGACCTCTTTCTTAACGACTTCCCTCATTGCATTGTTCAACCTCCGTTGAGGTTCCCTAGAAGGTGTGCTATCGGGATCTATGGGAATGCGATGGGTGCAAAGAGCAGGGCTGATTCCCTTGAGGTCTCCTAGCGAGTAGCCAAGAACGGAGCGACGTTTCTCTAACACGGCTAAGAGTTTAGCGGTTTCTTCCTCTGAAAGCTTGTCACTTATGATGACAGGCGTTTCGGGGTTTCCGTGAAGAAAAGCGTAGCGTAGACCCGGTGGGAGTGCTTTGAGCTCTATGGGCGGTGGCGGCGAGGCTAAGGTTTCGGGCAGCTCAAAGGTTTCTTCCGAATCGTCTTCTTCTAAAACAAAATTGAGAGCATCTTCTTCCAGGGACGATTCGGGGGTTTCATGAAGAAAAACTGCCATAACTTCCTCTATGCAATCGTCTACTTCGGGGGACTCCTCGGCAAAAGTATTTAGCGTATGAACGATAGGGATAGAAAAAGGTTCCTTGCCGAGGGTGAAGTCAAGGGTTCCAGAAGGCGATATTTTTAAGAAAAGCTTTTCTATGGGATGGCCTACAAGAACATCAAAATCCAAAACCCCGAAGACGTGAAAATCCAGTGATACTTCAGCATCATCGTGCTTAATGCAGACGTCTCTAACGATCCCCAAACCCTCAAAGAAGTGCCCCAGAGAGGTTCTAAGGAGTTTGCTAGTGGGTGCCCAAACTTCGTTCCCAAACATGGTTAAAGCAAAAGATTCGGACATGATGTTGGCACCCACTAAAGGATTATAGAGAACATCTACCTTTGATCCCCGAATTGAGCTTTGAATGGTTGAGGTAGGATGTTCAAAACGAATAGTATCGGAAGAAAACTCATTTTCTCTCAACCATTCATCGCTTATGATCAATGTCAACTCCCGAATGGTTTTCAAAAGAAAATCTTTTTCTAAAGGTTCGGGGGTTGGTGCAGGGAGTTTTGGCCTCTTTTGACAAGAGTAGTTCGAGGAGTCTCCAAAATTTTCAAAAATTTCTTCCTCGAACTCAAATGGGAACTCAAGAGGTTCATCATCCTCTATCATTGTTCTTGTGATAGATGGGGACTCGATTGTTGGGTCTACCACTGTAGGCACCAATTGTTGTGTTTCTTGCACAACGAGTTCCTCATCTTTTGACTCCGGCTCAACTAGTAAATCAGCGGAAAAAGGAGTGTTTTCCACAATGCGATCCAAAAGTTCGTGTGCTTCCGCTATGGTCTTATGAGTAAAAGATCCACCAGCGGCCGTGTCAAGATAAAGTGCGGTATCGCTGCTCAATCCCGAATAAAAATGTGGTAATAAAACGGGTTCGGGGAGCAACAATTCAGGTCCGGAGTCTGTTAATGAACAGAACCGAATCCATGATGCACTCAAGGTTTCCTCTTTCTCTTGCCGAAAGTTAATTATTTCCGCTCGTAGAGAAGTGATACGGGATACGGGGAAGAACGCTAGACAAAATTTGTCTCGCAATTCTTTCCAATCACCGTTCACTCTCTTAGCGGTGTAAGTGTACCATTGCTTCGCCCTCTCATTGAGAGAGAAGGGAAACAATTTCCACTTCAACGTTTCTTGTGTCATGCCATGGATCGATCGGCATGAACACAAATGCTCAAACTCTCGCAAGTGTTCATAAGGATTTTCATGTTTAAAACCCGAAAAGGATAAACCTCTTATCATCGAAATGTAATCGGGGGAAAACTCATAGCCAGATGAAGAAATGGGTTGTGATGATGATGGTGGCTCTAAGAGCTCGCCCCATGGAGTAGAGAATGATTGGATGGTGGGTTGTGACTCCATGAAATGTTTTTGTGAGTTTTTGAAATTAAGGGAAATAAAAACAGAACGGTAAGTAAGATAGATTACGAGGGCAAACTTAATTTGCAATAGAGATATCAACCGTTCCCCGGCAACGGCGCCAGAAATGCTTGTTGGTATTTCTTACGTCACAGACAAATCCGCAAGCGCACGGAATACTGTTGTAGCACTTCACCCGGGAGTATTCCAAGGTATTGTATTTGTTTTCCCCAAGGAACGGAGTTATTCTACCGCAGGGCAAGTTTTACCCAAGGACAACCAAGACAACTAGCAGCCTAGGATCGAGAGGGTGATTATATCTAGCTTATCCTAGGGGATAGACGAACTCAAGCTCTACTTGTCTACTTCGGGCGCCGGCTTAGGCCTGGTCTGCCAAGCCACTCCGA
Organism: Eragrostis curvula; assembly: GCA_007726485.1. Lineage (NCBI taxonomy): Eukaryota > Viridiplantae > Streptophyta > Magnoliopsida > Poales > Poaceae > Eragrostis > Eragrostis curvula. The sequence continues at coordinate 56,074 of RWGY01000174.1, forward strand.
CCTGTAGCTCTACTATGTACCCGAACGTGGAGGGTTCCTTTGGACGGACAGGGCTGTCACTTCCTGCCGCCTACCTCTACAAACCGTGGAGCACACAGCAAACAAAGGTAACCTCTAGCCTAGACACCACGTCTATGCCGTTGATTACTACTCTAACCTCGGCCCAAAGCTGAATTTAGAAGGCTAGAGCACCCCTTGCGGAGCGATGATCCCGTAAACAAGTATAACAGGAATTACGCCTAGAAAAGTAATAATGCTCGCTAGATAAATAATCACCACGTATAAATCACAAAGAGTGTTTACACGCGAAGGTAAAGAAATAGAGCTAAACCTCCACCAAAGTGGAAGGAGTATTCCTTTCTCTCCCTTGCCCTCTCTCCTATTCTACTAGTGTACAAAAGGCTCTCAGCCTAAGGATTGGAGTGGAGCTCTATTGGAGAGTCTTGCGTCTTGTGGTGTGTGTTGAGAGGGAGGGGTGCCCCTTTATTTATAGCCTTGGAAGGTCGGCAACTTTGAGGCGGTTCCCGAGGTCGGTGACATTTAATGCAGGGGGAACCGACCTCCAGAAGTCGGTTGTAAACCGTCATAAAAAGATGGGCTAGTGGGGCCTCCCTGGCAGGTCGGCCGACCTGGCCTGGGCCCCACTGGGCCTGGTCCTCCTCTGGCTGCTTCCTTGGCCTGTGTACTTGCCTAAACCACGTGCATTGCTTGATCTTGAAGCCTGATTCTGTGGTTTTGGGCTTTTGGACTAAGTTCTTTAGTCCGGGGAAAATCCGTCGATTGCAAAGTCCACGTTTAGTGTATGTTTTCCCCTGTTTTTGTATGGATTGCACCTGTACTTCATAATTCACCAAGACTAGTGGAATTTGTTAGAAATAAACCCTATGTCTACACTTGGTGATGGTGTTAGGTTCACAAAGGTGCATAACGTTGACGGTAAAAATGGGTCGTAAGGACCGTCAACAGCGCCTCGGGCTGATTTTTGGCACCCTGACCATTTCCGGAATGCCTGCCCAGAAACGCATATCCTCATAGTATAAGACATTTCACAAGATTTCCATGGATATTTTTGGGCCTACGGCGCCCGTTTCGAGGCGTTTGGGGCCATTTTTACCAGTTTTGAGCCGGTTTTTGGGCGCTGGATATCCCTGCATGTCTCATCGATTTTTATCATACAGTGGATATGGATGAAACCTCTGACCTGAAGGACGCCTTCTAGGATGCTTATCCGGGACGAGAGATGATGGCACGATTTTTTTCGCGCTACTACCTTTTCAGGCCGTTTTCATGGGCTATAGCACACGCCTCGGACCGATTTTTGGCACCCGGACCATTTCCAGAATGCCTGCCCAGAAACGCATAGCCTCATAGTATAAGACATTTCATAATGTTTCCATGGATTTTTGGGGTCAACGGCGCTCGTTTTGAGGCGTTTCAGGGCCATTTTCACCAGTTACGAGCTGGTTTTCGGGCGTTGGAAACCCTTGCCTGTCTTATCGATTTTTATCATAGACTGGACATGGATGCAACCTCTGAGCCGAAGGACACCTTCCGGGATGCTTATCCAGGGCGAGAGCTGCTGGCATGTTTTTTTTTCGCGATACTGCCTTTTCAGGCCGTTTTCATGGGCTATACCCGACTCAGGCCGATTTTTCGCACCCGTACCATTTCCGGAATGCCTGCCTAGATACGCACTGCCTCATAATATAAGACATTTGACGAGGTTTCCATGGATTTTTGGGGCCTACGATTCCCGTTTCGAGGAGTTTTTTCACCATTTTCACCACATACGAGCCGATTTTCGGGCGCTGGAAATCCGTGTCTGTCTCATTGATTTTTATCATAGACTGGACATGGATGCAACCTGTGACCTGAAGGACACCTTCTAGGATGGTTATACGGGACGAGAGATGACGGCACGATTTTATTTCGCGATACTACCTTTTCAGGCCGGTTTCATGGGTTATAGCACACGCCTCGGGCTGATTTTTGGCACCCTGACCATTTCCGGAATGCCTGCCTAGAAACGCATAGCCTCATAGTATAAGACATTTCACAAGATTTCCATGGATTTTTTGGGCCTGCGGCGCCCGTTTCGAGGCGTTTTGGGGCCATTCTTACCAGTTCTGAGACGGTTTTCGGGCGCTGGATATCCCTGCATGTCTCATCGATTTTTATCATGGACTGGACATGGATGAAACCTCTGACCTGAAGGACACCTTCTAGGACGCTTATCCGGGACGATAGATGATGGCACGATTTTTTTCGCGGTACTACCTTATCGGGCCATTTTCATGGGCTATAGCACACGCCTCGGGCCGATTTTTGGCACCCGGACCATTTTCAGAATGCCTGCCCAGAAATGCATAGCCTCATAGTATAAGACATTTCATAAGGTTTTCATGGATTTTTGGGGTCAACGGCGCTCGTTTTGAGGCGTTTCAGGGCCATTTTCACCAGTTACGATCCGGTTTTCGGGCGCTGGAAACCCTTGCCTGTCTCATCGATTTTTATCATAAACTGGACATAGATGCAACCTCTGAGCCGAAGGACACCTTCCGGGATGCTTATCGGGGGCGAGAGCTGCCGGCACGTTTTCTTTTCGCGATACTGCCTTTTCAGGCCGTTTTCATGGGCGCCTCGGGCTGATTTTTGGCACCCTGACCATTTCCGCAATGCCTGCCCAGAAACACATATCCTCATAGTATAAGACATTTCACAAGATTTCCATGGATATTTTTGGGCCTACGGCGCCCGTTTCGAGGCGTTTGGGGCCATTTTTACCAGTTTTGAGCCGGTTTTTGGGCGCTGGATATCCCTGCATGTCTCATCGACTTTTATCATACAGTGGATATGGATGAAACCTCTGACCTGAAGGACGCCTTCTAGGATGCTTATCCGGGACGAGAGATGATGGCACGATTTTTTTCGCGCTACTACCATTTCATGCCGTTTTCATGGGCTATAGCACACGCCTCAGACCGATTTTTGGCACCCGGACCATTTCCAGAATGCCTGCCCAGAAACGCATAGCCTTATAGTATAAGACATTTCATAAGGTTTCCATGGATTTTTGGGGTCAACGGCGCTAGTTTTGAGGCGTTTCAGGGCCATTTTCACCAGTTACGAGCTGGTTTTCGGGCGTTGGAAACCCTTGCCTGTCTTATCGATTTTTATCATAGACTGGACATGGATGCAACCTCTGAGCCGAAGGACACCTTCCGGGATGCTTATCCAGGGCGAGAGCTGCTGGCATGTTTTTTTTTTCGCGATACTGCCTTTTCAGGCCGTTTTCATGGGCTATACCCGACTCAGGCCGATTTTTCGCACCCGTACCATTTCCGGAATGCCTGCCTAGATACGCACTGCCTCATAATATAAGATATTTGACGAGGTTTCCATGGATTTTTGGGGCCTACGATTCCCGTTTCGAGGAGTTTTTTCACCATTTTCACCACATATGAGCCGATTTTCGGGCGCTGGAAATCCGTGTCTGTCTCATTGATTTTTATCATCGACTGGACATGGATGCAACCTCTGACCTGAAGGACACCTTCTAGGATGGTTATACGGGACGAGAGATGACGGCACGATTTTATTTCGCGATACTACCTTTTCAGGCCGGTTTCATGGGTTATAGCACACGCCTCGGGCTGATTTTTGGCACCCTGACCATTTCCGGAATGCCTACCTAAAAACGCATAGCCTCATAGTATAAGACATTTCCCAAGATTTCCATGGATTTTTTGGGCCTGCGGCGCCCGTTTCGAGGCGTTTTGGGGCCATTCTTACCAGTTCTGAGACAGTTTTCGGGCGCTGGATATCCCTGCATGTCTCATCGATTTTTATCATAGACTGGACATGGATGAAACCTCTGACCTGAAGGACACCTTCTAGGACGCTTATCCGGGACGAGAGATGATGGCACGATTTTTTTCGCGGTACTACCTTTTCAGGCCATTTTCATGGGGCTATAGCACACGCCTCGGGCCGATTTTTGGCACCCGAACCATTTTCAGAATGCCTGCCCAGAAACGCATAGCCTCATAGTATAAGACATTTCATAAGGTTTTCATGGATTTTTGGGGTCAACGGCGCTCGTTTTGAGGCGTTTCAGGGCCATTTTCACCAGTTACGATCCGGTTTTCGGGCGCTGGAAACCCCTGCCTGTCTCATCGATTTTTATCATAAACTGGACATAGATGCAACCTCTGAGCCGAATGACACCTTCCGGGATGCTTATCCGGGGCGAGAGCTGCCGTCACGTTTTCTTTTCGCGATACTGCCTTTTCAGGCCGTTTTCATGGGCGCCTCGGGCTGATTTTTGGCACCCTGACCATTTCCGCAATGCCTGCCCAGAAACACATATCCTCATAGTATAAGACATTTCACAAGATTTCCATGGATATTTTTGGGCCTACGGCGCCCGTTTCGAGGCGTTTGGGGCCATTTTTACCAGTTTTGAGCCGGTTTTTGGGCGCTGGATATCCCTGCATGTCTCATCGACTTTTATCATACAGTGGATATGGATGAAACCTCTGACCTGAAGGACGCCTTCTAGGATGCTTATCCGGGACGAGAGATGATGGCACGATTTTTTTCGCGCTACTACCTTTTCAGGCCGTTTTCATGGGCTATAGCACACGCCTCGGACCGATTTTTGGCACCCGGACCATTTCCAGAATGCCTGCCCAGAAATGCATAGTCTCATAGTATAAGACATTTCATAAGGTTTCCATGGATTTTTGGGGTCAACCGCGCTCGTTTTGAGGCGTTTCAGGGCCATTTTCACCAGTTACGAGCTGGTTTTCGGGCGTTGGAAACCCTTGCCTGTCTTATCGATTTTTATGATAGACTGGACATGGATGCAACCTCTGAGCCGAAGGACACCTTCCGGGATGCTTATCCAGGGCGAGAGCTGCTGGCATGTTTTTTTTTCGCGATACTGCCTTTTCAGGCCGTTTTCATGGGCTATACCCGACTCAGGCCGATTTTTCGCACCCGTACCATTTCCGGAATGCCTGCCTAGATACGCACTGCCTCATAATATAAGACATTTGACGAGGTTTCCATGGATTTTTGGGGCCTACGATTCCCGTTTCGAGGAGTTTTTTCACCATTTTCACCACATACGAGCCGGTTTTCGGGCCATTCTTACCAGTTCTGAGACGGTTTTCGGGCGCTGGATGTCCCTGCATGTCTCATCAATTTTTATCATGGACTGGACATGGATGAAACCTCTGACCTGAAGGACACCTTCTAGGATGGTTATACGGGACGAGAGATGACGGCACGATTTTATTTCGCGATACTACCTTTTCAGGCCGTTTTCATGGGTTATAGCACACTCCACGGGCTGATTTTTGGCACCCTGACCATTTCCAGAATGCCTGCCTAGAAACGCATATCCTCATAGTATAAGACATTTCACAAGATTTCCATGAATTTTTTGGGCCTGCGGCGCCCGTTTCGAGGCGTTTTGGGGCCATTCTTACCAGTTTTGAGACGGTTTTCGGGCGCTGGATATCCCTGCATGTCTCATCGATTTTTATCATGGACTGGACATGGATGAAACCTCTGACCTGAAGGACACCTTCTAGGACGCTTATCCGGGACGAGAGATGATGGCACGATTTTTTTCGCGGTACTACCTTTTCAGGCCATTTTCATGGGCTATGGCACACGCCTCAGGCCGATTTTTGGCACCAGGACCATTTCAGAATGCCTGCCCAGAAACGCATAGCCTCATAGTATAAGACATTGCATATGGTTTTCATGGATTTTTGGGGTCAACGGCGCTCGTTTTGAGGCGTTTCAGGGCCATTTTCACCAGTTACGATCCGGTTTCGGGCGCTGGAAACCCTTGCCTGTCTCATCGATTTTTATCATAAACTGGACATAGATGCAACCTCTGAGCCGAATGACACCTTCCGGGATGCTTATCCGGGGCGAGAGCTGCCGGCATGTTTTCTTTTCGCGATACTGCCTTTTCAAGCCGTTTTCATGGGTGCCTCGGGCTGATTTTTGGCACCCAGACTATTTCCGGAATGCCTGCCCAGAAACGCATATCCTCATAGTATAATACATTTGACAAGATTTCCATGGATATTTTTGGGCCTACGGCGCCCGTTTCGAGGCGTTTGGGGCCATTTTTACCAGTTTTGAGCCGGTTTTTGGGCGCTGGATATCCCTGCATGTCTTATCGATTTTTATCATACAGTGGATATGGATGAAACCTCTGACCTGAAGGACGCCTTCTAGGATGCTTATCCAAGACGAGAGATGATGGCACGATTTTTTTCGCGCCACTACCTTTTAATGCCGTTTTCATGGGCTATAGCACACGCCTCGGACCGATTTTTGGCACCCGGACCATTTCCAGAATGCCTGCCCAGAACCGCATAGCCTCATAGTATAAGACATTTCATAAGGTTTCCATGGATTTTGGGGTCAACGGCGCTCGTTTTGAGGCGTTTCAGGGCCATTTTCACCAGTTACGAGCCGGTTTTCGGGCGTTGGAAACCCTTGCCTGTCTTATCCTTTTTATCATAGACTGGACATGGATGCAACCTCTGAGCCGAAGGACACCTTCAGGGATGCTTATCCAGGGCGAGAGCTGCAGGCATGTTTTTTTTTCGCGATACTGCCTTTTCAGGCCGTTTTCATGGGCTATACCCGACTCAGGCCGAATTTTTGCACCCGTACCATTTCCGGAATGCCTGCCTAGATACGCACTACCTCATAATATAAGACATTTGTCGAGGTTTCCATGGATTTTTGGGGCCTACGATTCCCGTTTCGAGGAGTTTTTTCACCATTTTCACCACATACGAGCCGGTTTTCGGGCCATTCTTACCAGTTCTGAGACGGTTTTCGGGCGCTGGATATCCCTGCATGTCTCATCGATTTTTATCATGGACTGGACATGGATGAAACCTCTGACCTGAAGGACACCTTCCAGGATGCTTATCCGGGACGAGAGATGATGGCACGATTTTTTTTCGCGGTACTACCTTTTCAGGCCATTTTCATGTGCTATAGCACACGCCTCGAGCCGATTTTTGGCACCCGGACCATTTTCAGAATGCCTGCCCAGTATAAGACATTTCATAAGGTTTTCATGGATTTTTGGGGTCAACGGCGCTCGTTTTGAGGCGTTTCAGGGCCATTTTCACCAGTTACGAGCCGGTTTTCGGGCGCTGGAAACCCTAGCCTGTCTCATTGATTTTTATCATAAACTGGACATAGATGCAACCTCTGAGCCGAAGGACACCTTCCGGGATGCTTATCCGGGGTGAGAGCTGCCGGCATGTTTTCTTTCGCGATACTGCCTTTTCAGGCCGATTTCATGGGTGCCTCGGGCTGATTTTTGGCACCCAGACCATTTCCAGAATGCCTGCCCAGAAACGCATATCCTCATAGTATAATACATTTCATAAGATTTCCATGGATATTTTTGGGCCTACGGCGGCCCGTTTCGAGGCGTTTGGGGCATTTTTACCAGTTTTGAGCCGATTTTTGGGCGCTGGATATCCTGCATGTCTTATCGATTTTTATCATACAGTGGATATGGATGAAACCTCTGACCTGAAGGACGCCTTCTAGGATGCTTATCCGAGACGAGAGATGATGGCACGATTTTTTTTCGCGCTACTACCTTTTAATGCCGTTTTCATGGGCTATAGCGCACGCCTCGGACCGATTTTTGGCACCCGGACCATTTCCAGAATGCCTGCCCAGAAACGCATAGCCTCATCGTATAAGACATTTCATAAGGTTTCCATGGATTTTTGGGGTCAACGGCGCTCGTTTTGAGGCGTTTCAGGGCCATTTTCACCAGTTACGAGCCGGTTTTCGGGCG
>RWGY01000175.1:0-146295 GCA_007726485.1 Eragrostis curvula
AAACAGTAGCGAGAGACGAAAAAACAGGCGTCCTCCGGAGTCCTCCCTGTACAGTCCTTCTCTCTTTCTCTATCGTTTTAGTTGTAGGTGGAGCTCTCTTCTGGCTGTGGCCATCGTCGTCGTCTCTGGCGTTTTCTCTCTTTCTCTATCGTTTTAGTTGTAGGTGGAGCTCTCTTCTGGCTGTGGCCATCGTCGTCGTCTCTGGCGTTCGATTTGCCATTGTTGTCATCCGGATTTGTGCTCCCTAGTTTCCCTTGTGATTGTGCCGTCATGGCTTTTGTTCTCGCCGGATTCCTCCCCGACGGGTGTTCTCCTCCCCTTTGCTTCTCCTTTGTTGCTCCGATTTTGGTATGTTGTGGTGGTTGTTCTGCTGGTCGGGTTGCTTGTGCTGATCTAGTCGGAGGTCGCTGGGATCCCCTGTTTCGGGTTGATTGCCGCCGGCTTGATCCCCGTTTCCTTCATCAGGTGGATCCTCTCTTAGTCGAGCCCGGTGAAGCTTCCTCCAGATCTACGGCTGCGACTTCTTCTACCTCGTTTGGTGCCATCCCTGAGGCGTCCGTCGGTTGGGCCGCCGGTGTGATAATCAAATGGCACGGTGAGGCCTTCTCCCATCTTCACTACGGTGGCTGGACTGCTTCCTTCTTTCGTCCACACCGACTGGTCCTAGGGAAGATGGAGGCGTCTTCTTCGGCTGTTTCATCGCCTGTGGTTCGGCTGCTCGCCACCTTCTGCATGGGTTCCTCTCGGCGGCGCGGCGGTCTTCTCTCTCTGCGTCAGCGAGCTTTTCCCATGAATGACCTGGTTGTAATTTGTATTTTGTTTTATGTCCTTACTGCCTGTTGCATGGATCTAGTTGTATTTCTTAAATCTTGTAAGCCTTTCCATGCAATTTGGCATATGTACCTGTGGGAGCAATGAAGTTTTAGCCCTCTATGGGCGTTTTTCCCTTCAAAAAAAAAAAACCCAAGCAGCTTTCTTTTTTTCAGTAACATTCTTCTAGCGACGGGAAAAATTTCAGCGACAGGTGGTAAAGTTAACGTTGCTAAAATTAGCCCAAAAAAAACGTCGCTAAAACTAGCGACGGATTTAGGAAACCCGTCAATAGTAGACAAATTCTAGCGACGGGTGTTAAAATCGACGTCGCTAATATTAGCGACGGGTTTCAATAGCCGTCTATAGTACACAAATTCTGGCGACGGTCATCTGAAAGCTGTCGATAATGTTGAGTTACTAGCGACGGGTGTAAATTTAGCGACGGGTTTTAGAAAATGCCGTCGCTAAAAATCTGACTTCTAGCGACGTTTTTTTGAAAACTACGTCTCTGTTGTTTCAGGTCATATTTTTAGCGACGTGTTGTTAAAAGACGTCGGTAATGTCTGCGTCGCTAAAGCTTGTTTCTGTAGTAGTGTCTTCTCCTCGTCGAAGAGGAACCAGTCCGCGTAGCAAGCCGCGTCGTCGCGATTGCGATCTCGACGCCATCAATTGCGATCTTGAATCCATCAACAGCTCGCATCTCAATGACAACCTCTGAGCGCCCCCTGTCGTCCACCTCACGGCAAACATGCCTGCGTTCCATCCGCCGTCAATGCCTCCGCGCGACTATGCCCCCGTCCATCATGCTATTGCTTGTGATTTGCGAACGAAGAGATCGTCATCCTGTCTGCCTTCAGCATCATCCTGCATCGTCGTGAGTTGCCGGGCTGAGAATATGAGATAGGGCTGGCCAACCTGCGGCGAGAGCTTCTTCCCCTGTGCCATGATTCTCCACTGCAAAACTTGTTCAACACTCAACGCCCAGGTTCCCGTATTCATTTGCTCATTTGCGTTCATGGTTTCAGGCTTTCAGCAATAAGAAAACATTACATGTTTTTTAGCAGGATCTGCAGGGGAGCAAGGAAAAGTCGAAAAATTTGGTGCCGTGATGACCAGGCAAGTCACCCATTGGTAAGTTACCTGCATTTTAGTTGCAATTTGGATTCTGAGTTATTTGCATGGCATACCTGTTTATTTGGTTGCAAGCTCACTTATATTTGTTATTACTTGCATAATGCTATCCATCTTCTCGATTGACTGTACGTGATCCATCTAATGTGCCATGCATTCTAAGATCTTTGTCTTTATTCGTTACTTGCCTGAGTCCTTCTGTTGTATTGACAATCTGCGAAATTCGTTCCTTGCTTCCTCAATCAGGTCAACCAAGTTCCTAATTAAATCATGATACTTTGTTAAGCCATCATTAATTATAGATATATGATGATTTAATAATAGATGTATGCTGATAGTTCTATTAGCACTGCAAAACACAATCATCTAGGATCACTTTATTTAACTAGAACAGCTTGAATGAGATTTACTTGCACCCAAATTTGCTATCTTAACAAGCTGACGAATTATCCTGTAAGGTTTTCCCATTATCAAGTTCAAACAAAAACAAAATTCTTGAAAGGTTTTTAATGAACGTTCTATATATAATTTTATCCCCTATCGTAGCTTATTCTTTGATTAGAGAACATGTTCAGTTCAGATACTCAATGGTAAAAATATAAAAAGTTAACTGAATACATTTTACAATTTCAGCATTGAAATTTGAAAAGAGTAATTGGGGAGGCGTTCCATATGAACTGTCACTTGTGCAGATTAGTATATATTTCTCTGTCCTGATTTCCCTTGGGTTTATATATTTCTCTATCGCTCATTGTGTTCAGTGATACAAATCGCATTGTCCTGAAACTATTGATCAATGTTTCAGTTATACATATTAGAATCTGCAGTTGTTGTAAAATAGACTGACCAAAATAACCATGGTAGCCCGAATAGTTCTTTTAATGTTCAGTCATTTTTATATAAAGAAGTGATATTTAGCATCCACAATTATATTTAAACGATAGAGATATCTTGGGCTTGGTAGCCTGTTCATGTGCCCTGTAAGAAGGAAACAAAGTTGAGACATAGGCAAGGGCCTGTAAGAAAGTAGTGAAGTTGAGACACTGCTGCGTTCTATGCCCAATATTCACGCATTGTATGATTACCTCACAGGAAAGATGGAGCATTCAGTGATCACTGCCATTTTTCTGTGTTTGTTTACGGGTACTCCCCATTGTGATGGTTAGATACGCCAGAATTATCTTAGGCATACTGAAACCGTTTCCTATTTGTGCTCGCATTTTATATTCTGCCTATCTTGAATAGATATGGCATGAAACATTTTGGCACTAAAATGGTTATTATTTTATTTGCTCAATGAATTCATGCTTTGTATGATTAATTACCACAGGAAATAAGATGGAGGATCCAGTGATCAATGCCATTTGCTTACTATTAATCTCAATTGTGATGGTTAGATACGCTTGATTTGTCCTAGGCGTACCAAAACAGTTTCCTCTGTGCTTGCATTTATATTGTGCCTGTATCTTGAAGAGATATGACATGTCATATAATCGAGTCAAGAGACTTCTTCAACCATAAAAGTGTATAAAACAAAACATTTACGATTCTATTAAAAAATATGCGAGATTTTTTAATCCGAACAGCCCGTAGCAACGCATGGGCACTTGTGCTAGTAATTGAATATTTTCCTTGTGAAGATAGTTGATGGTTCGCTCGATTGTTGCACCCTTGTTTCCAGTCCCTTGATCCGCAAGTGGCACTGTCATGCACAAAGCTTGGACATCTTTGTCCTCGACATCTAGTGCACAAAGGAATACACACCTCCAGTTGCAAGCTATCAATGATGAACGTAGCCCCCATCAGCAACAGCAATAACAATCAGTCAACAACAACACTACGGCCCCAAAAGACGCGCCTATGTAGCTCAAGAACTACAATATGCGCAGATCCCGACAGGCAGCTAGCCATGGAACATGGGCACCATGACACGGTGTGGCCAAAGCAGTAGGGCCACAACTCATGACGCCAGCGCACACACCGTTCCTTAACTCCCACACCAGGGAGCTGGGCGGAAGTCAGTGAGCTTAGGGAAGATGGGTAAACGGCGTCAGAAAAGGGTGGTGGTTGGGACGTGGAGGAGGTCATGAAAGGAAGATGGCACCGGTACGGTCAGGGGAGGGGGCATGGAGGGTGTGCTAGGAGAATGCTAGGGTCATCCACAATGGGGCGGTAGTACATCGAGGCAGGATGTGGGATTTAGTGATTTTTCCTTCTTCTCTTTTTTTTTTTGAAACGGAAAGATGCTTCCATTAACCTTCACCAGACGCTGCATCAGCAGCTACAAGGACCTGAATACAGTCCGGCAGGTTGTTCAAAATTGGATCAGTTCCTGCAACACTCTCACACCCGAGTTTAGCTAGCGCATCCGCTACTTTATTACATGAACGAGGCCTAAACACCACTTCAGCACTAGAAAATTCACTCGACAGTAGCTCCTTCAACTCCAGAGCGAGCCCACCGCTGATAGCCAAGTCGTAACCCGCTGTTGTGACTGTGCTTCCTTAAAGACCATCATTGCATCCGTCTCCAAGATGACATCTCCAAGATGATATGCCCCATTCCCCAATGACTGGCTGTTTGAACCGCCTGTATGCATGCTATGAGTGATTCCTTATTCTGTTTTGTATAACTACTAACTACTAAATGTGGGCTGAGAGGAGAGCCCCAAAATGAGGGTCATGGAGGGGCAATTGAGGGCCTCAACAAATTTGAAGGCTGACTGATCGAGGCTGCTGGATAGAGGATGGCTTCTGTACGGTGCCCGGATAGATGGACGGTGACGCCGGATCAGGAGGCTTAGTTTCTCGTACGTAATTAAAATGCATTCTGGACACGATACGTGTCGGCAAAGCTTAATGGTCCATAACGTGCCAGAGTGTCTCGTAGCCCGTTTATCTGGTGTACGTACGGTAATATGGATGACCGGTCGGATGGAGTTGGTTTTGTGAACTGCTGGTGGATGTGGTTGGCGTGGACACACTTGACTTGAGAGAGCTCCGATCGTTCACGTCGCTGATTGGTCCGTCCACCGTCGACTGTTTCGGCACGACGGCGACGTCGTCGTCACTTTGGTTGCCGTCAGGTCAGCCGCCAGCTCGTGAAATTTTTTTACCGTGTCAGACTGTCCTATCGCTCCTTTTTCCTGCATGTGACTAATAAGTTCATGCGACTACTAGTTAAGTACGGTAATATGGTTGACCAGTCGGATGATCTTTGGTTTTCTGAACTGGTTCTGGTGGATATGTGGCTGGCGTGGACACACTTTTGAGCTCCGATCATCCACGTCGCCGCTCGGTCCGTCCACCGGAGACCGTTTCGGCATCCGTGTTTTCCAATACGGTTGCCGTCAGGTCAGTCGCTAGCTCGTGCATGTTTTTTTACCATGTCGTATTGTCCCACCGCTCCTTTTTCCTGCATGTGACTAGTAAGTTCAGGCGACTATTAGGTAAGTACTGATCTTTTTTTTTTTTTGGAGAATCAGGTAAGTCGTACTGATCTTGCGGCCCTAGCAAATACACCGCCGGCGTCATCCACCCTTTTTCTAATTCCTCTAAACGAGGGTCCATGGACGACGCAACATAAGCCATCTCCACGCATCTTAAATCAACCTATAATATATATACGTATATAAATATATACCCTTTCCACCACCCATAATAATAACTGGAAAGAGAAAACGATTCAGCGAACCGGCCGGTGATGCTTAGCGTACAACATTTCCATGTATTTTGCCCATTGTGGGAGATATGAAGTCCCAGAGATATATAAGTGGAAGAATAACGTGGAAACGTTTCCCAATCAAGTTCTCTGACTTGTAAATTTTGCATGTCATGCAGCCCACAAATTTTGCATGTCTTCAGCTCGCTGCTGAAAACCATGCAAGAACATTATGCAAAAAAATCGTGTCCACAAATTTCATTGTCATCAGTAAAATAGTCTTCTAGCTGTTGAGTCCCTTGCGCATCTTGAAAAACTGGACGCACGTGTCCTCACGGATTGGAGGCGACTACTTCCGACTCTTTCAATATTTCGGTATTTTCCATGTCAAACGAAGGGCTCAGTTTCCATGTTCCAGCCTCGGTTTATTACTCTAATAGGGAAAACTTTTCCTACCTCGCTTCTGTGAAAATGACATTTACGGCACGGGGAGAAAACGTCAGTATCATTGCCACTGGAGGTAAGAACCAAATTAATAGCCCGTTGCAAATGACAATGCTCAAGTTGGGTGCAACACGGACGACGTCTACAGAAGATTCCTAGAAAGACACCTAGAAAACATATTATGTACGTATATATTCAACTATTCAAAGGTAGGGCTGAACGACCAGTAACAAGACTCTCGAAGAGTAGAATTCCATGCATGTACATGACCAGTACATGCCACCTTCGATGGGCAACATCGTGAAGACATATCAACACGCCAAACTCCGAGATCATTCCACAAACATTTCACCTATATATAACAAGCCACTCACCCGCACGAACGGAGCATATACACCACTGACAAACAACGACAAGTCCGCAATGGCATCTCCACCTCCGGCCACCGCGATCCAGATGCCTCCTCAGCCAAACGGCACGGCACCGACGACGCCTAAGCAGCTCGGCGCTGACGGCTCCACGACCATGGCAAGCCCCAGCGCGATGACAGACAAGGTGATGTCCGGCGCGGCGAACCTGGCGCAGCTGCTGCCGACGGGCACGGTGCTGGCGTACCAGGCGCTGGCGCCAACCTTCACAAACCACGGCGTTTGTCACACCGCAGCCAACAGATGGCTCACGGCCGCGCTGGTCGCCGTCCTGGCCGCCTTGTCCCTCTTCTTCTCCTTCACCGACAGCGTCGTCGGCCGCGACCGCAAGCTCTACTACGGCTTGGCGACGCCGCGTGGCTTCAACGTGTTCAACTTCTCCGGCGAGGAGGAGGAGCGGGAGTGGACGCTCGGCGTGCTCAAGAAGATGCGCCTCCGCCCGGTGGACTACGTGCACGCCGTGTTCACCGTGGTTGTGTTCCTCACCGTGGCGTTCAGCGACGTCGGTCTCCAGAAGTGTTTCTTTCCTGATGCCAGTGGCAACACCAACGAGCTGCTCAAAAACCTGCCGTTGGGGATGGCCTTCCTGTGCAGCTTTGTGTTCATGATGTTCCCGACCAAGAGGAAGGGCATCGGATACAATGACGCCACGCCCCACAAAAAGGCGTCATCTGGAAATAAGTGACTCGATAGTACAAATCCAGCACATGTGAATGATTATTGACGAGACTGTTTAGAGGCAGATGGTGTAGGATTATCATGCACGCCCTTGTGTATATTGGCAGGCCGCTGGGTTTTTTTTTTTCGGAATGCCGCTGGATGTATTGATTCTTTTGTGAGCTACTTTGTGCGTAGGATATGACATCATCACAGACCTTGCTAATTAATTTCCAAATGTGTATGATGAATTGCATTGGTATATGACGTTATTTCTGATTTACAGAGTGTTAACACTGTCTGAGGTAATAATATCATAACGTTTCCTCAAAGTACATGCATTATGCTAAACCGTGCCCCTCCTGTTGCCACCACATTCACCGGATCTGTCATGGAGAAACCGAAACCTCTTAATATCCTCACCAATGTCCAAAAGGGAAAGGCCCAACAATGAAAATTTGACATGGAAATGACCTAGACCGTACATCTTGGACTTGATCTACTGGTTGACAAGAACACCTAAGACGAAGAGGGAAGGGGGCTCAACAGGTGCCGGAGGCAGCTAAAACTAGGCGCAGACGGAGGATAGGTCCATGTTATCTTAATTAAGGGAAAAATAATCTGTATTATGTGATCCTTAAGCCTGACTATATACCGCTCGCCGACAAAAAAAGAAAAAGAAAGAAAGACGTGCATGCCACCATTGGCTTCTCACTGCAGTCAGCCATAATAAAATCAAATCTGCTATTTGTTGCTCCCTCAGTTTCAAATTACCTACTATTTTTATCTTTAGTGATCGTTAAACATTTTATCTTAGACTTTAAAAATATATAGTTTACCAATACAGGTTTAAATTTTTCTATTCATTATGAGAAATACTTTCATAATAAAAAAATCATATATTATCAACCTATATAAATTTCTGCAAAATAATGATCAGAGATTAAAAAGAAAGTTTGACTTATAACAAAGATAGAATGATAAATAATTTAGAATGGGAGTACGACCCACGGGTCTCATACGCGGTGGTTCACCACATGGAGAAATGTACAACAGATTAGAGTTGAGGTCCACGCTCCACTTGAACATCTCTATCTAGTCGTCCTGATTACGATGCTGCAAAACTTACTGCAAGCCGGCTGAAAAAGAAACAAGGAACATTCCTGCTCTAACTAGCTCTTTAGGCTTTGGTGTGGACAAATACAAAATAACCTCCATCATTTGACTACTGCAACTAATAAAAGATTAGGCAACCCAACAAAATCTTATAGATATGATATTAATGAAAAGAAATACATGGATAACATAGTCTAAAATATTTGTTTTATAATTTGGCATTAGTTAGTTGTGCAGCAATCTTGCAGGATTTCCTAACTAACAAAAATATACACAACTTAGGCAGTGAATCTTCTCCAAAAACAAATATATATTCATGCAATTTAACAATTAATGAAAAAAATTGTGGATTTGTTCAGTGACCTCTATAAATAGTCATGCGTACTCCTCGTACAAAACATCCCATTCTATCCAAACCAGTCTAATCCTTCTATCCACCAATAATGGATCCTAATAGGTCCCCCACCAGGGAAACCCATTTTGGCTTAGGTGACTCTTACATTTCCCCTTTGCACCAAGCACTGAGGGGTACGACAGCAATGCCATCATTTTCAAGTAGCATACCAAACACCTATTCTCCACAAAAGCCAAATGTGACCCAAACTAGTAATCCTTCACCACAATACCATATTGATATGGAAGCTCCACCACCACTGCTTCAACCAGATCATATTACAGATGTTCAACCACCTAGCACCTTTGCATCTATAGAATTCATGCAAAGTTTAGGGAATAATGAGCATGATTTCCTAGCAACCCATGTTAGTGATTACTCACACTTATCCAGTAGAAAGAAAATCGTATCCATGGAGCCTCCATCAGCCACATCATTGCTCCATGGAAACCCAACTGCCACTCTTCATGCCCACTTTAGCATCAATGGAGTGTCAGATCCTAGTCCAATATTTGAGGAAACTACATTGCACATTTCCAAGGTACATTCACCGCCACTTGGCACCTTTTTTCTTATCTAATATACGTACACATACCACTCTGATCACATTAAACTATATGTAGGAGGAGGTGTTTGGGTCATCGTCCAACCTGAACTTCAACACTTTCACATCAAACTACATGCAAGTTCAGGAATTCGGGTCATCATGCAACATTGATCCTTATGGACAAATATTATATGGTGACGCTACATGTTTTGGTGAATCCCATTGTTCGATTCTGTCGAAAGGGAACAACAGGTGCCTATCGATGTCCCACAAGGAAGATAATGGAATTGTCAAAGCTACTATGAGCACTACAACTCAAGGTCAAGTCCTGCGTGTGTACACATGCAACCTTTGTAACGCGACTTACAACTCACCACAAGCATATGGCGGTCACATGAGCTTCCACAGCAAACAAAATAGGAAGAATTACAAGTGCCAATTTTGATGGTGCCTCTATAGGACTACCAAGATGGTTATTATGCTGGAAGATGAACTTCATTGTTAGCATGCCATAATTGCATGGAAGTATACAATTAAAAGTTACCAATTACAAGCATGTGTTTCCTTATTTTTTAAAGAAATTAAATCTCGTTGAAATCAGAATGTTTTGTTATGTATGTTGTTGTTCAATTATCGAATGAATTTCGTATGACACACTAGAGTAAAATGCCATCCTATCTTACTCACCACGATAAAGTCAACAATATACCAGTGAAACACCCATTAGAATAAGAGAAAATTCCCTCTATCCCATCCAAAAAACATTCAATCCCTTCCATACCATCAAAAAATTTCCAATCCCATATGTACCATTCGTTGAAGTTTCTCTACCCTTGTGTACCATTCTGTTTTCTTTTACCGTCAAAAGTCGCTGGCCCACCTGTCAGGTTTGTTCTAAATGACCATCGATGCCCTCAGCCTTCGGCATCGGCCTGCTCGTCTTCCCCATCAGCCATCTCGGCTTGCGCCCGTGGCGACGAGGCTGTCGGCCTGGCACTCAGCCACTCACGATGGGGCGGAAAAACATTCAACCAAGGCGGCCGAGGATGCGCGACGACGCAAGCTCCCATCGTGCCACCCATCTCCTTGATGTGACCCCCAGCGCGTGTGTGGTGGTAGGCAGGCTCCGCCGGGAACGCGAGCGCGGTGGGCGAGCTTGGGCTCGGGCCAGGCGAGCTTCGGCCATGGAGACCTCCTCCGGCGAGCTTCGGCCATGGACGGTGAGCTCCGCGTAGACGACAAGCTCCAAGAACTGAGCGCTGAGGGACATCGACGGGTCAAGCACCTGGCGGTCGGCAGAGCTGCGGCCCCGCAAGGCGGCGCAAAAGCGCGAGATGATGCCGATGAGGACCTTGTTGCCGACCGTGAGCACAGCGATTCCATGTTAATTGGTGGAGGCAAACTTGATACATGTTAATTTAATTGGTGGAGACAAGACAAGCTCGATTCCATGTTGCTTTGGTGGAGTCAAGGCGAGCGGCCACAGCTACAACATCGCATCTCGCAAACCTTGGCTGGTATTGCTTCGCATTCATGATGTTGCAGCTCTGTTTAGTACAGATTCGCGTTCAGCCTGTCGTCTTTCCCTTTGCCCGAGAACCAAGCGGGAGCTCGGTTGGCCTGCGCGGGTTGCTCCCAGCGCGCCCGCCCGCGTTCGAGTGCTGGCTCGCGCGGGTGCCTCACCGGGGATTTTTCCCAGCGAATAAAATCCCCTCGTTCCTCCGTACGCAAAACTCAGGTTAAGCACTCGCACGGGCCAGCTGAGTCCCTGTGTACGCGTGCGGCGGGGGGTTTAGGGGTTTTCTTAATCTGTGTGATAAGATCATTTTCCTTAAAAAATGCCCGGGGGCCGTCACAGGTCGAGTTTTTTCTTTCCCTTTGCCCGCAGCTCTGTTGTGATCGAAACAGGGCGCGGCAGCGCGGCGTCCGGGCAGAGCTGCGACAGCTCTGTTCGTGAAGCAGGTTCTCACGGCAGTTCGCACTGCGGCGCTCTCGAGCCCCGGCGCCGCTGTGCTGCCGGACAGCCGGAGCTTCGCCGATGCAAGTCTTTCTCCTACGGCCGCGATGGCGACGTGCTGGCCGCCGTCGGCAATGGCACGGAAGAGCTGCAGCGGCGCTCGTATGACGACAGCGAGCGAGTCCGCGACGGCACCACAGCACGCTCTGGGCTCTGTTCCACCAGGACAACGGTGAGCGAGTCCGCGACAGCGCCACAGCCCACTCTGGGCGCTGTTCAACCAGGACGACGGCGAGCGAGTCTGCGATGGCACCGTTTTTGGCCCAGCGTTGTCCTCAGCCGCACTCGCCGCCGAGGTCCAACTGCCGGCACACGAGAACTTGTGCTGCGCCTATGCCTTTGAAGGGTGTGTCCGGGGGCAAAGAGGTCTTTTGACCACACCGTCACCAATCGTTTGGGCAAAATTTGACTACGATGGTACGCAAGTGCAGAACAAATTGAACCAATGGTACACAAGGGATGGTAACTTTTTCAATGGTATATGGAAGGGATTGGAAGTTGTTTCAATGGGATAGAGGGAATTTTCTCTTAGAATAATGACTAGTATTTATGGCTATTATAACAAGTATGGCTATTATAACAAGGGTGCTATATAGAAAGGAAAAATGAATCAATAATTTTTTATATGTAATTTCAGTAATAATTAACTTGTTCTTCTTTGTTTTTAGACTAAGAATCCTTTGGCACTATGGAGTGAGATCACTTTATGATTTGCTTCTAGCTAGCCTTCACCACTACGACAAGGGGGATTACGGTAGACAGACAAAAGGACGGGGTCATTGTGGTTTTGGTTTGAGATGCAACACCCTACTTTAAGCTTGCTATCTCTCCCCCCAACCCTTTGTCACAAACAATCGAGCCTTGCCCATCATCCCCAAGTTGAGTTAATGCTGAGACAATTATATCAAGAAAATTATATAGACCTTCAGTCATGCTCTGCAAACTGACAACACATGCTGAACTAATTAAACAAAAGCTAAGACAACTCAACATACTGTAACTTAAGTACTTAATCAAACATGAATATAACATTACATACAAGAAAACAGTCCCCAATATCTTTATCTTGAAAGTTTGGAGGCAACGACATTGTGCGGGGCTTTCGTTCGCGGGCAGCGCGGGACAAGACAAAGTGGGCACCAAGTAGCATGCACACGTACAACACTAGGGACGGCAATTCGGGGACGGGTATCGGGTACCCGACCCGATGGGGCCGGGCATGGGGCTCGTTTTCTACCCGTGGGTGGCGCCCGTACCCGCCCCGACATGAGTCGGGTACGGGGCGGGGATTTATCCCCACCCATGGGTGACCCGGTGGGTATCCGAAATTTGAATTAAGTTTTAAATTTGACTCGTTTTATGTGACATGTGAGTTGTTTTATGTTAATGTGTGTTGTCCATAGGCTGTCTAGCAGTAGTTTTAGTTAATTTTTTCAATATGTTGTTGTTTGTTGTGTGAGAGGCTACAAAATTGTGAAAATTTGTTGAATTCTGAGGTTAGCATGTATTTATAGTGTTCCACCCGTGGGTACCCAGTACCCGCCCCGATACCCGACGGGTACGGGGCCGGGTAGGGATTTTCACCCACGGAGACGGGGGCGGGTGGGGATTTTTACCCGCTACACATGTCAGGGCGGGTATGGATTTACTCTACCCGCCCCATTGCCATCCCTGTACAACACATCCAAATATCACAACCATGGGTATGTCAATTATCGCCCCAAATCAATGACTCAATGCACACATATCAAATCAGAGCCAACTCAACTAGAACAAAATAAAACACCACTACATGAAATAATTAAACTAATTGATCGAATTTTAATAGGTTATTGGGCAGAAAAATGAGAAGGGGAAACAAAGGAAATTGAGAAGGGGAATAAGGCACCGGTGAGACTGGGCACACCTGCGAACTCCAAAGAGAGCAATGCATAACGCAATACTTTGATTTGATCCTAGGATGCAAATAAAGTTCGTCAACAAGAAAAACACAATTTGAAATCGAATTAAATTAGTGATAAACTTTCCGTACCTCACTTCTGTGAAAAACGACATTCATGGCACGAGAAAAATGTCGCCATGATTGCCACTAACTGTAAGAGCCAAATTAGTAGCCCATTGCAAATTATAATGCTGAAGTTGGGTACAGTACGGACGAAATCTAGAGAGAATTCCTTGAAGGATACATGTACAACATCGTATTTAGGTAGGGCTGACAAGTAACAAAACTCAAAGAGTAGAATTCCATGCATGTACACCTTCGATCTGCAAAATCGTGAAGACAAATCAACACACCAAACCCAGATATCATTCCACATGATTTCACTTATGTATAACAAGCCACTCAGCCGCACAATAAATGGAGCATACGACACTCACGAAACCTAGCCAAACAACAAGGGGAAATGGAATCCCGAAGGTGCCTTCGGGGGAAGGCACAGGCTTCGGCCCATTTGATGTGTGTTGTGATTCGTGCAAATGGGACCCATGTTCTCATGTCAGGGATGAGGGACCATAGATCTATGAGATGAAGGGTGTAGGGGATGCCTTCTCCTGAAGGCACTATTGGAAATTCTGCACTCAACAACAAGTCAACAATTAATGGCATGCCCTCCTCCAGCAACCATCATGATGCCCTTTGCAGCCCAACGGCATGGCACCGAGGATGCCTAAGCTACAAGAAGCTGACAGCTCCATCCATGGCCATGGCAAACCCAATGTAATGACAGAGAAGGTGATGTCCGGTGTGGCGAATCTGGCGCAGCTCCTGTGGATGGGCAACCTTCACGAACCACGACGTTTGTTACGCCGCCAACAGGTGGCTCACGGTCGCGCTGGCCGCCTTGTCCCTCTTCTTCTCCTTCACCGATAGTGTCATGGGCTGTGACTGCAAGCTCTACTACGGCGTGGCGATGACGCGTGGCTTCAATATGTTAGAATTCTCCGGCGTGGTGATGCCGCGTTGCCTCAATGCATTAACCTACTATGTTATGGTCGGAGTAATTAATAAATAAAGAGTAAAGTGCACTGGAGGTCCATAAACTTGTCAGCCTGTGTCATGTAGGTCAATGAACTTTTATTTTGCATTTTTAGGTCTAGGAATTCTTCCGTTTGTGTCATTTAGGTCCATAAACTTTTACTTTGAAGTTGTAGGTCCGCGAACTTGTCCGCCTGTGTCATCTAGGTCCATAAACTTGTAAAAAGGTATACAATACATCCATACCCCTTCTGACACACCCACACCAGATCCTGACATATGAGCTTAACTTCTTAATGCACTATCCTTCCGTTCAAGTTCTAGTAAATCACCTCGTGCCCTGTCACACCATGACAAGAGTTTGACCCTAAGGGTCACAATCCACCACGAGGTGGTGCATCAAGGTCCAGAAAAACCGTGTGTATGAAAACACGGCCACAAAAAGATCGGAGACATGAGGTGATTTACTAGAATTTGAACGGAAGGATAGTGCATTAAAAATAGGGGTGAAAGCGGGACCCCAAGGATAGAACATGAGAAAGAACTGAGGATAATGCAATGAGTTGTCATTTGATGTCCAACTTCGTGCTTACGTGTTTTGCAACTATACTTCGTTGCCTGATATCAAGGTCAAATACACTCATACTCGCATGCATCATTGAGTAGTATACCATTCTTGCACTAGCTTTGATTGTTCATATTTATGATGTACCCTTAATATTGTCGTGATGACTCTGCATTCATGCAGGGGAGTATGTTCATAATGTTGTGATGATACCTGCCGCAACGCGTGGGGTTTTGGCTGGTTAGCAAGATTTTGATGTCAAAAATTATTAACCATGTTCTGGAAGATTTGAAAACACATGTATTTTTCAGGTAAACAACAGTAGCATGAGGAACATTTTTGCCAAAATTCAGCACATGTGCATGCATGAATAATTTTCTGAAAATGAAAAATGCAATAACTGCTAAAATATGAGAAATTTAAATATGCCACTTTTTGAACAATTCAGAAATATCATGGGATGCATGCATACCAAAATTCATAAGTTTTTGATGAACGTAAATGCAGATATGAATTTATCTTTCCTTTCATTTCTCTGAATTTTGTAGGAAAAATTACTGTGAAACATAGATATTAGATTTAAGATATTGATATAACTATGCACAAGGATTCTAACAAAATTTCTTTCACAGTTTTCCTAGAAATATGTTTGTTTCTACCGATTTTACAACTTCAGCCGATTTAAAGGAATTTTCAGAAATTAGTGAAAGACAAGGACCAATGGGATTTCAGCCACAGGTTAGAGAACAGCTCTATATCGCACGGGATCTGGCCTGTAGCTCGAGTGCCAGAGCCATGGCGCTCGCCGGCAATTGGTCGGCGCTCTCACCGGGGCGAGCATCCAGCGATACAACAACAACACAAAGCCTTTTTTATCTCAAGGAAGTTGGGGTAGGCTTAAAAGGGTACGTGTGGGATCGGTACTATGACGCGGTTCTATCTGATGGGTAAGTGCACGACGACGAAGAGCGGAAATGGCCGGCGGCGAGAGGTGATGGGATGGACATGTTCGGCAAGGTCGCGAGCGCGGTACGAGGCATGAAAAATCAAGGAAAAATGTGGGAGAGATTCAACTCTGTCGGTAGAAGAGCTGCACAAAGCTGGTTCAGGGGGGAAGCGGCCAGAGATAGGAGCTCGTCATGGGAGTGTTTACGTACTTGGAACAGACGGCGGGGAAAAGTTCAACGGCGTTGCGAGAAGCTGCGGATACGGAAGGATAAAGTATTATGGAGGTGGAGGACCACCGGGGAGGGAGTATTTTGTAGCGTCTCGTCTCTCTGAGGCCGGACCCACACACCTGGCAGTTCTCTAGGATCTTAAGACTTTCCTCACAAACCAACCTATGTCTTTTATGCGCATTTTGTCCTCACTCATGCGCATCCGCGAAGACTTTCCGGTCGGTCACCCATCCTGAAATTGCTCCAAGACAAGCACACTTAACCTCAGAGTTTTTTCGAGATGAGCTTTCAGAACCAGAAAAGAAGTTGCAACTTGTTGGTATGAGTATTCTATCAATCCTATTAAGCCCTGGGCTAGGAATCCTATTAAGCCCTGGGCTAGGATGTCACAAATTCACCCTCTTAGAAGACCGACGTCCTTGTCGGTCAACCCCAAGCCAGAAACGTCCGCTCTTGGCCACGTCCGTGTGTCCAGTGCCAGCGCATGTGTCATGCCGTGTGACCACTCTGGACCCACCATCCATGCGCGCCATGCCTGCGCAACTGCGCCCGCACGCGCCCGTGAAACCGTGAGGGGGGCTTAGATACCACTGTAACGTCCCGCCACCCCAAGGCCAGGTCCGCACACCTGGTAGCTCTTTAGAAGGCCACAGATCCGCACACCTGGCAACTCTCTAGGAATCAAGACTTCCCTCACAAATCAACACATGTCTTTTCTGCACACTTTGTCCTTAGTCGTGTGCAACAGAGAAGACTTTCTGGTCGGTCACCCATCCCGAAATTGCTCCAGGCCAAACATGCTTAACCTCGGAGTTCTTTCGAGATGAGTTTCCGGAAAAGAAGTTGCAACTTATTTACATGAGTATTCTATTAATCCTATTAAGTCCTGGGCTAGGATGTCACATATTCGGCGGCGAAGTTGCGGCAGCTCGGTTCACTGTCAACGGAGAAAAACGGCTTGATCCGGGAGACGTCGTCGGAGGAAGGAAGAAGTGGGCGTGGCGAGGATCAGATGACCTCGGTGAGACAACGAGCTGCGAGCGCATGCCACAGCAGCTGCTCGGCGTGAGCTGGGCCGGCGGCAATGCGGCTGGTTGGGGAAACAAAAGAAAGAAGAAAGAGGTGGCGAGGACATCACCGTTCGGCAGAGAAGAGATGGTGCACGCGCTCCTGCACGGCAGCGAGGTCATCGGCTGCAGACAGCGGAAGCAGCGTGCAGCAGAGGAGAGCGAAGCAGAGATAGAGACTGACACACGGGCCCCACGCGTACTTTCTAAATTTTCAAAAGAATTTCAAACGTGTTGAATTGAGTTGAGCCAAACTCAGGCTTTCGGAACTCAGAAAAATCTGAGAAATTGTGGACTTGAAGGACAACTGTACAGGAACAAATGTTCTTATTGGAAGTTTTCCAATTTCGCAACAGATTTTGAATAACAATTTCTGAAAGTCAGAAATTATTTGCAAGCTTATTGATTTATTTAAATTACTCCCTTTTTTATACAATTCTGGAAAATTATCCAAAATTTTACCTTGTCACCTGGAACCCAGATATGGTATTTTGGGCCCATTTATGTGCAAATAGTTTGAGTTCCTTGTTTGAGCTCAATTTGTGTTAAATTTGATTTGATTTGGAGAAAATTGTTCAAACTTGAAAGTTAAGCTTAGCCATTCTGGTCCACTCCATAAACATGATTAAGAGTAATTGAGACTCTTGGAAAAATCGGGGCTGTAAGATTCCCCCCAAGAAAATGTACACCAGCCGGACACGCCAGATGGCTCCTCCCACGTTGGAAGCAAAGGAATTGCTCTATGCACCGCATTTTCCGGGACATTATAATAATATTTCTATTTTTATAGTCATTTCCTTGATCCCACGTGCCAATCTAATTAATTTTTCTACGGTTTTCATCACTACCCGACTCCCTTTATTATATTCGTCTGGCTGCCTTGTCCCAATCCCTCATATTTCTCGAGCCCTTCTTCCTTCTTGACTCTCCTCTGTCACCCCATTCTACCACAGACAAAGCTCCATCTCATGCTGTCCCTCGCCCCCTACCAAAAGCCCCCAAAGTGGCTCCATCTCAGGGGCGAAGGCAGCAGAAGCACCCCCCGGGGTCGGCACCCTTCGACGGGGTCGGCGCCTTTGGTGCACAGTAGTTTCAATGGAATTTACAGTAATTTTGTCAGGGTCGAGCGACTCCGATGGCAAAGGGTACATAGCTTCGCCCTGCTCCATCCATATTATGCCCCGCCCCTGATTACCCAAACTTTCTTCCATCACACCGAAAGTCACAAAAGAGGAAGAAGTGAGCATGGTGCATACATTCCAACCACCATCATCAAGCTTCCTTTTTTATCACTACCAGTGTCGACGCTAGGGTAGGAGGTAACATTCAATGTTACTATTTTTTATTTTTTTTCTTGTGAAGTGAAACAATTTTTGGATTTGTGCATTTTTTCTCAAATGGAATATTTTGATTCGGAATTTAAATCGCTTCATTGCAACATCCGAGTAGAATTTTTTTTTCCATCTTGTAACTATTTTCGGCTTGAGAATTTTCGGGGAATTTTCAAGTTGAATTTTTTAAATATATTTTGTTTCAAATAATTTACCCTATAATTCGATCTGATGATGAACTTTTGTCACATTTCTTTTGTTTCCCTCAACCTTCCAGTGGCTTTAGAAGTTCTGTTGCCAGAAAAAGCACATGGTATTTTTTATAGTTTCTGCTGCAAGATAGGCTGTAGACGAGTTATTTACTCAGAAGGAAGAGGTTCGATGCACCATCAATCAATTGTGTGCTATGCTCACCATCAGAAATGGTGACACATTCGATGTGCCTTTTCTCAAATGTGTTGGACATTTTTGTGTATAATTTGGCCCTGCCCCTGGTTGATATGATTCAATAGTACAAGAGTCACGTCATCAGTGAGTATTACATGGAAGTGATTACACATAGAAACACAATACTGGTTTTGATGAGGGTATTCTTACTTTCCCTAGATGGAAAGCAGAATTTAATTAGATCAGCTTTCTCACTGACAATGCACAGAGCTAAGACAAGTACGTCTTAAACAAGACATGGTCCTCTGATTGGCATCCTTGTAAATTTGCTTTTGTTCTTTGTTCATAAACAATAACACCTAATTTAATATAACAACAGCAGGGGTAATCCCC
The DNA here is from genome assembly GCA_007726485.1 of Eragrostis curvula. Lineage (NCBI taxonomy): Eukaryota > Viridiplantae > Streptophyta > Magnoliopsida > Poales > Poaceae > Eragrostis > Eragrostis curvula. The sequence continues at coordinate 19,106 of RWGY01000175.1, forward strand.
TTCTGTTTTTCATAAATAAATAAAAAGTTGCCCACACGCTCCTATCTACAAGGTGAGTTCTCGTATTCACCCCAACTAATACCAACAAGCTATCATTTCTTGTGTATTGATACTTAAATATTAAATTAGTATTTTAATTAAGAAATATATTCTAATATTTTTTCTTTCGAAAAAAGTATAAGTCAAATGTTAACAAGTGTATTGCCGATTTTCTTCTAATATACTAACATTGCTTTTTATGTATCAAAGTGCAATAGAAAATTTTTAAATGTTTACACTACTGCAACTAATTAATGGTTAGGAAACTGAACAAATCTTGTAGATATGATATTAATGAGAAAATATATATATGAAACATAGTCCAAATTTTGTGTATTATATTCTGGCATTAATTAGTTGTGTAGCAATCTTGCAAGATTTTCCTAATTAATAAAAATATACACAATTGTATCTTCTCCTAAAAAACAAATATTAATATAATGTAATAATTAATGAACAAATATTGTGGATTTGTTCATTGTCCTCTATAAATAATCTTGTGTACTTATAGTAAGATTCATCCCCTACCTTGCAACGTAGGGACACCCATTTTGACTTAGGTGACTCTTACATTTCCCCTTTGCACCAAGCCTTAAGGGGTACAACAGCGATGCCAAAACTTTCAGGTAGCGTACCTAATGCCCATGCTTTACAAAACCCAACTATGAGCCAAACTAGTAATCCTTCACCACAATACCATATTCATATGGAAACTCTACCACCACAAAATCAACCACCTAGCACCTTTGCATCTTTAGGATTCATGCAAAGTTTAGGAAATAATGAGCATGATTTCCTAACCACCCCCGTTAGTGATTATTTAAACTTTTCTAGTAAAAAACAAATATTATCCATGGAGCCTCCATCAATCACATCTTTGCTCCAAGGAGACCCAACTGCTGTTCTTCATGCCCACTTTAGCATCAATGGAGTGTCAGATCCTGGTCCAATATTTGAGGACCCTACATTGCACGTTTCCAAGGTACATTCACCATCACATGCCCCTTTTTTTCTTATCAAAATATGTGTAGCACTCTCACATAAAACTATTCGCAGGAGGTGTTTGGGTCATCATCCAACCTAAACTTCAACACCCACACATCAAACTACATGCAAGGGGAGGAATTTGGGTCATCATGCAAAGTTGATCCTTATGGAAAAATATCATATAGTGAAACAAGAAGTTTTGGGCAATCCAAATGTTCGGTTACGTCCAAATGGAATAATAGGCACCTATCAGTGTCCCAAGAGGCAACTGATGGAACTATCCAATCTAATATGATCACTACAGCTGAAGCAAAGGTTCAACGTGTTTACACATGCGACCTTTGTAACGCGACCTTCATCTCGCCACAAGCATTTGGTGGTCATAGGAGCTTTCACAGCAAGAAAAAGAGGAAGAACTACAATTCCTAGTTTTGATGGTGCATCGAGAGGATTACCAATATGGTTATTTTGGAGGAAGATGAACATCATTGTTAGCAAGCAATAGTTGCATGGAAGTATAAAATTAATAGTTATCAATTATTACTAGCATGTATTTCCATGTTTACATAAGAAACTAAATTTTGTTATCATGTTTTAATTTGTCTATTGTTATTCTATTTTTGAATGAATCGCTAAGGACATATTAGAAAGTGGATCAAATTGTTGTAATATGCGCTATCCAGTCTTACTCGCCCACGATAATAAAGTCAACAATATACCAATGAAACACCCATAGACATAATTGGTTGTATGCCACTGCAAACTCCTCGAATATGAGATTCGCCATTGCAAAAAGGCTAATATGGTGTGTGCCACTTAGCATCCAAAGTATAATGGTATGTGCCACTATTGACTAGCCAAGGCCTAGCAGAGGCGTGAAATGCATGACATAGATTCCCTTCTCATTCAGACATTTGGCCTATTTTTTTTTAATAATATCTCATAGACAAATTATGACTCATTGCACACATATCAAATCAGATCAAGCTAACTCAATTGTAGAGCAATCCATAACACAATACTTTAGTTCTGATCCTGGAATGCAAAGAAAGTTGCTCATCAGCCAACAAAAATTGGAATCGAATTAAAATCAGTGTGATAGATGTGAAATCAAGAAAATCTGCCAATACCATGGAGAAACTATCTTGTCCAGAGCTGCAAATCAATGCAGAAAAATCAGCACCAGAGATGCATGATTTGCCACCAAGCAGAAGAACCCCTTCTCTTACCAAATTCCAACCTGGCGAGTCAGAATAAACAAAAGAAGTGGGCTGGAGAGCAATGGCTTCCATTATTTTATTGGTTGTAAAAATCTTGTATACTTTATTGGTGTGCGACCAGTTCTTTTGCTTTTGCTAATGATGAACAATCAGATCATCTGATATATACACAATTGTTCTATAATGACCAAATTTGTGTCTGCATATTGGCTATTTCATTTTAATGCATGGTAGATTCGCGAGAGGCGGCACAGTCTGGAGTAGCACCTCAAAGCATTTCCAAAGTTGTACCTCAGATCAGAGGCCTCAAAAGCAATTAAAGGGCGCTCCTCAACTTCTGCTTGTGACTTCGTGAGTACCCCTCAAATATGGGGCCCTATTTCTTTTTCTGTTCCTTTTTGTACTCATTTCATTTGTATTCCTCATGTTTGCTGCCACAACAATTCATACATATTCAACATGATGAATGTGTTTGGTAGCACAATAATTAATTTAACTAATTAAAAGACTGGAACATACATACAAATCACACACTAGTTTAAGTACCATAATTGAATTGAATTCAAATATTTTTTAACATGAATATGGTTTCAAATCTCATGGAGAGAACATAAATATCTCAACCAAATCACACACATTCTCGTACAATATGCCTTAACCGGCTGCTCCTTCTTTCTAAGTATAGGATCGTCGCAAATGTTGTTCCATGACATGCATAATTGAATATTTTCCTTGTGAAGATAGTTGATGGTTCGCTCGATTGTGGCACCCTTGTTCCCAATCCCTTGATCCGCAAGTGGCACTGTCATGCACAAAGCTTGGACGACTTTGTCCCCGACATCTAGTGCACAAAGGAATACACACCTCCAGTTGCAAGTTATCAATGATGAACATAGCCCTCATCAGCAACAGCAATAACAATCAGTCAACAACAACAGCACAGCCCCAAAAGACGCGCCTATGTAGCTCAAGAACTACAATGAGCAGATCCCGACGGGCAGCTAGCCATGGAAGACGGGCACCATGACACGGTGTGGCCAAAGCAGTAGGGCCACAACTCATGACTCCAGCGCACACACCATTCCTTCAAATCCACACCAGGGAGCTGGGCGGTAGTCAGTGGGCTATACAACCGGGATGGGGAGGAGCTTAGGGAAGATGGGTAAACGGCGTCATAAAAAGGTGGTGGTTGGGACGTGGATGAGGTCACAAAAGGAAGATGGCACTGGTCAGGGGAGGGGGCATGGAGGGTGTGCTAGGAGAATGCCAGGGTCATCCACAATGGGGCGGGAGTACACCGAGGCAGGATGTGGGATTTAGTGATTTTTCCTTCTTCTCCTTTTCTTTTTTAAACGGAAAGATGCTTCCATTAACCTTCGCCAGACGCTGCATCAGCAGCTACAAGGACCTGAATACAGTCCGGCAGGTTGTCCAGAATTAGATCAGTTCCTGCAACACTCTCACACCCAAGTTTAGCTAGCACATCCGCTACTTTATTACATGAACGAGGCCTAAAAACAACTTCAGCACTAGAAAATTCACTCGACAGTAGCTCCTTCAACTCCAGAGCGAGCCCACCGCTGACAACCAAGTCCTAATCCGCCGTTGTGACTGCTTGCTTAACCATCATCGCATCCGTCTCTAAGATGATATGTCCCATTCCCCAATGGCTGGCTGTTCGAACCGTCTGTATGCATGCTATCAGTGATTCCTTCTTCTCTTTTGTATAACTACTAACAACTAAATGTGGGATGAGAGGAGAGCCCCAAAATGAGGGTCATGGAGGGGCAATTGAGGGCCTCAACAAATTTGAAGGCTGACTGATCGAGGCTGCTGGATAGAGGATGGCTTCTGTACGGTGCCCGGATAGATGGACGGTGACGCCGGATCAGGAGGCTTAATTTCTCGTACGTAACATGCATTCTGGACACGATACGTGTCGGCAAAGCTTAATGGTACATAACGTGCCAGAGTGTCTCGTAGCACGTTTATCTGGTGTACGTACGGTAATATGGATGACCGGTCGGATGAAGTTGGTTTTGTGAACTGCTGGTGGATGTGGTTGGCGTGGACACACTTGACTTGAGAGAGCTCCGATCATTCACGTCGCTGATTGGTCCGTCCACCGTCGACTGTTTCGGCACGACGGCGACGTCCTCGTCACTTTGGTTGCCGTCAGGTCAGCCGCTAGCTCGTGAAATTTTTTTACCGTGTCAGACTGTCCTACCGCTCCTTTTTCCTGCATGTGACTAATAAGTTCATGCGACTACTAGTTAAGTACGGTAATATGGTTGACCAGTCGGATGATCTTTGGTTTTCTGAACTGGTTGCTGGTGGATGTTGCTGGCGTGGACACACTTTTGAGCTCCGATCATCCACGTCGCCGCTCGGTCCGTCCACCGGAGACCGTTTCGGCATCCGTGTTATCCAATACGGTTGCCATCAGGTCAGTCGCTAGCTCGTGCATGTTTTTTTACCATGTTGTATTGTCCCACCGCTCCTTTTTCCTGCAGGGAAATGCTCTGTTTATTTAAATCGTTTGCAAAATTCCTACAAACAGCTGACGTGGCAGCGCGTGATTGATTGACACATCAGCGAGCGTGTAGAATTTGCGTAAAATTTTTAAGTAGATGTAGCATTGCTCTTTCCTGCATGTGACTTGTAAGTTCAGGCGACTATTAGGTTAGTACTAATCTTTTTTTTTTATTTCTCAAAAAAAGTACTGATCTTTTTTTTTTCTTTTAGAATCAGGTAAGTCGTACTGATCTTGCGGCCCTAGCAAATACACCGCCAGGGTCATCCACCCTTTCCTAATTCCTCTAAACGAGGGTCCATCGACGACGCAACATAAGCCATCTCCACCTATCCCATGCATCTTAAATCAACCTATAATATATATACGTATATAAGAGCATCTTCAAGAGAGCTCCATAAATCTCTTTTAAATTTAGTTATTGAGATTTTAGGTAAAAAACTATCTCCAACAGGGCCCTAAAACAACTCTCAACTTTCCCATAGCCCCTAAACTCCCCTCATTTGTAGCTACAAACAGGGGGGAAATTGGGGGCCCCATTCCTTCTTTTTCCACTACAATTAATGCTTTTATGGCCCCAAATGCTGATGTGGCCCAATCAAATTTGTTTTGATCCACTTTTAGGGAGGGACTGTTGTAGGAGGAAGGACTAATTACGCCTCATAATTTTTTGGTTGGTCCTAAAAACAAGTTTATGGGGTTAATTTTATGAGGTTCCCTTGGAGATGCTCTAAATATATACCCTTTCCACCACCCATAATAATAACTGGAAAGAGAAAATGATTCAACGAACCGGCCGGTGATGCTTAGCGTACAACATTTCCATGTATTTTGCCCATTGTGGACGATATGAAGTCCCAGAGATAAGTGGAAGAATAACGTGTGGAAAAGTTTCCCAATCAAGTTCTCTGACTTGTAAATTTTGCATGTCATGCAGCCCACAAATTTTGCATGTCTTCAGCTCGCTGCTGAAAACCATGCATGAACATTATGAAAAAAAATCGTGTCCACAAATTTCATTGTCATCAGTAAAATACTCTTCTAGCTGTTGAGTCCCTTGCACATCTTGAAAAACTGGACGCACGTGTCCTCACGGAATGGAGGCGACTACTTCCGACTCTTTCAATATTTCGGTATTTTCCATGTCAAACGAAGGGCTCAGTTTCCATGTTCCATCTCCACGACCATGGCAAGCCCCAGCGCGGCGAACCTGGCGCAGCTGCTACCGACGGGCACGGTGCTGGCGTACCAGGCGCTGGCGCCAACCTTCACAAACCACGGCGTCTGTCACACCGCGGCCAACAGTTGGCTCACGGCCGCGCTGGTCGCTTCCTGGCCGCCTTGTCCCTCTTCTTCTCCTTCACCGACAGCGTCATTGGCCGCGACCGCAAGCTCTGCTACGGCGTGGCCACGCCGCGTGGCTTCAACGTGTTCAACTTCTCCGGCGAGGAGGAGGAGAAAGAGTGGACGCTCGGCATGCTCCAGAAGATGTGCATTCACCCGGTGGACTACGTGCACGCCGTCTTCACCGTGGTGGTGTTCATGACCGTGGCGTTCAGCGACGTCGGTCTCCAGAAGTGTTTCTTTCCTGATGCCAGCGACAATACCAACGAGCTGCTTAAGAACTTGCCGCTGGGAATGGCGTGCTTGTCGAGTTTTGTGTTCATGATGTTCCCGACCAAGAGGAAGGGCATTGGATACAATGACGCCACGCCCCACCAAAAGGCGTCATCAGGAAATAAGTGACTCGATAGTACAGATCCAGCACTTGTGAATGATTATTGACAAGATTGTTTAGAGGCAAATGGTAGTATTATCATGCTGTTGGGGGATCGAAGGTCACTGAATGACTCAGCGAAGCCCACCAATGGGTTCTATCTGATTGTCTTGCCGCTACGGAACTCTCTATACGTTTTGACGTCCGAAGGTCCTCTTGCGAAGCCCCCCGAAGGTCTTGCCGTCTGCTGCTCCCTTGGCGAAGCCCTCTCGATGTGTCCGCGCTGCCGGATGATGGTTCACCTGCCCCTTGGGTCTTTCGTTATATATAATCCCGAAGCCCTCTGTCGCCCGCGATGCTGGGCGAAGGGGTTAGAGATGACAGAGAAATATGGACGGAGCAAATGAGGTGTCTTTGGCTCGTGGCCCGAAAATAGATGTCATTACAGGATCCCCTCCCTCCATATTTATAGGGGGAGGAAAGATTGTTATTACAGCTATGCCATTAGCCAATTCTGTTACGGCTCTCGAATATAAGCTAGAACCTAGCCTCCTCTCTGGACCCTTTGCCGTATCCTTTGATGCCTTCACCGGGAACATTTACCCTTCGGATGAATCTGGGAGCCTTCGGCATTATCTCCAACATTAGCCCTCAATTGTTGTATAACCATTGTCAGAAACAATTTATTTAAAATAAATGATCATGTCGTGTGCTTTCCTGATTCATCCAGTGAGGAGGGTGCTAGGAAGAAACCGAAAGTCACCAAATCATCTCCACGGGATAGTTCTGAGAGAGTAGCTAATGCTGCCGCTTCCCAACCGTCTGATGCTGCTGCTTCCTCAACCCCTCCTCCGAAGGTCTCGTCTTCTCAGACGACTTCGGTTAAGCCGGCTATTTCTATTAAGGCTCCTGTTATGCATTCCTTGATGGAGATGCTCGTCGATCCGAAGGGCGGGGGTTAGGTTTCGAATGTTTCGAAGGCTTCCAAAAATGCTCCTTCAAAGGGTTCCGCTGGTCCCGTGAAGAATGTCTCTTCTTCCTCTGCCGATGCTGGCCAAACTGATGCTCCTGAGAAAGCCAAGATCCAGGACAAGAGCCTGGCCATTGCTGCCCCTGTGCTTGATGTGTCTGGATCGAAGGCTAAGATACAGGACAAGACCCCAAATAAGGGTGTCGAAGCCTCAGCCGAGGTCTAGATCCAGGACAAGGATGTGGGCGAAGCCACTGTGTCAGGTCGTCTCTCATCACATGACATGTTTGAACTTCGCCAGATTACTGCTAACCTGAGGCCTCTTTCAGATCGTTTCGGGGTTCAGCTACCTCGCGAGCCCCAAATCCTGGCTCGCAACATTGTCAGCCCTTCGAGAGGTGGTAAACTTTTTCTCCATTCTATCTTTGAGACGATGCAGGAGGAGTTTCTCCCTTTTGACGTTGCTTTTGATTCAGTTGAGGCTGCTGAAGGGTCTTCGCTTGCTTGTGACGAGGTGCCTGCTAATACCTTCATCATGAGTGCTCAGGCTGTTGATAGGATTCGCCTTCCTCAAGTGGAGGATGAACTAGTACTTCAGGGTGGTGATACCCTGTATAAATTTTTGCCATCTTCGCAAAAGAAGGTGAGTTTTAAAATTTTTTGTCATTAGATTCTAAGTTTTGCTGTCTGACTCTTTTCTTCTCTTTTTGGTGTCAGTCTCTTGCTATTACCCATGCCTCTCTTCGCCAGTATAGGGAGTTGTCCCGGATGAAAGCTGACCGGGATTCGCTTCGTAAAGACCTTAGTGTCCTTGAGATGAAGGTCAAGGAGAAAGAGGAGGCACTTGTTCTTAGCGAGAAACGCTTAGCTGAACTTTCTTCTGAGAAGGAGACGCTCAGCAAGTCTGCTGTAGACTTTAAAGCGAAGGTTGACTCTCTGGATAAGGAGGTTGAAAAGCTTGATGCGGCCCTTACGAAGGCCCGAAATGATAACGAAGACCTTCGCGGCAAGGTTGATGTCGCTGATCAAGAGTTTGCCGCACTTGTCGAAGCTGAGAGGCTTCGTTTGTCTGGCGTTTGTGGTCAAGTCCGAGATGCTCTTGTTTCTGTGGGGACGACTCCTGAGCAGCTTCCAGGAGATGCTTCAATACCGGACTTTTCCGAATAATGCTGTGCATCTTGTTGTTCGAGACCTCCTTCATTCTCTTGAAGCTGGGGGGAGTGACGCCTTGGCGAAGGCTGTCAGTGACTCCTTTTCCCTTGTCTCTACTGACATTACCCCTCCCTCCTTGGTCGAAGCTCTCTTCAAGTTTTCTGACCATATAGATGAGTCTTTCTGGAGCAGGGTTCTTGTGATTGGCCGGCAGCCTCAGAGTGAGGTATAAACTTTTTCTTTTGTTTGATGTGTATGGGATGTTTTCCCCTTTGGACTTGTATTTGTTAAGTGTGCCGCGAAGGCATGTGTTGTAAACTTATTATTGTTTTTGTCTTTAATTTTGGTTTTGTTTTTGGACTTTAGGATTCCTCTGATTTTTCTTTGAGCGAATTTGCTACTCCGAAGTCTTCAGTTGATGCTCCGCTAAGCAAATGTGCTACTCCGGAGTCTTCATCTGACATCTCTTTGAGCGAATTTGCTACTCCGGAGCCCTCTTCTCATGGGTTGGCTCATCATGATTCCCCGATTGAGATTTTCAGTTCTCCTTCGGAAATTCATTGTCAAGTGATTCGGATCCTTTGTCCCCTCTCAAAGGGGGCGTGGATTCTTTCACATTCCCTCCTGGCAGTCTGGTGGCTATTGGTAGGCCTTATAATTATGGTCCTGATGCTTCCGAAGGACGTGGTGGTCGTGGAAAACGAGGGTCCCGTGGACGCCGTTCACAAGGTGGCCCTTCATCTAGTCGAGGCTCTGTTAGGAAGAAGCGTGGTGGTCGAAGCCGTCGTAATCCTCCTGTTGATTTCGAAGGTTCACCTTCACGTTTTGATGCAGCTTCGCAAGTTGAGCGAATGGTTTCTTCTGGGGTAGTTGATCCTGTTTTTCAGAGACCTTATTCGCCTTGGAGCGGATATGACTTTGACGAGTTTAGCATCATTTCTCAGATGCTAATAGAACTAGGTCTTATTGTAAAGTAGGAACCTGATGATGGCTCTCCTTGAGTATTATCCTTATGCTTCCTTAAGTTATGATTTGAAGAAGTCTTTTTGGCACGCTTCGTTTATAGAATAGGCTTCTTCAATACTTCTGCGAAGCTCTTTGCTTCTTGCACGATGACCTTCTGTTTTCTTGGTGAAAGTCAAAGTTTTCGCACCTGTACTTGAGATACCGAGTACTTATCTGGCGATAATTTTTCTTTGAGGGTTTTTCCTCAGAGCGAAGAGTGATATTTTTCCCTTCTTTTTAAGGAAACTTTTGCTTCGCTAGACGATTTTTGACTTATCTTAGACTTTGTCTACTTTGTCTTTCCTTTTCTGGAGCAGAGAAAAGTTTGAGGTAGGATCAGCTTCTTAGCTTACCTTTCCCCTTCGATTTGGATCTGGGGGTTTAATGTCATCCTTCGTGACATGCCATCCCAGGATTGGGTTACACCAAGTTCTGATTTGGTGTACCCTTCGCTTTGTTCTAGGCTTTCTGCCTGACTTCATTTGTTTAGCTCGTAGCTTCGCTCCTTGATAAGGCTGTTCTCAGAAAATTGCTCTGGATTTTTTTAGGGTAAAAGATAATTATAAAACTGTGTTACAGTCTTAGAGGGTGCCTCGTTAAAAAACCTCACACCCTTCGCAGGGCTACCCTCGTGAGGAAAAAGAGTGCACCCCCCGCAAGTTCTTTATGTTTTACACATAAGCATCATTTGCTCTACCGAAGAGTCGTTCTGATGACTCTTGGTAGAAGCGCTTCATGAAGTCTTGCATTATGCTTGCGGAGCCTTTTAAGCCGAAGATCTTGTACGCTGTGATTTCTTGTGCTTGTCTTATCAGGTGGATGTTCTTCCTCCCTGGCGTTTCGTCATTTTTGATGTTCCTTGCCTGCAGCTGATCTCTGAAGACTCTAATCACAGAGATTGGTCCCGGGATCTTCATGCATAGATATGCTTTGTGGATAACAGCTTCGAATTTGTTGATAGACCCTCTGCCAAATATGGTGTTATAGGGATAGATGATGTCGACCACGTCGAAGATTACGTCTTCAGTTCTTGTGTTTTCTCCTTCGCCAAAGGTTACTGGTAGGACGATTTTTCCCATTGCTTGGATTATTTTCCCAGTAAAACCAACCAGTAGAATTCCTGCTGGTTGCAAGGTTTCATTTTCAAGTTTCATTCTTCTGAAGGTTGATGCGAAGAGGATGTCTGCAGAACTTCCCCCATCGATCAATATCCTGAGAACGTCGAAGCCTTTAATGTTTGCCTTAATCACCAACGGGTCTGAATGTGGCTGATCCAAATCTCTTGCATCTTCCTTTCCGAAGGTTATGTCTACACGAGACCACCTTGTTTTGACGAATGGTGCTCCGGATGATACGTGTTGCACCCTTCGCATATATTCTTTTCTTGCCCTTCTTGAGTCCAGCTGCTGAGTGGAACCTCCTGTAATAGCGTTTATTGTTTTCCTCTGAACTCCACTGTTAGCTTCGGAGTGCCTTCCGTTGTTCTGGTGGTTTGTTTCTGGTGGTGGTGGCAATGCGGCCAAACTCTGAGCTTGGTGATAGGCATACTGTTGCAGTTGTTGCGAGGCTTCTCTTGGATAATTGATCACATGATTCACAGAGTGCGAAGGCCTTCCGTTGCTTCGGAGTGCCTTCCGTTGCTTTGGGCCCAATCTTCACGGTAGTTACTCGTGTGACGAATAGCTTTCTTTGCTTCCCTGTTAGCCAGCCAGCTTTGTTTGTACGACTGAATGTCGCGGCATTGCTTCGGTGTATGCCCTTTGCCTTCGCCATGTAATTCACAGAAGACTGTGCGGGAGCTGCTCCTCAGTCCACCGTCTCTGTTTCTTTCTTCATTGTCCTTGTCATGATTGCTTCGCTCCTTCCCTTTTTCATCTTCTCTAGTTCTCTTTTCGTCCCCCCTCTCTTCTCTGTTTTCCAGGTTGTGCACCCTTCGACTGCTATGGTCTCTTGAGTTTTCTTTGTTTTCGTCATGCCTTTGGCTTTGGCTTGATTCTTTGTCTTCCTTAGCTTTTTTCTCGTCCCTAAGCTGCTGTGACTGTTTCTTTTCATCGTCCTTTTTTCTTCTGAACTCGTCGTCCGATCTTGCATACTTGTCGAATGTATCCAGGAGTCTGAAGATTGTAACTGGCTTTTTCCTTGCGAGCGAAGAGTGGAAAGGACATGCTCTCAGACCTTCCATCAGGGCATCGATGACCGTGGAAGCCCCCACGCCTCTAGCCTTCGATTTGATCTACATAAATCTTTGCATGTATTCCCTGAGGCTTTCATCATTCTTTTGCTTGCAAGAGAACAATTTTTCTTGATGGACTTCTTCAGCTTGAAAACCCTAAAAATTGTTTATGAATTCCCTTCGCAGCTCGGACCATGAGTTAATTGATCCTGGTTCTAGAGTGGAGAACCAAGTTTTTGCTGTTCCTTCGATTGCCATTACTAGCGCCTTCGCATAAGTTGAGTTCGAACCTCCGCTGGATTCGACTGCATAAGTTGAGTTCTAGAGTGGAGAACCAAGTTTTTGCTCTTCCTTCGATTGCCATTACTAGCGCCTTCGCATAAGTTGACATCAAAAACTCCCTTGGACATGACTTTCCTTGATATGTCTTTATTTTTGGCATTTTAAAGTTGAAAGGCCATGGCTCGTTCTGTAGTTCTTCGCTTAGTGGAGAGTTTTCGTCGAATGTCATATGCGGATGAGTGTCTTTTTGCCAGAGCTGCTTGCTTCGTAGACAACTTTCCCTTCAGTTTGTTTCTTAGGCCTGTTCTGATTTTACTGTTCCATCTTCTTCAGGTTTTCCATGTCTTCGTTGAATTGGTTTAGTCTGTCATCTATTTTATTGATCTCCCTTTGTGTCTGTCTTATTTTTCCAGCATATCTAGTTTTATCTTCGACCTCCTCTCGGCGATAACCAGTTTCCTTTCTCTTTCTAGCCTTTCCTGTTCCAGAATGCGTAGCCGCTCTGCTATGGAGTCTGCTTGTTTGTCTGCATCCTCTTCATCCTCTGGAAGGGTATTTCCGGCGTTGGGGTCTTCGCCGTTGGTAGCTTGCGTGCCTCTTAGGATATCTTCCTGTCTTGTCGCTTCCTCAGCTCGAGCCACTTTGGCCTGCTCTTCTTTTTCTTTAGCGAGCCTGGCTTCTTCTTCTCTAGCGAGTTTATCTTTTTTCGCTTCGACCTCGGCGTGTTGTGCTTCGGTCTCTGTGGTTTTTGAAGACTTGCCTTAGGCCATTTTGTTCGTGGTCGCGGGTTCGGCCCACGGACGGCGCCAAATGTTGGGAGATCGAAGGTCCCTGAAGGACTCAGCGAAGCCCACCAACGGGTTCTATCTGATTGTCTTGCCGCTACGGAGCTCTCTATACTGTTTTGACGTCCGAAGGTCCTCTTGCGAAGCCCTCCGAAGGTCTTGCCGTCTGCTGCTCCCTTGGCGAAGGCCCTCTCGATGTGTCCACGCTGTCGCATGATGGTTCACCTGCCCAGGCTGTCCCTTGGGTCTTTCGTTATCTATAATCCCGAAGCCCTCTGTCGCCCGCGATGCTTGGGCGAAGGGGTTAGAGATGACAGAGAAATGTGGACAGAGCAAATGAGGTGTCTCTGGCTCGGGCCCGAAAAACAGATGTCATTACAGAATCCCCTCTCTCCATATTTATAGAGGGAGGAAAGATTGCTATTACAGCTATGCCATTAGCCAATTCTGTTACGGCTCTCGAATATAAGCTAGAACCTAGCCTCCTCTCTGGACCCTTTACCGTATCCTTTGATGCCTTCGCCGGGAACATTTACCCTGCAGATGAATCTGGGAGGCTTCGGCATTATCTCCAACACATGCATGCCCTTGTGTTTATTGGCAGGCCGTTGGATTTTTTTTATTTTTTTGGTGGAAGGCCGCTGCAGGATATATTGATTCTTTGGTGAGCTACTTTGTTCGTAGGATAGTACATTATCACAGACCTTGCTAATTAACTAGTAAAAATGCACGTGCGTGACGCACGTGTCTAAAAAATTACATCACTTGGCAGGATCATTAGAACTGTGGGCAACTTCACATGAAAGAATCATGTGACCAGCCAAAACATATCTAAAATTTCTGATCGTTGTTGATGGAAGATGATATGGCTATATGCCCTGATGTCAAAATATCTAAATTTAATGGAAAATTTTAATATGCTCTGTTAGTAATTTCAAAAGACGCTGAAATGTCTTTTCCAGAGGGAAATTTTAATACGTGCTCACTCTGTCCTAATCCCATATGAACAGATCACCATTCCTCTGAAGACGAACATATCTCGATTCCCTCTAAAAATGAACCTTGGAACTTAGCAACCATGCCCGTGCGACACGTACTATTCAACAATAGCATCAGTAATAATTAATAAAATATTGACAAAAATCGAAACAACAATTCATTTAAAGTTCTGAAAAAGGAGAGACAAATCTTGCATGAAACTATAAGAATTTGTTACATACAGTAGTTGGCAACGAACATTGACATGGTTTTTCATAGCCCAACATAGTTAAATCAAGAAAAGGCACAAAAATATGTACACATAGGAATATAGAACCACTATGGAAAGTGCTAAGAACAAAAACTGGAGATCAGCAGCGTTGGAGATCAAGCTAGGCAAACAATCGGAGTCAACACTGGTTCAAGTTGAGTGCACTGAAGGCGCCCTATGTTCATTTACCACGCCAGCGCGTCCACCACGAGCAGGTTTTCCTCTCGTTTCCTTCTCCGTCAATACTAAAACCAGCTGCAAGCTACATACATGAAGATGTCGGGGGGATAGTATGCTTTAAATATCAATTCACAAGCTATACCCACCACCAGCATTGCATGATTGAAATTTTCAGAAATAGAGCTGCAACTGACTTGCTGATTTTTACCTTTTTGGCAGTGTTCGAGTCGCATATGTTCATTATCTATGAACCTTAGATACATCCCATGCTGATAACTTTGAATCAGTGAAATGTGTTTAGGTAAACATCAAATGCATGTGGGTAGTCCGATCCTCTAATATAAATGGTATATAAAAACATGAACCATGAAAAATCTTACCTCCCAAGCCCAAGTTTACACGGCATATGCTCATCTCAGGAAGGAATCAACTGAAATCAAGACAACAACTCATGGTATTCTTTAGAAATCACTCCTGTAGTTTGGCTTGATGGATTGCAGAATTCCCAAAATCTTACTTCCAAAGTTTTTTTTTTTTTGAATTGAAAGTTTTACTGTGCAGACAACTAATAGAGAAGCTAAATAGACCGTGTATACAGAGTTTTTTTAATAAAAAAATGAATAATTTAGAACCAGACTACCCAAAAATCTTTAAATCGATGTGACATGCATGAACTTATTTAATTAAAAGCAGAACATAATAGTCATGTAACCGAAAGAACACACCTTTTATCATATTTTATTTCATTACTAGAAAACCATGTACAATCAACCTTATTTTCTTCAAACCACATATTTATTGGGTAGCAACCTACATTTTCTTTGACCACAAACCAAACTCAATTCTTACATGGAAACTACAGCAACTCGCCGATGTGATCACAATTATTTTCACAAATTACGGCAACTAATGTGACACTACCACCACCACAAACAAAATCAATGGGGAAAGCATATCAAACCTTAAATATAGCAGGACAAGCAGCAACCTCTCCTCATCAGGAGGTCTCCATGAAGGCCCTGCAATTCCAAAAGCGAACAAATAAGTAGGGAGTAGATTCAGACATTGAGCTCCAATAGCACGAGAATCAGCACCTTGTCAAAGCTGCATATTCACACAAATGGCACTTCTATAATATAAAGTAAGCGAGATTTAGTTTTGCAGCTAGCTTGAAACAGGTAATAAACAAGTAAGCAATATTTTGTCTGATTGCATCTAATCCATAATCTGCATTAAAAGTTAAAAAACACCATTCAGCTAGCATGTTGTAGATTTCAGAGGAGCATGCACTGGTTTAGTGAATGTACAAGTTTTTCAAGTTGAGAATATTATAGAGGTGCAGCTTTACTTCATTTCAGTTCTCATATAGAAAATGAGTTAATGCAGAATAAGTTTCAACCGAGGACCGTTCACTGTTCATGAACCAGTCTGCAGCAGGCAGTAGCATGAATCTCTCAAGAAAGAAGTGATGCATTACAGGCCTGGTCATTACAAAAATAAATGCATGTTGTTACAGTAGTAAAATGGAAATAAAGATATATGGAAGTATTGATACATGGGAAAATGGAAATAAAGATATAAAAAATAACTTAAGTTGTTATAGTGGAAAAAAGGTAATAATGATCAATGGAAATATTGATAGTGGGAAATGGAAACATAGATAAAAAAGACCGTAAATTGTTATAGATTCCAAGCATGGCATTCCATCCAGAAGAACTTTTTAAGCAAACAAGGTGTTTCAATACTCTTAATGGGCATCAATCCTACGACAGAGTATTAATACTGCAAGAGTCAACATAACTGCAAACATATGTTGAGTATGGAATCACATCCACTCACCCAATAAAGTTGCCTGCTACCACATGTCCAACGGCCGTCAACTCAAGCAGGCCTGCAACAAGATTCACATATAATAGGCTTGTTTTTTTTTATTACCACATTTAAGTGATAGCTCCAGTTTCCCAATTTGAAAGAAAAAATGTATGTCGGCCCACATGTTTACATCAAAATCAGGACCAATAAAATCTATCACGTATAACTGAATCTTTGATGGATAGTTTCAGGACGATGTGCTTCATATCAGTGGAAAACTTCTTTAGTAAAATGTATAATTACATTGCTCAAACCAAGACAATCAGACGGCACTACTGGAAACCGAAATATCGTGATGGCAATAAATATTTCTGAAGGTGTTGGGGGATCCAAGGTCTTTATTGGACTCGGCAAAGCCCTCCAACGAAATATATGAAATGATTACGTCCTTGCGAAGCCCTCCTGGCGTTTACGGCGCTCGGATAGCTCCTGACGAGGACTTTTCAACACCTCGTAGTCTTCGAGCTCCTTGGCGAAGCCCTCCTGAAATGTCCGCGATGCTGGATTAGGTTCAACTGCCCAGGCTGTTCCTCGGGTCTTACGTTATGCGTTGTTCCGAAGCCCTCAGTCGTCCGCGGAGCTGGGCGAAGGGGTTGAGGGACGACAAAGAAAAGTGGACAGAGTAAATGATGTGTCTTTGGCTCGAGGCCCGAAAAACAGATGTCATTACAGGAGCTACTCCCTCCATATTTATAAGGAGAGGAAAGGTCGATATTACAGTGGTGCCATTGGGCAATTCTGTTACGTCTCCTGGAGTTTAAGCTTTAGACTGGCTCTTGCCCAACACCCTTCGCTGTGTCTTCAGATACCTTCGCTTGGTAACAAATATCCTTCGCATGATTCAGGGAGCCTTCGGCATTAACTCCAACATTAGCCCTTAATTGTTGATGTTCTTTGGTAAAACCAAGGTCAGAAGCAATTATTATTATAATGAAGATTATGTCGTGTGCTCTCCTAACTCATGCACGTGTTTGTCGTTTTCGATATGTACTTGTTTTTCTCGATTCTCGATGTTCTGCTTAATTCTATATATATCCGTAGTGATTGCCTTGTTTCCTCGCGTTGTTTTTCGTTTTTGTAAGCTCTTGTCTCCATTGTTTTCGCTTTCACTCCTACCTTCGCGCCATCAGAGATCCCTTTCTCGCATTCTTTTTCGAGATGCCTAATGATCGGAGATCCAGTGAAGAAAATCTTAGGGAGAAAGCGAAGGTCCATAAGTCGTCCTCCAAGGATGGTTCTGATAAGGTTGTCAACGAGGTTCGTCCTCAAATGACTAGTGCTGCCGCTGCCTCGGAGCCCCCTTCGAAGGCTCCAGTTTCTTCCTCGAAGGATTTAGCAACTCGGCCGGTTTCTGATAAACCAGTCATGTCCTTTCGACCTCCTAAGGTGTATAATTTGATGGATGTTATTACTGGTCCGAAGGGTGGAGATCAGAGTTCTGCTAAGACTTCGTCAGTTTTAAAAGAAACTCCTTCTAAGAGCCTTGCTGGTCCCGTGAAGGGTTCTTCTTCTTCTTCTTCAGCTGACGCTGGCAAATTTATGGCTTCTGAGAAGGCCAAGACCCAGGACAAAGGTGCTAAGGCTGTTGCAACCGCACCTAGTATTGCTGGATCGAAGGCTAAGATCCAGGACAAGGATGTGGGTGAAGGTGCTGTTTCGAGTTGTCTCCTTTCATTACTTAATATGTCTGAGCTTCGCCAGATGGCTGCTAACTTGGGGACTCTTTCAGATCACTCTGCAGTTCAGCTTCCGGCAGAGCCTCATGTTCAACCCCGTGGTATTCTTAGCCCTTCGGTAGATGGTGAACTTTTTCTACATTCTGTTTTTGAGGCGATGCAAGAGGAGTTTCTCCCTTTTGACGTGACTTTTGATTCAGTTGAAACTGCCGAGGGGTCTTCGCTTGCTTGCGATGAGGTTCCAGCTAACACCTTCGTCATGAGTGCTCAGGTTGCTAAGCCTTTTGTTGCTGCTGCTAACAGGATTCGGCTTCCCCAAGTGGAGGAAGAGCTGATGTCACAGGGTGGAGATGCCCTATACAAATCTTTATTGTCTTCGCAAGTGAAGGTGAGTTTTCCCTCTCTTTTTTTTTTGTATTTCGTTAATAGCCTTGTTTGCTTTGATTTCTTCTTCTTCTTTTTGGCAGACTCTTGCTATTACCCATGCTTCCCTTCGCCAGTATCGGGAGCTTTCGAAGATGAAGGGTGATCGTGACACTCTTCGCAAGGACCTCGCTCCCTTGAGACGAAGGTCAAGGAGAAAGAGGATGCACTCGCTCTTAGGCTTGGCCGAACTTGGTTCAGAGAAAGAGGTGCTCGTTAGGTCTGCCGAGGATTTTGAGGCGAAGGTAGCTTATTTGGACAAGCAGGTTGAAGATCTGGATGCGTCCCTTGCGAAGGCTGTAAAAAATAATGAAGACCTCATTGTCAAGATTGATGCTGCTGATCAAGAGCTTGCTGGTCTTGTAAAGGCTGAAAAGCTACGACTGGCTGACGTTTGTGGTCAGGTTCGAGATGCCTTTGTTTCTATTGGGGCAGCACCTGATCCACCGCCTGAAGATGCTTCCACTGAGCATTACCAAGGTTGGCTTA
The DNA here is from genome assembly GCA_007726485.1 of Eragrostis curvula. Classification (NCBI taxonomy): domain Eukaryota; kingdom Viridiplantae; phylum Streptophyta; class Magnoliopsida; order Poales; family Poaceae; genus Eragrostis; species Eragrostis curvula. Next base: position 37,858 of record RWGY01000175.1, read on the forward strand.
CTGCCAACATCCCTTATGTTATTGAAGCCTGCAGAGCTTTTTCAAAGAATGTTGTGCAACTTGTTGTTCGGGATGTTCTTCACTCGCTCGAAGCTGGGGGGAGTGATGCCTTGGCGAAGGCTATCGACGACTCTTTTTCTTTTATTACTACTGACAACACGCCTCCTGCTCTGATCGGGGCCCTCGTCAAGTTTGCTAATAATATTGACGAATCTTTCTGGAGCAGGGTTCTTTCTATCGGCCAGCAACCTCAGAGTAAGGTATAAACTCTTTTTGTTTGATTTGTATGGGATGTTACCCCTTCGGACTTGTACTTACCGAGAATGTCGTGAAGACATTGTGTTGTAAACTCGTTATTATTTCTACTTTTAATATTTGTTTGGCTTTGGATTTTAGGATTCTTCTGACTTTTCCCTGAGCGAGTTTGCCACTCTGAAGGCTTCTTCTGATATTGTGTCAGGGAAGTGTGCTGCTCCGGAGTCTTCGTCTGACGTTTCTTTGAGCGAGTTTGCGACTCCGGAACCTTTTTCTCGTAATTTGGCTCGTAATGAGCCTCCAATTGAGATTTTCAGTTCTCCTTCGGAGATTGACTTATCTAGCGAGTTGGACCCTTTGTCCCCCGTCGAAGGGGGTGAGGGTCCCCTCATCTTTCCTCCAGGTAGCCTTGTGGCTATTGGTAGAGTTTACCGCCCTGACGCTAATGTTTTCGAAGGGCATCGAGGCTGCACGAAGCGAAGATCTCGTGGACGCCGCCCTCGGGGCGGTTCTTCTAGCAGGCGGGGTACAATCAAGAAGAAAAGTAGCGGCCTTTGCCGTCGTGATCCTCCTGTTGATACTGAAGACCCTTCTTCGCCTTTCGACGCTACTTCGCATGTTGAGCGAATGATCTCTTTCGAGGTAGTAGATCTCGTTTTCAAAGGCCTTATTCGCCTTCAAGCGGATATGACGTTGACGAGTTTAGCGTTGTATGTTAGATGCTAATAGAGTTAGGTCTTATTGTAAAGCAAGAGCCTGACGATGGTTCTCCTTCAACGAATTATGCTTTTGAGCTGTTTTTTGAAGAAAACCTCTTCGGCTTGCTTCGCTCTAGAATAGGTTTCTTTAATATCCTTGCGAAGCTTATGCTTCTTGCGCGATGACCTTCTGTTTTCTTGTGAAGATTGAAGTTTTCACGCTTGAAACTTGAGTTTGGATCTATGCCCTGCGAAGGTATTCTTTGCTGAAAAAAAAATTCCCAGTCTTTGGGAGAGATTATGCCTTCGCTTGGGCTTTTCTCTCGTACGTCTTAGCTTTTTTGCGATATTTTTGATTCCTCGACTGAAGGTGGAAGATTAAAATAAAGCATGACTTCCTATGGTATGATGCTAGCATACAAGTTATTCCAAGCCATACCTGCACCTGTGAACTTTGAAGTGGCTAACATGCTATCTTGGGCGGTTGAGGAATGGAACAATCTTGATTCAAGTCATCAATACCCCTCTGCTGAGTAACTTGGGTTTTTGAAAGATTTTTAAAGTAAAAGCATAGCTTGTACTCCTTGAATGATAAGTCTCGGATCGCTCAATGTGTATGATTCCTCACCAAGGCAATGGGTTGCCTCTTTTCATCCTGCTTCTATGTAAGGCTTTATGTGGAGCTTGGTAGGGATGAAAAGGGGCATACTTGTATCACTTATATTGCAAAGTCAAAGAGTGGATCCAAAAGAGAAAACAAGCCATACAATCTGATCAAGAGTGTGTGTGTGTGAGTGGATATGTGTGTGGAAGATGGAATGAGATGGATACTCCTTGATGTGATGATATCTCTCTCGTGCTTGAATTTTGTTTGAGAACATGGCTATCGCTTCTTTTCTTTCTTCTCTCTCTTTTTTTTTTCATGCTTTTGAGCATTAACACTTTCTTTCTTTCTTTCTTTCTTTTTTCTTGAACTCTTTCTCTCTCTCTTTTTTTTCGATAGCCATGCCTCTATTGCAAGAGTATTTGAAGAGAGATATCAATAAAAGATGAAGGAGTATTTTATTTAGGTGGATGGATGAATGGAAAGGATGTTGCTAACTTCCAGTGTAGAAGTTAGCATGTTTTGTAGTGGTAGTGGTGTATGTGTACGTGATCTTGACCAGGAAAGTATGACAAGAATCTCACAAGGGTCACATAATTTGACAAAGCTCAAAGCAATAACAAGCAGTATTTTGTAGGGGTTTTCAATGTGATCATTATTTGGCTCTGGTAGGAATATAAGACCATTGAGGAGTGCAAAGCTATTGATTTTAAATTTTTCAACATAAAAATCCCAAGCACTCTTTGCAGAAGAAGCAAGATTCCTATCATCCAACCATATCGCACTCGCCAACAACTTAGATAAACATGGGTTCCTATGATAATGGTGTTCACAAGCAACAGGTGTGCAAAGCGAGGAATAAAGAATATGCAGGCCAACCAAATAGAAGCATGCATGTTTGTCGAGGGATAAAAGATTTGTTTTATCATTGAGTTAAATTTTAGTGAATGATGCAAGAAATTTATTTCAACTCAAGAATTGGAGAGTAGGGTATAGGATGTGCAAACCGTCGCATTAGATGAAGTGGAGACCAAGAGGGGTCATAGGATTGATCTTTGTCTTCTTGTCCCGATGGCTCCACTCCTTTGCGTGTTGATTGGTGCGATGTTGTGCATCATATTGGTGGGAGACCTTGAGTGTGTGCTTGATGAAGGACCAAGAGGTCTCCCCCACACTTGTTATTGTACCTAGCTTATTTATTCGAAAGAAACAAACAAATGTGGAAACAAAAAAGGACTCTACCGGGGTTAAAGACCGGGGAGCCTAAATTTATTGAATTTAGTAAAATAACTCAAGGCGCATGATATGTTGGAAAGGGAAATAAAAACGCCTAGTTTATTCAAACTATTTTTTTTTTCAAGTTTATGTTTTTATCATGTAAGGCGAAAGCAAAAGGATACAAGTTGCGATACAAGTTACCTTAGTGGAGGAGGGATCTTCCCCCACACTTGTTCTTTGCCCGTAGTCCTTGATTGGTGTCGATCCCCATGATATTGATCGGCCTTTGTGCAGCGTGGCATGATGTTGGTATGTCGTCTTTCTTCAACGCGTTGTTGAGTCGCTTGTCGGCCCTTTTCATGGCTGCACATAAGAGCGAAAACACAAGAGCAAACTCGAGAATGGGTTATGTTAGTGTAAACAATGTGGATCACCCGTCGGTTGCTGCAAAGCTTCTTGATCGCAACAAAAGAATGCAAATAAAATCAAAAGAATCGCTTGTCGGCCCTTTTTTTTTTTTATGCAAATGGCAGGTGGTTTGTACAATCCCAAACAAATGTTGGGACGATTCAAACATGCAAGAATGCAAGTGGGAAAATCGAATATGCAAGGATGCAACTTTGTAGAAAAATCCAAATATGCATGTTGATGGAGAAATCAAATATGCAAAAGAATGTAAATATGAGAGAAGCAAATATGAGATAACTACCGATTATCCTGTCGGCAAGGGCATCATCATTTTAAGTCCGATGAGCAAGACTTTCCTCCATTCTAATCCCTGCAAAGTTAGTGCCGATATGCAACCACGAGATTTGCAATATTTGTGATAAACAAAAGCATCTACAACCAACCTAAAGAATGAGTAGCAAAAGAGATAAACAAGGTGGTTGTAGGCCTCATGCGGGGTTTTGGCACTGAGGGGCGTGGGCTCTAGAGATTCATGGCATGAGCATGTTTCTTGTGGGTGTTCAAGAAAGAAGTTCTCAAGCTCATGCTTAGGATCAAGTTCCTCTAGAGTTGATGCCTCGAGGAAGTCCATAGCCCAAGAGTTTTCCTTCTTAAGAGGTTCTTGATCACCAATAAGAATGGTGCACGGAGGGCTAGAGGGAAGAGGCTCAAGATAGAGCGATGGTGATGAGGATTGTTGGGCTAGGAATGTTTCTTCTTTTCTATCCTCATCTTGGGTGGAAAACCTCTCATCCTTATGTAGAGCAAGATCCAAAGATGCGAATGGGGATACAAACATCACTTGCTCAAATGGTTCATGATCAAGATGAGATTTTGCCGAAGGATTTTGATAGCTCGTGCTGGTGAAAGGGGCATTCTCAAGAATTTCCTTCATGTCCTCCTTGAGAAATGGTTCGGTTAGAGGATTGGGAGGAGTAGGATGCATCTTATCCCATATGTCGTTCGAGGTTTTTCCATAGTCTTCAATAATTTCTTCCTCAAACTCATACGGGAACTCAACAGGCGTAACATGGGATGTGGACAAAGAGGGGATGGATTCGGATGTTGAGGGTTCCTCGATGCTTGACACGACTTTCCCTTGGAGGGATTCACTAAGAAGACTGACGAGGGAATTATTTTCTGTGATCTGATCCAAGATGTTTCTTCCTTCGGTCGGTGTTTTAGAAGCAAAGGAGCCTCCAGCGGCGATGTCAAGATATAGGGCGGATTTCTTGTCTAAACCCATGTAGAAATATTGCAATAGCATGGGATCGGGGATAGACAAGTTTGGGCCAGTAAGAGTTAGCAAGGAAAACCTAACCCAGGCTGCACCTATGGACTCCTTCTCATTCTGCGAGAAATTCATGATTTCTAGCCGGAGAGCAACGATTCGGGATAAGGGAAAGAAGACTGAGCAAAATTTATCTCGGAGTTTTTCCCAGTCCCCATTCATGTTTCTGACGACAATCGTGTACCATTGTTCCGCTCTCTCACGAAGGGAGAAAGGAAACAACTTCCATTTCACGGTTTCTTGTGCCATGCCTTGGATCACGACGCATGAACACACTTGCTCAAACTCTCGCAGATGGTGATATGGATTTTCTTAGTCAGTTCCAGAGAAGGGTCGGTTTCTGACCATGGTTATAAAAGTGGGGTGGATCATATAGCCGGATGTGGAAATGGGTTTGGAGGATGGTGGTGGCTCAAATGACATTCCCCTTGGAGCAGAGAAGGATTGGATTGTAGGTTCTGGCTCCATGATAAATGTTTTTGGTATTTTTCAAGGAAGGGATCGGAATGATGGATGGTGAAAGATTGATGATGGATAAGGAATAAAAGAAAAAGGATAAAAGGATACAATACGAGGACCAACTAGGTTCGAAGATAAAAAGCAACTACCGTTCCCCGGCAACGGCGCTAGAAATGCTTGTTGGTATTTCTTAACGTCACAGATAAATCCGCAAGCGTACGGAGAATACCGTTGTAGCACTTCACCCGTGAGTATTCAAGAGTATCGTTATTTATATTATCCCAAAGGAACGGAGTGGAATTATCTACTAGTCTAGCTGTCCAAGGACACGAAGAAGGATGGTAGGTATGGGTAGAGAGGATTCCTATGGATGAAGTTCTATCTGGAACAAGGAAGAGTAAACACAGCAGGGCTGTCACCACCTACCGGCAAACCCCCCTACTAGGACACGTGACACTAGGGCTATTAAGTCCCTAGGCCAGTCCTAGGGTCACGTGACAACAAGGCAATTAAGACCTCGCTGCCAGACCAATTCCCAGCAGTCAATTCCCTAGAATAGAGAGGATTAAGCAAGCAGGGCTGTCACCACCTACCGGCGACTCTCTCCTAGGACATGTGACACTAGGGCTATTAAGTCCCTATGCCAATCCCAAGGTCACGTGACAATAAGGCAATCAAGTCCTCACTGCCAGACCTATTCTAGTTCACAAGACTAAAGATAAATTCCGCCTCTAAATGCTTACTTAAATAGAACGATGATCATGCAAGCAAGTAAAGGAAGAACTTATATTAGAATAGAAATATGCAATCCAATAGAAGATCGAGAGTACTTACTTGTAATGAAGATGAACGACGAACGAACGATGAACGATGAACGAACGACGAACGAACGATGAACGAACGAAGAACAATCCACTATAAATAAGTATCCTCCAAGATACAAGATTTGGGCTAAGTCCTCACAAGGGAAGGACTACCCTTCTCTCCTACCCTACTCTCTCCCTACTCTACTAGTGTACAAGGGGCTCTAGGCCCTTGGGAGTGGAATGAGGCTCTCCTTCTTGTGTATTCTTGAGGGGAGGGGGTACCCCTCTATTTATAGTCTTGAGTAGGTCGGTTTGGGGGCCTCCACCGCCTCAATGCACCGCCTCAACGCATTAAATGCAGGCAGAACCGACATCAGGAAGGCGGTGGCGACCAGCCAGAGAAAGATGGGCCAGATTGGCCACTCTAGCAGGTCGGCCGACCTCACTGTAGCAGGTCGGCCGACCCCCCCTTGGCCCATTTGGCCTTGGGTTTTGGCCGAGGGGTCCTCCTTGATGTCTTGTTCAATGATCTTCGTGCATTGGCCCAAGTTGGTTGAGTTTTGTATGACTTTTGATCCATATCTTGTTGGGCTGCCTGTGCTGATTTTCTCGGAGTGATGTGTTGTGGCCTTCTTGATGTGAATTCCCTCCTTTTGATATGAAATGTACCTGCACTCACAAATTCACCAACACTCGTGGAAATCGTTAGTAATAAACTCCTACCACTATGTTTGGTGTTCATTTTATTTCTTTTATGCAGATAATTGACGGTCAAAAGTGGTAATTAAGGGCCGTCAACACTGAGGCAAGACTTTAAAGGAAAGGTTCAATTCCATAATTTGTCTTAATGCCTTCGATTTGTAACCTGGGGGCTTGGTATCATTTTTTTTTATGATATAAGCCCTCGAATTTGGGATGTACCAAATTGGTTTGCCCTTCGTATATTCTTAGACTTTTCGTCCGATTTTCCTTCATTCTAGGCTTTAGGCCTGATGGTTTTTGTTTTAGCCGGTGGCTCCTCACTTTGAGGCCATGGCTTCGCTTGCTTGTTTTGGCTTTCCGTTTTTTGGAGTCCAGAGAACAAGTTTTTGTGATACTTTTGTATCTAAGGGATCTATGTTATTTCTTATAACATGTTGCCTCCAAGCTGGGTTACACCAAGTTCTGTTTATTGTACCCTTCGCTTTGCTCTAGGCTTTCTGCCTGACTTTGTTTGTTAAGCTCGTGGCTTTGCCTTTTGATAAGGCTCCTCTGCAAATTACTCTGGAATTTTTTGAGGGTAAAAAGTAATTATAAAACTGTGATACTGTCTTAGAGGGTGCCTCGTTAAAAAACCTCACACCCTTCGCAGGGCTACCCTCGTGAGGAAAAAGAGCGCACCCCCGCATGTCTTTTATGTTTTACACATAAGCGTTATTCGCTCTACCGAAGAGTCGTTCTGTTGACTCTTGGTAGTAGCGGTTCATGAAGTCTTGCAGTATCCTTGCCGAGTTCTTGAGGCCGAAGATCTTGTAAGCTGCTATATCTTGCTCTTCTCTTATGAAATGGATATTCTTCCTTGCAGGAGTTTCATTGTCTTCGATGGCTCTTGCTTGTAGCTGATCCCCGAAGACCCTAATCACAGAGATTGGTCCTGGAATTTTCATGCATAGATAAGCTTGATGTATGACAGCCTCGAACTTGTTAATTGACCCTCTCCCGAAGATTGCGTTGTAAGGGTAGATGAGGTCAACCACATCGAAGGTCACATCTTCAATTATTGTGTTTTCTCCTTCTCCGAAGGTTACTGGTAATTCGATTTTCCCCATCGATTGGACTATCTTTCCGGTGAAACCGACCAAAGGAATTCATGTTGGTTGTAGAGTTTCGTTTTCCAGGTCCATTCTTCTGAAAGTTAAAGCGAAGAGGATGTCAGCTGAGCTTCCCCCATCGATCAGTATTCTGAGGACATCGAATCACTTGATGTTTGCTTGGATCACCAATGGGTCTGAATGTGGTTGGTCCAGATTTCTTGCATCTTCTTCTCCGAAGGTTATATCAACATGAGACCACCTTGTCTTGACAAAAGGAGTCCCCGAAGAGACGTGTTGAACCCTTCGCATGTGTTCTTTTCTAGCCCTCCTTGAGTCTAGCTGCTGTGTGGATCCTCCGGTAATGGCATTTATTCTTTGCCTTCACACCTCGCTGTTGGTTTCTGATTGCCTTGCATTGTTTTGATGATTCGTTTCTGGTGGTGGTGGTAGCGCAGCCAAACTTTGTGGTTGATGATAGGTGTGCTGTTGTAGTTGCTACGAAGCTTCTGTTAGGTAGTTGACCATGTGATTTACAGAATGCGAAGGATAGATTGGACGAGTGTTGCTTTGGGACCAGTCTTCGCGAAAGTTGCCCATGTGACGAATGGCTTTCTTTGCTTGCCTGTTTGCTAGCCAATTCTGCTTGTATGACTGGAAGTCTCGGCACTGTTTAGTTGTGTGCCCTTTACCTTCGCCGTTCAGTTCGCAAAACACGGTGCGGGAGTTGGATTTGTTGTCACCGTCTCTGCTTCTTTCCTCATGATCTTTGTCATGGTTGCTTCGCCCTTTTCCTTTTTCGTCCTCTCTGGTTCTCTTCTCATCTCCTCTTTCCTCTCTGTTTCCGAGATTGTGTACCCTTCGACTGCTGTGGTCTCTGGTGTTTTCTTTGTTTTCGTCATGCCTTCGATTTCGGCTTGATTCTCTGTCTTCTTTAGCTTTTTTCTAGTCTCTTAGCTGCTGAGTTTGCTTCTTTTCATCGTCCTTCTTTCTTCTGAACTCATCATCTGACCTTGCATACTTTTCGAAGATGTCAAGTAGTCCAAAGATTGTGGTAGGCTTCTTCCTTGCCAGCGAAGAATGGAAAGGGCCAGACCTTAGTCCTTCCATCAAGGCATCAATTACCGTGGAAGCCCCTACTCCTCTGGCCTTCGACTTGATTTCCATAAATCTCTGCATATATTTTCTGAGGCTTTCATCGCTCCTTTGCTTGCAAGAGAACAATTTCCTTGATGCACCTCTTCAGCTTGGAAACCCTGAAAATTGTTTATGAACTCCTTTCTCAACTCGGACCATGAATTGATTGATCCCGGTTCTAAGGTGGAGAACCATGTTTTGGCAATGCCTTCGATTGCCATCACCAGTGCCTTCGCGTATGTAAAATTTGTACCTCCGCCAGATTCTACTGCAACTTCGAAGGACATCAAGAATTCTCTTGGATCAGACTTCCCTTGATATGCTTTAATTTTTGGCATCTTGAAGTTGATGGGCCAGGGCTCGTTTTGCAGTTCTTCACTTAGCGGTGAATTTTCATTGAACATTGAAGTTGGTTGAACATCTTTGCTTGTGCTGCTTACTTCGTATACGATCTTCCCTTCGTTCTGCATTTGAATCCTCCTTGGATGGTTCTGACTTAGCTTTTTCAGGTTGTTCATATCGTCATTGAATTGATTGAGTCTTTCATCCATTTCATCAATTTACCTCTGTGGTTGTCTTATCTTCTGCAGCATGTCTATCTTTAGTTTGGACTTCTTTTCTACGATTACCAAGCGTTTTTCCCTCTCAAGCCTTTCTTGCTCTATGATGCGAAGTCGTTCTGATATAGAATCTGCTTCATCGTCTGCTGTTTCGTCACCCTCCGGAAGGACGTTTCCTACCTGCGAAGCGTCTCCGATGTTGTTTTGTATTCCTCTCTGAGCTTACTCCTGCCTTAGAGCTTCCTCTTGTCTTGCAGCCTGTTCGGCTCGAGCAGCCTCCTCGGCTCGTGCGGCTTCGGCACGTGCTTCTTGTTGTCTGGCGACTTTGGCTTCTTCTTCTCTAGCTTGTCTTTCCTTTTCGATCTTAGCGCGCTGTGTTTCGGCATCTATTGTCTTCGAATATCTGCCTTTGGCCATCTTTTATGACAGACGTGGTCGTGGGTTGAACCCACGGACGGCGCCAAATGTTGGGGGATCGAAGGTCTTTATTGGACTCGGCGAAGCCCTCCAACGAAATATATGAAATGATTACGTCCTTGCGAAGCCCTCCTGGCGTTTACGGCGCTCGGATAGCTCCTGACGAGGACTTTTCAACACCTCGTAGTCTTCGAGCTCCTTGGCGAAGCCCTCCTGAAATGTCCGCGATGCTGGATTAGGTTCAACTGCCCAGGCTGTTCCTCGGGTCTTACGTTATGCGTTGTTCCGAAGCCCTCAGTCGTCCGCGGAGCTGGGCGAAGGGGTTGAGGGACGACAAAGAAAAGTGGACAGAGTAAATGATGTGTCTTTGGCTCGAGGCCCGAAAAACAGATGTCATTACAGGAGCTACTCCCTCCATATTTATAGGGAGAGGAAAGGTCGATATTACAGTGGTGCCATTGGGCAATTCTGTTACGTCTCCTGGAGTTTAAGCTTTAGACTGGCTCTTGCCCAACACCCTTCGCTGTGTCTTCAGATACCTTCGCTTGGTAACAAATACCCTTCGCATGATTCAGGGAGCCTTTGGCATTAACTCCAACAGAAGGTTATTCGGAAACACACAAAAAATTATTACTATTCCTATGTGTTCCCTTATAACACAAAGGAAAATGATGCCATATATTTATTCAAACCAACACATTCAGAGGTGATGTCATATATTTATTCAAACCAACATATCCAGAGATGATGTCATATATTTATTCAAACCAGGACATTGTGGTATGCTAAACGGGATCCAAAAACCAAAACAGTGGTAGGAAGGGGATCCCAACCTTTACAGTGGCAGATAAGGGAATTCTTTATCTTTCAATGGTACAGAAGGAATTCTTTCATATTTTGAACACGACATAGTTTGAGGTGGTTCCATAACATCACGGTTAAAAGAAAACAATAATAAAAAATACATATAATTATATTTTTTGAATAACCAGATTAAATTGTGATCCTTTTAAAAGAGCTGGCAGCTGCAAATTCAGAAAATTCGCATGGACACAGCTAGTAAGAATTTCAGAAAATTCCAAACGGTGGTATGTTTCTCATCTCCTGAGTGTTTGAGAGAAACAAAATAGATGTCTCTCACCTACCCACTATATTAACATGACCTCTACGAGCCACATCCTCAAAGAAACTACTTCAACAGGGGATTTTCTATTTATACTTCAAACATATTTACGTTATTAATTTTACTCAGTGCACGAGGAGTTATACCAAATATTTTTTCGATGGTTACTCAAATAATTTTTTTAGAGGCAACGGTTACTTGAATAACCCTAAATCGAGCAAACCTTTAATTATCCTCTACTAATGTGTTCAATTCGGGAATTGTATAGTTGAAAGTGCTATTGGAAAAGAATGTGCTCAGCGCTACTCCCACAGATGGCCTAAAGAAAAAGGCAACGTATCCTATGAGAACCAGGTTCGTGTGAGAGCTATGAGAATTCCAATCTGGGTCACATGATCTTGATCCAAGGGGAGCGCATAGAGAGAGGTGGGAGGGGGAATTTGCAAAAGTATGATTAAGTGGGCGGTGATTTTGTAAATCCCCCCTCCCACCTGAATTCAAGCGCACCATTGGATCAAGATCATGTGACCCAGATTAGAGTTCTCATAGTTCTCACACGAACCTGATTCTCATAGGATACGCTGCCAAAAAAAAAACACAAGTACCCTAACAACTGAGAAATATGGATTACACCAATAAGAAAATAAGAACAAGCAGGAAGGAGTCATTTATGGGTGAAGATGGTCACGTACCTTGGTTTATGCTTGGTGCTGGCCTGTGGAGATGAAACAGAAGCAGAATCCTTCATGCTATCAATGACTTGCACACGTTGAAGCGGCCAAATACCTCATCCTGGCAAGGGACGGCGATGAGGTTGTTTGAGAGGGAGAGAGCAGATCGGCTGCTCTGCTGACGGCCAGTCGGCGACACACACAAGGTTCACGAATTGGATAATCGAGAGTAGAGCCGCAATGTGTACCTCGATCGATCAATCCCTTGGTGGACATGTCGAGTGGATTCCTCCCTTCATCCCAGCGAGAAGGAATGGCAGAAGACATCGCTAGGAGCGTACCTCAAACTACAGAGATGTCTCGCTGGTTCAATCACACATGGCTGGAGAAAACACAGTGAGCGGCGCAATGGCGCGAGGAGGAAGGCGACGCCGCCGCGCGAGGCAGGCCGGTGGGCCTGGCGGCTCCGTTGCGAGTGGAAGACGGCGGCGTCTGGTGTGGAGGTCGTGGCTTCGGCGTCTGGAGGCAGGCCCTGACGACGCGCGTGGATTCGGAGGTCCGGCGGCGTCGACCCCTGAGGGACGCGCGTGAGGGGAGAAGGGCGGCTTGCGCCGGCGAGATCTAGATCGAAGAGAGGGAGGCGGTGGAAGAAATTGAATCGGGCAAGGAAAGATTTGGAAACGGAAGTAAATGAAGAAATCGGTGAGGTGGGAATTGCGTCCGGGTAGATGTGCATGCGGGGTGAAAAAAGACGCCGTTGTGTCAGATTTTTTCAACGTGATCTGACACACGTAACGCTAGGAATGTCCCCTCCTCCCGTGTAGGGCCAATTTTGCCAGGATTAGACGGTAGATTAAAAAAGTAAGGGTGTTAATCAACGGTTGATATACAGGTGGGGTAGATTCTGACAGGTCAAATGTGTATTTCTCCCAACTGGTTCTTTAAGGGTTTAGATTTCCAAATGTGTATGATGAATTGCATTGGTATATGACGTTATCTCTGATCACTGCAGAGTGGTAACATTGTCTGAGGCAATAATACCATCACGTTTCTTCAAAGTACATGCATTATGCTAAACAAACCTTCACCCTCCTGTTGCTTAAAAAAATCAGGGAAATAAATATTGTCAACATTCAAAAAACAAATATAATGGCACATAATTATTCCAGGCCATTTTGGCACGGAATGGGAAATGCCTATACATACTACATCATACCGAATGACAAATAGACATGAGTGTCTGTTAGATTGTTTTGTTACTATATATATTTTACAATCTCGAACACACATTATTCACAAAAAAAAAGCATTCCTTCTTTTACAAATGAACAATTATAAAAAATAACTTCCATCCTTTGACTATGGCAACTAATAAAAGTTTACGTAACACAACAAAATCTTATAGATACGATATTAATGAAAAGATATAAATGGATAACATATTGCAAAATATGTGTTTATAATTTGGCAATAATTAGTTGTGGAGCAATCTTGCAGGATTTCCTAACTAATAGGTCCCCCACCAGGCAAAACCATTTTGGCTTAGGTGACTCTTACATTTCCCCTTTGCACCAAGCCCTAAGGGGTACGACAGCAATACCAACATTTTCAAGTAGCATACCTAACACCTATGCTCCACAAAACCCAAATGTGACCCAAACTAGTAATTCTTCACCACAATACCATATTGATACGGGATCTCTACCACCATTGCTTCAACCAGATCTTATTACTCATGTTCAACCGCCTAGCACCTTTTCATCTATAGAATTCAAACAAAGTTTAGGGAATAATGGGCATGATTTCCTAATGACCCCTGTTAGTGATTACTTATACTTATCAAGTGGAGAGAAAATCGTATCCATGGAGCCTCCATCAATCACATCATTGCTCCAAGGAAACCCAACTGCCACTCTTCATGCCCACTTTAGCATCGATGGAATGTTGGATCCTAATCCAATATTTGAGGAAACTAGGTTGCACGTTTCCAAGGTACATTCACCGCCAAATGGCTCCTTTTTTCTTATCTAATATGCATACACATAGCACTCTCACATCAAACTATAAGCAGGAGGAGGTGTTTGTGTCATCATCCAACCTGAACTTCAACACTTTCACATCAAACTACATGCAAGTTGAGGAATTCGGGTCATCATGCAACATTGATCCTTACGGACAAATATCATATGGTGAAGCTAAATGTTTTGGTCAATCCCATTGTTCAATTATGTCGAAAGGGAACAACTGGTGCCTATCGATGTCCCAACAGGAAGCTGATGGAATTGTCAAAGCTACTATGAGCACTACAGCTGAAGCTCAAGTCCTGCGTGTGTACACATGCAACCTTTGTAAGGAGACCTTCAACTCACCACAAGCATTTGGTGGTCACATGAGCTTCCACAGCAAACAAAAGAGGAAGAATTACAATTGCCGGTTTTGATAGAGCCTCTAGAGAGGACTACCAGGATGGTTATTTTGCCTGGAAGATGAACTTCATTTTTAGCATGCCATAATTGCATGGAAGTATACAATTAATAGTTGCCAATTAGAAATATGTGTTTCCTTGTTATTTTAAGAAATCATATCTCGTTGAAATCATAATGTTTTGTTATGTATGTTGTTCTTCAATTATCGAATGAATTTCAAATGACATACTGGAGTAAGAAGCAATCCTATCTTACTCACCACGATAAAGTCAACAATATACCAGTGAAACACCCATTTGAATAATGACTAGAATCTATGGTTATTATAACAAGGGTACTATAGAAAGAAAAAATGAATCAATAATTTTTTATATGTAGTTTCAGTATTAATAATTAACCTTTTGTTCTTTGTTTTAAGATTGAGAATCCTTTGACACTACTGAGTGAGATGGCTTAGTGATTTGCTTCTAGCCTTCACCACTACGACAAGGGGGATTAGGGTAGACGGAAAATGGCTGGGATCATGGTGGTTTTGGTGTGGCCACGCCACCACCACCCTTAGATTAGCACCAGACCCACAGGGTTACACAAAAAGATACATGGTTACACATGTTAAACATCCAAATCATCTCCCTCACAAAAAAAAACATCCAAATCATCTCACAAGACTACCTCCCACCTCAGTATTTTCTCACCCAACGTGAGCCATACCCGCATCTCAATCCCGCCCGCAATAAGCGCCGAAACGTGATTCGTTTTCTTCCCTTCCCGATTTCCTTCCTCCCGACTGATCCGCCGCCTCCTCATCTCCTCCCCCTTTGGCCTCCTTAATCCTCTGCCTAGTTGGTTTCCTACTTTCGCTTTCTCTCCTCCAAAACACGTCCAGGTATTGTTCCCCATATTGTGCCGTCTAAACACACTTTGTGGAAGCTAAAGTTGCCCTTAAAGATTAAAAATTTTATTTGGTATTTGATTAAAGGTATTGTTCTAACAAATGATAATTTAGCTATGAGACAATGGAAAGGGAGTGTAAAGTGTTGCTTTTGTAATCTTGATATATCAATTCAACATCTCTTTTTTTGCCTGTCAGTTTGCTAGAATCATATGGAGGGTTGTTCAAGTTTCGTTTAATCTAACCCCACCTATAAGCATTGATCATATGTTTAGCATCTGGTTACAAGGGGTAGATAGGAACTTTAGTACAAAATTCTTGTTGGAGCATGTACTTTACTATGGGCAATTTGGCTAATCAGAAACGACATGGTTTTTAACAATCCACAAGCTCTTACTTCTATGCAGGTGATCTACAGAGTAACATATTGGATCTGTTTCTGGGCGCTCTTGCAGAAGGAGGAAGACCGACCCCAATTCCACTGGGGATGTCGTGTGCTTGAAATGACAATCATGGAAGTCTTTGCAAGACATGACTGACGTTTTAGTAACTGTATCGAAGCATAGCTATCTTTGCATAATGACGAGTGTGAACTATTATTTGGATTTGTTTTCCCCAGTTTGGCTTGGTTTTGTAATAAATGAACAGATAAATGCATTGGTCAATGCAGAGGCTGGAATATTAAAATATATTCCCTTTTTTTAAAAAACAAACACGTCCAGGTTGAGAGCTCTAGGGCGGTGATGGTGAGTGATCTCCCCGGCGGAGGGATATCTGGTGGTCAATTTGATTCCTTGTGGTATTCCGCTGGAGGAACCGACAAAGATTTTGACGCCTCCTATCCGATGTATTCGACGCCGCCGTCCGCAGGAACCGGATGAACTTGACACCGCTACCTGCAACTGCGCTAGAACTGCTCGATGACTGAATGGCCGCTTGCGTGAAGACGACGTGTTAGGCTGAGCCCTAATTGACGATGCCATAGGAAGAAGCCTCGAGGTGCCGGTTTCAACCTGATCACGGTCACAGCGTCTTTATGGCAACACCCGACAGATGATCCTCGGTGGCTTCCTGGTGACTCCTAGCAGTTGGTGCAATGGAACAAGGTTAGTCACGTGTGCATCTTTCTTCGGTGTCATCAGATCCTTCTTGTTTGTTCATTTTTAGAACTGGGGATATATTTCAATATTCCAGCCATCGACAAATGCATGTAGCTGTCTGAAAAGTTCATTATTACAGACCAAAACATCACCAGACAATCACTCATAGCAGAGAATAAAAGGAAGTTCCTCTTCCACTTAGAATGCAATACGATTACTAAAACTCCAATCATGTAGCACATCCTTGTTCTGTTCAAGTGTCACGAGCTAGCTAACTAAAATCTAGGCTACAATCTTGCAGCCTCCAATCACAAATTCCTGATATTGGCTGGTGCTTGTGTCAAAGCGAGGGATACATTTTGGGCAATATTCGTTTTGTCAGGAGATTTACAGGTCCAGTGTCTTTGGTCTTTGATTTACAGGTCTGAGATTGCTTAACTGACGTTGTATCGCTCAGCTTCTTGCAGGATTATGCTATTACAAGCTTCATGTGTCAATACAAGCTTCCAAACATGTAGACTAGGCAGGAATCAGGTAGGTATCTATTCGAGTTGTCCCCATACTTGCTCCATTCGTTTTCAGAGGCTTTCTACTCTTATTCTTGATTTGTTCCTATTATTTGCTCAGCAGCAAGTACCCACGAGAGCTTTCTTATTCAAGCTGGTGAGTATGTAAACTGATTTTTAAAAAACTAGAAAGAAGAAAATGAGGAAGTGATGTAAAATTAGCAGAATAGTTGTTGCATTTGTAGTTCCGTTCATGTTCATAAACTAAATATAAAAAGAATTGAGGTTGCTTGTTAGGTGAGCACTGCTGTTTCATTTTGATCTATAGTGGTAAAATCCAATTTTCATATGTTTACTTATAAAGTAGTCATTTATTTTCATTAGTACTTCAATATTTAGATAATTGTCCATTATGCCCATTATAGTCTTGCATGATATGATATTTCAAACTAGGTATGATTTTAAATCTATGCTATGATGATCATGTAGTCAAGTACCCCGTACTGCATGTCCTGCCAAATAATGATGCAATTTTTAGACACGTGCGTGGCGCACATGCATTGGTACTAGTTATGTTTAATTCTTCTGTTCATGTGGCATCAAGGTTACATCTAACTTTTTTGGTTCCTCTCAAGAAAAAATTTATAGTGTACAACAGGAAATATACATCATGTAACACCTCAAAACTAAAAAAACAAACAAAGGATGCTACTAAAACCCCACATACAACAAACAATTGAATTCATAAATAAATTGACAAATATAAGCAACGCGGAAGAAAAAGATAGATAGTTGGATAGATAAATCAATAAAGCATCTCTCTAGCATTCATCATTTCAGAGGCAACATGTCTAATCATAATAAGTTTAAACATCACTCCATAAGAAAAAAACAGTAAACTCCAACAAAGACGATCATAGATTCTTTATTATGACTGCATGTAGAAAACTAGGAAAGTGCGTAAAAGTGAAGGTATGTGCTGCTATTTTCCATCCCACGCTCATGTCCTTCGAACTCAAGCACCTGAGGAAGAAAATGAAAGCGCATGAGGTTTATGAAAAAACCTCAACAAGTAAACGGCTTTAACAAGGTTATTTGAACCACGGTTTGATTAAACAACAAATTAAAACAATATCATCATAATAAGGTATGAACTGAAATATAACTCCAAGTAGATGATAAAACATCAATAACTTCATAATTCTGAACTTCTGTGCATATGCAAAATATGAATGATGCAATGCAATGCATGACTTCTCTTCTACCCTCAAATCTGAACGATGGGAAGTGAGGGCTGCAACCACATTGCTTATTTCAACATGCGTTGCTGTACCGGTACTTACCGCACCAACATCAGGCTACGGTCACTTCGTATGCATCCAATGGGAAGTGCAAAAATGCAAAATTGTCATGTATGCACTTCATCATATACTTCAACTTCAATACATAGAATTCATAATATATTCACAAATACTTCAAGACATAGAGATAAATATCCATTTAGCATGTTATCTGATTATTGTGAAGTATTTTAATTTAGTGGAGGCAATTCAAATAACAAAGTTAAAGCAAGGGGCCACAAAGCTACGTTTACTTGCCTTCACCAAATTCAAGAGAATGAGCTAAGCTTGCTCCGAAGATGCACCACCTGAATATAAACTTAATTCTCAGCACCAAAATCAAGAATACAAATAAAGCAAACATCAAGTAAAGCGCTCCTACGACCGCTCGCAAAAATAAACCCAAAACAGCCCCACACGCCAAAACTGTCTACACAGGACAGTCAGCTTTATCTTTTCGTAACTATTTTTATACAACAGATAAACAGGCAAATGAGCACACTCAGATCATCTACAGAAAAATGTCTACAACATTGGTATTCAACACAAAAATTAGTTCAAACTGTTACTCAGGTTTAACTGGGTCACAAGACAGACATTCAGTTTACTCGATGAACAGCGAGCAATTGATCTTCAAAAATTCATATCTCCATGAAAACTCAACCAAAAATAGCGTTTAAATACTCCCTGGAAAGAGTAAAAACTGTACTATAAAGCTACCATCTCGCTATACAGGGATTCTACCTATAAGACACATTAAAACTCCACGCAAAGTCGACAATCAGAACTGAAACTGACAGTTTTTCCGAAACGTGACAGTAAAATTCAGAGATGCATAACTCCTCATATACTGAACGAAATCAAGCATATAAATACTCGTTGCAAATGTTAAGAAAGTTTCTACAACTTTTGTGTTCATGTGATTCACAGATTCTGAAGGACCGAGAAGGCGACCAGAGGGGGGGTGAATGGGAGCCGATAAAAATTCTTGCAAAGAACTTGGCCTATGTCACAACCCACCTCAAGAACAACCACCAAGATCACACACACGCATGAAACGTGATGTGATGACCTTAGGAATGATTGTGGAAGAGATATAAACACTTACGGAAGCAAATCAAGCAAAGACACACTTAAAAAGATGATCTGGAAAAATCATAACAGAAACCTCCCATCGGATAGTCCGGTAACTTGCCGGATACTCCGGAATCTGGAACCGACATCAGAACCTCCCCATCGGACACTCCGGTAACATGTCGGACACTCCGGCCATCGGATACTCCGGTATTATGCCGGATAATCCGGCCCTGTCAGGACAGCTCGCGCGCAAGCTCAAGAAAAATCTCGAAACCCGACCAAACGACCTCCAAAAATCACGAAATTTGAACCATAACTTCGTCTTGAGATGGGGAACATCATCCAATAGGAGTCACACCAAAAACCCAAAGAAATCCATACGGATTTTGGATTCTACCATGAAAGGTAGGGTTTGAATGAACTAGAGAAGGAAACTCCACCAAATCATCAAATCGAAGGTGCTCGTGCCATGGATTCGGTCAAGGACCTACCAAGGATTGTTCTAGCACATCCTAGCACCAAGATCCCCCAAGAAATTCATCCCAAAACGCATCATACAAGGCGAATCGAAAATCACCCAAAAATAGCTCCGAAAATGGGGAAAATAACAAATTCGGAAATCAAGATGAGGAGAACACTTTGAGAACGAATTGATACTTGGTATTACTCAAAGATGTATGTGTCAAGCCACTCCCTAGCATACACAAACTAAGGATGACAAAAAGCTCAATCAAAGAGCCATCTCCTCTCTTCTCCTCTCTCTTTCTCTCCTCTCTCAAGCCCTCCCTCACAAACACAAGTGAGAGGCTCAAGGGAGGGCAGCCAACCAGCCCCCTCACCTTATCCCCTTGGACATTTTCACATTCCGAAAATGCCCCTCACACTACAACACACCCATACATACATAAGGGCGTTTCCGTCCAACTTTTTCTCCGTCACCCGAACGCCGTCGGGACCTTCACAACTTAGCTTCACCTCGAAGCTACCTTCGCGATGGTGCCACGTGCACCACCATCCGCCACCGCCGGTTTTGAGGCCCAAACCGGGAAACCGTCCGCCGTCGGTTTTGAGGCCCAAACCGACAAACCGTCCACCACCGGTTTTGAGGCCTAAACCGGGAAACCGCTCACCACCGGTTTTGAGGCTAAACCGGGAAACCGTCGACCACTGGTTTTGAGGCCAAACCGGGAAACCATCCACTGCCGGTTTTGAGGACAAACCGGGAAACCGTCCACCACCGGTTTTGAGGCCAAACCGGGAAACCATCTCGATGTCGACGCGTGTCACCTCGTCCCGCGAACCTCATCGCCGTCAAGTCTCCTCGGTCCCAGCCCGTCGGGACCCTTCACTTGCACCGGCCTCCCGTTCGCCTTGACCCTGGTCAACACGCCATCTTCATCACCTCCACGGTTTTGAGGCCAAACCGCGAAACCGTCCGTGCTTCTTGTCATCTCCATGTGTACGGTGTGGATCACCCTTAACCTCACCCGGCCTTTCGATCGTCCGACCCGAAGCCCCCGCTTGGTCCCGATCCTCTCGCCGTTGACCATCAAGTTGACTCCATTTACCTACACATCATGAGACAAGAAAACACATTTTCTTCTCCTCCAGCTTCACCAACTCTGGTTAGTCACAAAGCAACACTCAAAGTTGCCAAAACAAACAAGCTAAAGCGATCTCAAGATCCGCATTTCAACTCAACACCAAGTCAATTACTCATCACAAACATCAAGCCATGGCACATCTCAACATGGCTTCTCAATCTCCCCCTTGATGAGTATATTGACACAAAGCAAATCTCATGCAATCCTCATAAACAAACATTGCTATTTATGTTCCATGAGAAATAAACCAAAGTCAATTACTCATCACAAAGTCAAGCCATGACACATTTCAACATGGCTTCTCAATCTCCCCTTTGATGAGTATCTTGACAAAAACCAAATCTTGTGCAATTCCTATAACCTTGCATACTAAAATTAAGTTCAACAAGGAAGTAACCAATGTCAATTACTCATCACAAAGCCAAGCCATGGCACATATCAACATGGCTTCTCAATCTCCCCCTTGATGATTACATTGACAACACCAAATGCACAAGAATTTAGATTTGAAATGCGAATTCAATGAAGCCTAACTAAAATGACCGAAAACCAATAAAGAGTCGAAATTGGCCACTTAGCATAAATGAAAATCGCAAAAGCCAAGAGTTGGCAAGAAAGCGGCTCATGGTCCATAAACTAGAGTAATTGTTCATCATGACCATTTCATCGCAAAGAACACAAGAGACTTGAGAAAATCTCAAATACACATGAATACTACCCTCCAAGTTATGAATGAATGCTCCCCCTTGAGTTATGAATGGATGCTCCCCCTTGAGTTATGAATGTATCTCTCATGCAATGGATATGCTACTCAATTTCTCACATTGTGCATTACTACCCTTGAAATCTCTCCCCCTTTGGCAATGAACTCATCAAGAATACAAGAGAGCCAAAAAATCAATGCATGAGGATGGAAACTTAAGGAGCTTCAACACTTATACCAACGAGCATTTATCATTGCTAGTAATCAAGCAAGCCTTGAGGTGTAAAAGCATGAGCACACAATCGCACAAAGGCCGTAATAGAGAGTATGACACAAAGGCAAATAGCTAGACAAGCTAAGCAAGAAGATTCAATTGATCAGTATAGATTCAAACTTGCTATATCATGATAAAAGTTGCCACCACATGTATAATTACCGCTAGCCAAGGCAAAACAAGCATTAAGTGAATCCATGAAAACTAGCTAGTGTCAATCTCAAGTCAAGCAACAAGCATTCGGAAAAATGTGCTTTGACAAACGCTCACATATGCAACAAAGACTCAATTTGATCAAGTGAGTAAACACAAAAGAGATAATGATTTACGAACAAAAGCATTTACTTATGTTATGTTTATCCTCAAGTAACCTTTTATCCATGCGGAGGGTCGCACGACTGGGTACGGCAAACACCCCGAGGCATCAAGGCACCGTATTGGATATTATCCTTAAGTAACCTCTTATCCATACAGAGGGTTGCACGACTGGTTACGGCAAACACCCTGAGGCATCAAGGCACCATTTTGGATTTAGCATTAAGAACAAAAGATCAAATTGATTTTAGCAATTTAAGCACAAGAGCAAAAGAGTATGCCTTTTGGCAAAAGGAACATTCGTTCCCCCAAAGTCCCATCATGAGCTAAACATTTGCAAAAGCATTCCATCCCCCAAACACAAGTTGCGAAAGCCAAGACATTTTCTATGCTAGCCTTAACACAAGTCTTGACAAGGATATAAGCAAGTATACACATGGTGAGCAAGACATTGGCATGCATAGATCACAAGATTCACAAAATGCCAATTTTCATCTTTGAGTTTAGCATGCTTGCTCAAAATGAAATTATGCCAAGCCATCTAGAAAAGCCTAAGTTTGTAGAGTTTGCTACTTACATTCACACAACTTAGCTCAAACTCAACCATAGCAACAAGAAATACAAGGAGGCATAAGAGATGAAGCTGACCATCTACAAAGCATATGTTACCATGATGAGATGTAATGCTCAAAAGTGAGATACATTTTTACAAGAGAGATATCTCAAAAGTCCAAAGCAAAAGACAAGCTCCAAATCTCAAGGAAAATAATAACTCCCCCTCAAACCAAGCCAATCTCCCCCTCAATAAAACAACTCTAGAACCAATTCAAATGAGGACAAGGAGACATTAGTTAAGGCAATTAATAAACAATCAAAGAAGGGGTATAGAAATATAGCAATAAGGAGCATATTCTAAATGAAAGGTAAGCACATAAGCATAATTTGCAAATCATCGCAAAACATGAGGGGATACATTATGGGTCACACAAGATACATGAAAAGGTGACAATAACTAGAAGAGCGATCACAAAGCTAGCATGATAGGTTAAAAACAATATAGAAACATGCTACTCAATGGTGTACATGAAAAGAAGCAATTTAGGACAAGAGAGAATTTAAAGCATGAATATGTGATCAAAAGCCAATAACAAATACAAAGCTAGCATGCATGGTTGGATATAACAAAGATAGTCACATGCTAACTAAATAGTGCACACACATAAAAGCGGTCAATGGGCAAGAGAGAAATAAAGCATGTTACATGATATACACAAACAGTATATGCTGAGAGGATCAAGTGAGCATATGAACAAACACCTCACACCACAAATAAATGTACATGAATGTAAAAGGTATGAGTGTATACGAAAGCTCACAAAATAGGTGAAGACGCCAAAATGAAGCGCATGCCTCTTGGAGGCCATGTATAAGGGTATGGAGAACCATCCATGTCTCAATCACGTCATGCAAAGACCGAGACCAATCAAGCTCATGTCCTCCAACCCGCGTCCCCAACCTACACATGAGAAGAGAGAGATGTCCGAGTCTTGGATCCCGAAGGGTTAGTAAGCAAATACTTGGGAATCCAACACTTGGACACATGACCAATATATGTACTCAATTTATCATGAGGGTTAGCATGATGCAAACTTTGGTTCAAATGATAAGACTTTGAAACATCCTTAGAAGTATGTCGCGAAATAGCAACTCGAGAGGAAGAACGAGTGTAACCACTAGCAAAACAACGAGAACCTCTAAAGGGAACAACATGAGAAGAACCATTGAAAGCATCATGAGAGCCATGTCGTGGACCAACACAAGAAGCATTAGAAGCATGTCCACGGGCACGTTCTAACCCACAAGAAAAGGAGCCAAAGAATCCATCAATAAAGCGATGTCTTGTTCTAGGCTCATGAGTTTTCATGCCATGAGAAAAGCTATGAATACTCGTAGAGCTTGAAGCACAAGATCGGCGCATATGTTTGGCATGCCTAAAGCAAAAGTCAATTTGATGCCCATCCTTATCACAATAGGAGCAATGGTACAATGGCTTATTTGGAGAGACGGTTTGAGAGGAAGGAGCACCATTCTCGCTCAAGTGAGAAGTCCCTTGAGACTTGCATGAAGATTTAGAAGCATCACTTGACTTGGAGTCAACATTAGGTCCACACATGCTATGGAAAGAACAATGTGTGTTCCTAAAAGCTTTTGCACGCACACGACGCTCGTATTTGACACGGCGAAAGCAATACTCAATAACATGCCCATCTTTCTTGCAAAAGGTGCAATGGTACATTTCTTTTGGGGATGATGTACCATTTGAGAAAGAAGCACCTTTGTCATTTGAAATCCCTTGGGCAACACCGGAAGAGCCAACAACAAGAGTATTAGCCAAAGAAGAATCATCCAACGCAATAGCACAAGTGCTAACACCCAAAGACTCACGCTCAACATGAGAAGAACTCAACTCCGAAGACAAAAAAGAAGTTTTGGGAACACCAAAATCGGAGTGAGAAGAATTACGTGAATCGAGAAGCTTAGCATCTAAGCTCTTGCATAGTTGGAGCAAAACCTCATTTTGAGATTTGAGGTGCTCACAAGTACCACATGGAGTATCTCTTAAGATTTGCATCTCCTTCTCAATGCATTCGGCATATGTGGTACGCAAGAGATCATTCTCCTTCTCAAGGCAATCACTCATATCATTGTGCTCAACCAACTTGGCGCTCATATCATTGCGCACTAGCTTCAAAGCCTCAACTTCATTTTTCAAATCATGACATGATGTGCAAGAAATAGAAGAAGCATCACTCATATGCATATCATGCAAAGCATCATGATTAGCACAAGAATTAAGGCAAGCATCATCATTCAAAGTAGAGGAACAAGTGCTAGAATGCATAGAGTTGATTTCGGAAATTGTAGCCCTAGCAATTTCAAGTTGTTCTAGACAAGTGGAGTGAGTCAATTTTAGTTCTTTAATTTCAACAAGCATGCTTGAGCAAGAAGTGCAAGAATTAGAATTATTTGACTCTGATGTTTCATCATACATAGTACATGTACCACATTGCAAAATGGCATTTGCTTTCAACCGAATGATAGAGGATTTTAATTTATCATTTTTCTTGTGCAAAGCATCACAAGAAACACAAGGCATAAAAGCATTTGACTTTAACAACTCTATCTCATCACTCAAAGACTTGCAAGACATGCATGGCAAAGAAGCATTCTCATTCAACATGTCAATAACATATCTAGCATTGCCCAATTGTTTTTCACATGAAGAACAATCATGCTTCAACTTCTCATTTTCAGATTTCAAGCAAGCCATCGAAGCATTCAACTCATCGTTCTTTTTGAGCAAGGCAACACAATCATCACAAGGCAAAGAAGCACTAGACTTGCAAGAAGGCAAAGCATTCACATTATCAAGTCTAGACAACAAGCTCTCATCACTAGGCATAGAAATTCTCAAAATCTTTTTGAGTTCGACAATTTTAGCATCACAAGCATGAACCGTAGTGAATAAAGCCACAATGCCCATGACGAGATTACCTTGGCTCATCTTGAAAAGCTCGGAGACAAGATCCTCATGTGTCATCTCATTGCCACTTGAAAGCTTGAAAAGCTCGACCACATTAAGTTCCTCCTTTGTGAGATACACCTCTTCCTTCTCCTCAAGATCATCCGTGCAAGCATCCAAAACTCGACTCATCTTGGTGTCATCCTCAATAGCAATTCCACACATCTCAACATCTGAGGACAAAGACACACGAGAACATGCACTTGGCACCATGACAAAGCACCGGTTAGTGTTAGCAAATAGCCGAAGCACAAACAAGCAAGCGTAAGATGTCGCCTATGGATCACAAGGCCGGTAAAAGCCAACAAGTGATCAAACCGGCTCTGATACCAATTGAAGGACCGAGAAGGCGACCAGAGGGGGGGTGAATGGGAGCCGATAAAAATTCTTGCAAAGAACTTGGCCTATGTCACAACCCACCTCAAGAACAACCACCAAGATCACACACACGCATGAAACGTGATGTGATGACCTTAGGAATGATTGTGGAAGAGATATAAACACTTACGGAAGCAAATCAAGCAAAGACACACTTAAAAAGATGATCTGGAAAAATCATAACAGAAACCTCCCATCGGATAGTCCGGTAACTTGCCGGATACTCCGGAATCTGGAACCGACATCAGAACCTCCCCATCGGACACTCCGGTAACATGTCGGACACTCCGGCCATCGGATACTCCGGTATTATGCCGGATAATCCGGCCCTGTCAGGACAGCTCGCGCGCAAGCTCAAGAAAAATCTCGAAACCCGACCAAACGACCTCCAAAAATCACGAAATTTGAACCATAACTTCGTCTTGAGATGGGGAACATCATCCAATAGGAGTCACACCAAAAACCCAAAGAAATCCATACGGATTTTGGATTCTACCATGAAAGGTAGGGTTTGAATGAACTAGAGAAGGAAACTCCACCAAATCATCAAATCGAAGGTGCTCGTGCCATGGATTCGGTCAAGGACCTACCAAGGATTGTTCTAGCACATCCTAGCACCAAGATCCCCCAAGAAATTCATCCCAAAACGCATCATACAAGGCGAATCGAAAATCACCCAAAAATAGCTCCGAAAATGGGGAAAATAACAAATTCGGAAATCAAGATGAGGAGAACACTTTGAGAACGAATTGATACTTGGTATTACTCAAAGATGTATGTGTCAAGCCACTCCCTAGCATACACAAACTAAGGATGACAAAAAGCTCAATCAAAGAGCCATCTCCTCTCTTCTCCTCTCTCTTTCTCTCCTCTCTCAAGCCCTCCCTCACAAACACAAGTGAGAGGCTCAAGGGAGGGCAGCCAACCAGCCCCCTCACCTTATCCCCTTGGACATTTTCACATTCCGAAAATGCCCCTCACACTACAACACACCCATACATACATAAGGGCGTTTCCGTCCAACTTTTTCTCCGTCACCCGAACGCCGTCGGGACCTTCACAACTTAGCTTCACCTCGAAGCTACCTTCGCGATGGTGCCACGTGCACCACCATCCGCCACCGCCGGTTTTGAGGCCCAAACCGGGAAACCGTCCGCCGTCGGTTTTGAGGCCCAAACCGACAAACCGTCCACCACCGGTTTTGAGGCCTAAACCGGGAAACCGCTCACCACCGGTTTTGAGGCTAAACCGGGAAACCGTCGACCACTGGTTTTGAGGCCAAACCGGGAAACCATCCACTGCCGGTTTTGAGGACAAACCGGGAAACCGTCCACCACCGGTTTTGAGGCCAAACCGGGAAACCATCTCGATGTCGACGCGTGTCACCTCGTCCCGCGAACCTCATCGCCGTCAAGTCTCCTCGGTCCCAGCCCGTCGGGACCCTTCACTTGCACCGGCCTCCCGTTCGCCTTGACCCTGGTCAACACGCCATCTTCATCACCTCCACGGTTTTGAGGCCAAACCGCGAAACCGTCCGTGCTTCTTGTCATCTCCATGTGTACGGTGTGGATCACCCTTAACCTCACCCGGCCTTTCGATCGTCCGACCCGAAGCCCCCGCTTGGTCCCGATCCTCTCGCCGTTGACCATCAAGTTGACTCCATTTACCTACACATCATGAGACAAGAAAACACATTTTCTTCTCCTCCAGCTTCACCAACTCTGGTTAGTCACAAAGCAACACTCAAAGTTGCCAAAACAAACAAGCTAAAGCGATCTCAAGATCCGCATTTCAACTCAACACCAAGTCAATTACTCATCACAAACATCAAGCCATGGCACATCTCAACATGGCTTCTCAGATTCAACAGTTAACGGCCTCAAAAGTCTCTCGAACCGATACTGTACCCTGTCCGACAAACTGCAGCAGCAACTTGCGAGCAACAAAGCGATCAACCCCAAACAGCGAAGACTAACTCGATCTGATCGTAACTAGCAGGGGAAAAAAATCATGATTTGATACCTATTAGGCCAGAGCACGTCCTCAACTCGTCCCAACCCAGCCTTCCCTTGCCTTGACACCGCTAGCAATGAATGGGATCGCCGTGCCCCAACAGCAGGACCGATGTCTCCAGGGACAGCGCCGCCTCTATGTCTCCCCAAGGAGGAGGATCGATCGGGAGGGGAATAGGCAGGGAGAGCTACGTGGGTTTTTTCTTCCCCTCTCTCTGGACTGAAACGGACACCATAATGCCCAGGTTTAATGCTCACAAAGCCCACTAATTAGGCCCAAAACGAAATTAGGCTGAATTAGTTTTTTTCTGGGCGTTACACATCATCACAGGCCGTTCTAGCTAGTTTCAAATGTGCTTGATGAACTGCAGTAATGTATTAGGTTACAAAAAAAAAGTGTTAACCATGTCTTAGGCAGTGTTCCCACAGTGTTTCCGCAAAATATATACTTGCGTTGCATAAATCCTTGCCACTCCTTGGTCCTGCTGATTGAATGTAGGTGTTTTTTTTTTTTTTGAAAAGTGTCAACGTGCCATCGAAATAACTCAGTAGCATTACTATTTACATTCATTAAGAGAATAGATGCGCGGCATGGCCATGGTGACACATTAGAAAGAACATTCAGGGCCACTTGGACACGCTATAAGAAATGCATTTACGTTTTATATCATGGTGGGAATAACGAATAAACATAAAAGGTGCATCTTAGATTGTTTTGGTTACTACCTTGTGACATGTTGTTCACAATCTTGAATGCACATCAACTTTCTGAGGAAATAATAATAATAATTTTGTTCTTTTACTAATGAAAAATCATATATTAAAATCTTGAATGCACCGACTAAAACTCAATGGCAGGCTAGGTCCATAGTATTTTAAAGAAAAAATAATTTATATATGTACCACCTTTGGAGCCATAAGCTGGAATCAAGTCAGCTATATGTTACTCCCTCCATTTCAAAATACATATTATTTTTTTGTTGAAATTAAAACATTTCTACTTTGACCATCATTTTACCAAAAATATGTATAGCTTAACAATTTGTGTTTATATTTTTAGATTCATTGTAAGAAATACTTTCAATTATACAATTCACATGTTGTTAAATTATATAATTTAAAAAAAATTAATGATCAAAGACAAAAAGAATTACTATGAGAAACGCTAAAATCAAAAAAAAAAAAATGGACGGAAGAAACGGTCTCACGCCAGTAGTTGACCACCTGGGGAAATGTTCAACACACTAGACAGTTGAGGTCCAGTCGTCCTCTAGATAGTCCCTATCTAACCACCCTGATTTCAGATTAAGCCGCGAAGGTTACCGCACGACTCGCCGCTAACACACGGAGAAGGCTGGAGGAGAGAACCTGCGGGTAACTTGCTAGTTGGGCTTTGGCGCGGACAAAAACAAAATAGCTTTCGTCCTTCTGTGTCACTGTCTCCGTGCGCAGCAAAGGCGACGATGAGCCACAGGTGGAGGGACTTTTCCATAATTCCAACAGGCGCTTTGGTCCCTAGCGAGCTGGCGTCCCTTTCCGTCCATTTCTCAGACGGCGACAGCGTCTATGCGTGGAAGATTTCTCGTCACGCACACGCGCCCCCGTGCGGCGCTGCAGTTCACCGGCGACCGTTTCGTCGTCCGCGTCGGAAGGTCTGCAGGTCAGCTGCAGACGGCGCGTGCCGTGCATCGCCGCCTTTTTCTGCGAAGTGCACTAAGCCGGTAAGTACAAGAGCGTCCCGGTGACTTGGGGCAATCAAGGTCGTCCTTGCTGTCCGAACGGCTACTGAGTGCGCACTACGACTCAAATGCATGGAATCAAATAATAATATGAACTTATTATGTCATTGTCATCTGTTGAAAAAAGTTTGGTAGTATGTTCTAATTACCACATGCGTGTTTTCTACCAATACATGGTGATAAATAAAAGACAGCAATATATAGACGTTATATATACTGCTCCATCCGTTCTGATTTTGTTGCTAAAGTCGAAATAAAAATGAACGGAGAGAGTACCAAACTTTGCGCAAGTTGCGTAACCGTCGGAACGGAAGAAAACTAGCCCTACGATGACTTCTTTTCCATCACGTGCGGCCAACAATGTTGCACGTCGCACTCCAGTCTAAATATCTACGCCGCAATCAACTCTCTGCTGAGAACCATGCGAATAATTTATGGGAAAAAATATTTCGAATATATCGTGTGATAAGTGCTAACCCATAGCACTTGCTTAGCTGATCGTCTGATCGATCACTTATATGTGCGTCATGGAAATTACGGGCGACACGTGGCTTCGCCGCATCTACGCAACTCAGTGCTACAGAAATGAGAAGTATAGGTAGCCGCGCGCTTGATGCTATAGGAAACACACGTGTATACAGTACAAGATAGTGTGCATATATGGCATCAGGCTTCCAGCTGCTTGTCTTTAAATCACATATGCACCTGTTAACGTAAATTCATGTTTTCTTGTAAAATCAAGGGCTCTCTATATATAACTCTATTCTGGAGGAGATGGTAATTAGTGAACCTCATCGAAGCAGACAGGCCAAGCGGGACTAACTCTCTAAAGTTTATTAGGGAATTTATCACACATATATACCCACAAGTAGTTATCTGCTTTGTTGGAAGAAGACACACTGATGGCATGACGAAAGCCTCAGTTTCCCTCGCTCCTATCCGTAAGAACGAGACAAGCTCGTTGAATGTCTCAAGTTGGACAAGACAAATTTGAGAAATCTAGAAAGAGAACAAACTAGGATTCCTAAAAAATATGTTATATTTGAGATTTCACGATGGAGTTGGCTGATTAGTCCTATTGACCACACGCGAAACGTTGAAAGTCCACGCAAGTATTACTCCTTCAGCAAAATAAGGTAGACAAATCAACGCGCCAGCCCCTGGAACAATTCCACTAGGATTCACCTATATAAGCAGATACTCTACAGCACCATACTACTTAGGAACCCAACAAAGAAGTTGAACAAGTCTACATACAATGGCATCTCCTCTTCCCACCACCGTCATCAAGATGCCTTCTCAGGCCAAGGGAGATCCGACGAGGTCTCCGACGATCGTCACCGCTCCGCAGACGCCAAAGAGCGTCGACGAGCCACCAACGATCGCGCCGGCGACATCCACAACCTCCGGCTCAGCGACAGACAAGGTGATGTCGAGCGCGGCGAACCTGGCGCAGCTGCTGCCGACGGGCACGGTGCTGGCGTACCAGGCGTTGTCTCCGTCCTTCACCAACCACGGGACGTGCCTCCCTTCCAACAGATGGCTCACGGGCACGCTGATCACGGTCCTCGCCGCCTTCTCGCTCTTCTTCTCCTTCACCGACAGCATCGTCGGCCGCGACCGCAAGCTCTACTACGGCGTGGCGACGCCGCACGGCTTCAACGTGTTCAACTTCTCCGGCGAGGAGGAGGAGAAAGAGTGGACGCTCGGCGTGCTGCAGAAGCTGCGCATCCGCCCGCTGGACTACGTGCACGCCTTCTTCAGCGCCGTGGTGTTCCTCACCTTGGCCTTCAGCGATACCGGTCTTCAGAGGTGCTTCTTCCCCGACGCCAGCCGCAACACCAACGAGCTTCTTAAGAACCTGCCGCTGGGGATGGCGTTCCTGGCCAGCTTTGTTTTCATGATCTTCCCGACCAAAAGGAAGGGCATTGGATACAGCGACACCACTCCCCAGCAGAAAGCTTCATGATCATGAGGTCACTCGTTAGTTTAGATCATGCATGATGAGCTTTTGGAAGATTATTAACTCGATGTAATTAGAATATAGTATAAGGTTAAGTTCTTTTATTATACTTTGTACAGGCCATGTTGGCCAAGGGAAAATTTCAGGTAAATAGGTTTCCTAATTGTAGATAAATTCAAGTTTGCTAGTCTTATGTGAACACATTTTTTTTCTTTTTTTTGCGACAAGGATGATTATGTTAATCAGAAAAGCACAGTATATTCCCAATTACACAACACACCATGGGAAAAGATTCTCCAAATTTATATTCATATTCTTCTTCCTCTGAATGTGTTCGTTGTAACACGATCGATCCACATATTGGTTATTCTTCTCCAGCTACGAGAGACTTCAAACATTTAAAAATGCTGCAACATCCGCCATTCCGGAACTCCATCCAAGATGGGTTTGCCACGTAAAACAACTTTGATTTGAAAGAGAATCGACCATCTTCACGCTAGTTTTTTTTTTTAAAAAAAAAAGAGGAACACAAGTTTGAATAGGTACAAGAGATGACGGACGAACTAGAGACAAACTTCATATGACGTTTGAGTCATGATTACTGAGGAACGACGTTGGAAAGTCATCTTTTCAAAGCGTTGTGTTTAAGCATCATTTGCTCCCTTTTGCAGTCATTGGTTCTGAAGAAACAGGACTCCTGGTTGCATGTGCAAGATGGTTAAGTACTGCTTTTTTTATGTGGCAATGCATTGACATTAAGAAAACGGGCATGCCCTTGCTCCAGTCGTATGTTTGAAACATTGCATCAGGGCGGTAGGGTCTAACAAGAGGTATTCATTC
Source organism: Eragrostis curvula (assembly GCA_007726485.1). Classification (NCBI taxonomy): domain Eukaryota; kingdom Viridiplantae; phylum Streptophyta; class Magnoliopsida; order Poales; family Poaceae; genus Eragrostis; species Eragrostis curvula. The sequence goes on from RWGY01000175.1 coordinate 70,086, forward strand.
GTATGTTAGTCCTCTCGGAAATATTTTAAACGTCCGAAACGCTATCCCAAGCACACTAAATTCCTGAAGAGGGAAATAATTACTACCTCCAAAGTTTTTTTTCTTGTCATTAGGACAAGATGCTTAGTACTCTCTCCGTTCTCGATTTCTTGCCGTTAGGACCTAAGAAATGAACTAGGAAACAACTAGAACCACTTTCTCAGGAGGAGGGTAGTACCAATTTTGAATCAAGTACCTCATCAAACGACGAAAAAAAGGACATGGAGAAAGTACTTACTAATATGAGTCACTAGATCCGAACCAATATATTTCACTCATGGCGGGCCTAGGCGTTACATATATTTGTGTTAACGATTGTTGATTTGTTTTACCCCAGTGTTTATGCTGGAATGAAACATAGGTTTTTCTGACGTGCCTTGGTCATCAGGTGCTAATGATAGGATCGGATGGTATAGTTTTGCTTTGTATTTTATATTTTATTTTCTGAAACTATAATTAGATTGGATGCCCGGCTTGGATTTTAGTTGGCATCTTCAATATATTTCCTTGCGCATATTATTGAGAGATTATCCGCCAACACGTGTGACCACTCTTTTGACGTACACGTGAGCTGATTCTGGAACAAGGAAAAAAGGAACTGCAACTTGGAACGGCTAACTGAACAGTCCATACGTATAGGTCGCATATCGAAGCTGATGACGAAGCGTATAATTCAACGGAATCAATCTACGACGAAAATGCAAGAAATTGAAATCATATTATTTCGTTGTTTCCGTGCAAGTTCGTCAAGTATATATATCTAAGGCCAGTCTCCATCCACTATGCCTGATCGCCAGCACACAGGCTTGCAATCTAAGCGACGTAGCTACAGACTTTATGGTCCAAGCATTTATTCGCGGCCGTGCTATTGCGTCGACCAAAGAAAACTCGATGCAGGTCACGCCCGTCGATGGTGATCCCCAACGCCCAGGTGAGTCACGATCTCGCTTAGCGTGTTTAAATTGGACTGTGCACGGATGTTTTGTAAACATGAATGTGTTGACGTTACTCTCATAGCTAGATCTTTACTAGTTTAATTTCCAGCGCGTTGCTGCGGAAAAATCTATGAAGTTAAACCGTTTGTTACTTGTTAGTGATTGAACAAAACGTGCTATATTTTAACTGGAAAAAGATTAATGTTTAATTGCTGAGAACAATAGCTAAAATAAGATTTTGTAATGGGCACGTGCAGAACGACATTCGACTGCTATACGAACCACATTGGTACACTTGCTTAAGCATGAAGGACCACCAACAAATTACATCTCAAATATCATGCTCCATAAGATCAAAGCCTGAATTGCTTAATTATCCAAATGACATGCACAATTGCAGAGGCAATACGACAGTCGTTTGGAAGCCTCAATGTTATATTATATCGAAAAAACTCACCGGTGCCTACTGCCGCTCTGGGGAGTATTAATGCAATCCTACAAACAAAAATAATGAAACATAAGATAAGGTAGCGTGGAAACAAGGAAAATTGCTGAAACTTTATTGGAGTGCATGCCAATTCATTTTTACAATGGGTTTCACAGTTTTTACTGGAAGGCCTAAAAAGGTGCTCCTATATATGTGGAAAATTTTACATGCAGATTTAATGTTAGAGAGATATACTATGGCAAAGCATAATCCAAAGGGAATCCAAGAACTACTGAAGTCAAGCGAAGGCACAGGAAGGGCATGGCTGGACTAAACCCTGTCCACGAAGAATAGCGAAGCGCTGCGAGAAGATACAAAGCTCTGTGAAAGATAAATCAAGTCATCACTGATCGACAAAGCCTTATGATAGTAGCGAGCAAGAAAATGATTCGGCTTGTTTGGTAGGCTGTTTTGCAGCTGTTTTACTGTAGCGGCTACTGAAAAAATAACTGCGAACACTGTAGCGGCTGCTGAAGAAATAACTGAATCGCAGCTGCTGCAAAACAGCGAGGCGAACCAAGGGCAGTTTGGTAATTGTACATATTCACAAACTTCGTAACTCTCTTATAAATAGCAGGGAGGATCGATGTACAATATTCAGAGGTTTTTGGAATATATTGGTGATACTCTATCATTTTGTTTGCTTAAACTCTCTCACTTAGTGTCAAGAGCTTCATAACAACAATATAGAAATTGCATGCGGATAAAACTCCGCAACTGATGTCATAGAAAATTAAAATAAAATGGATGAATACAAAGCTAAAAGGTAAGTAGAATCCCTTAGAGATGAATCATAATGAAATGACAAATCTGTCACCAATTTCTTAGGAACCCAAAAAAAACTAAGCAGAAGCATTCAGGGATTGAAAACACAGCTACAATAGCGGTTTGTCAAACCGCCAAAAACCGATAAAAAAAACCAATAGAAAACCGCAAAAGCTAGAGTACACACAGGTTTGGTTACCGAGTGGTTTACCTTCTCGGACTTCAAGACCGTGGAGGTAGTGTGGTCTGGTGGGAATTCGGGTGGAGCAATCCGCAGGTGACGAAGCTCCTGTGAATGAAGAGAACAGAAGTGACGAAGCTCCTGCAAATGGATACTCTGATTCGTTGCAAGCTTGTCTCCATAGACTAGTTACAATAATTGATAAAAGTCACAAGGATTGAAGAGATCATCTCGTCGATATGAAGATGTTTAAGAGTAGTTTTAAGTTGCACTATATCTAAAGGGTAGTTTTGTAACTGAAGCAAGGTTATTTACGTTCTTTTGCCACGAAGGGTACCCAGTTCGCGCCGCCACCCGAACGAACTCGTCCACCACCAACGGACTCGTCTTGTGCCGCCACCGATTTCACGCCGGCTAGATCGAATCGAAGCCCTGCGCCGCCAACAAATTCGCTCAGCCAGGCACCGACACCACCTGATCACCGCCTTGCGCCCTAGATGACTCGTAGCGCCATCACCCAGGTCGCTCCTCCATGTACCGAGTCGGCGATCTATTCTAGGCACCACCTGTTCACCTCGCTACCATGCAGCCCGCACCGTGAATCACCGCCTTGCGCCGCACGCCTTTCAGTTGTCTCCAATACCGGCATCGCAACTCTGTAGGCACCCTGCGGCGAGAAGGATTGCTTGGCCTTGCGTGAGGTCAAGCCATCAACGAAGGAATCGAGTTTTGTTGTTCTTGACATTGCAGGTAAATATGCCTTATCGATTCAGAATGGTTTGTTGGGCTCCCGTTCTTGGATTTCACTGTCCCTGTTGTTAAGGAATGCTAGCTGTTGGGTTGCACCTAGGATGTTCGATAAAATGCCTTTGATGTTAGAAAATAGTCTTTCATGTGGTCATGTAGTTTGGTCCTGCTAACTCGTGATATTGCCGTCAACATGGTTTTTTTTTTAGATAAAAGGCTGTCAACACGGTTGAACTTGACAGTGCTCACTCTTTATACTGAATGGAGTGCAGATAATAAAACTAGTAGAAACAATTGCATGCACTCTGCTAGCTGTTGGAGAGTTTATATTTCTTTAGATTATACATCCTAATAAAGTGTTAAGTGAAATCTAAACTTTTTGCTTATTTGATAATGAGGACATATCAGGTGCACATGTGCACAAACATTTTAGACCTTAAGATCTAATCTTGATGGCCTGAAATATTAGAAGTTTGGAAAGTCTCGGTAATGATTTTAGCAACCATAAATTCATATTGTGTTTCCAAAAACATTTGCTTCATAAATGGAAATTGCCACCCATGATTTTAGACGTGTAGATGCAATCCAATGGCTCCCAATGAGTTTGTGCACATGTGCACAAAATACTTCTTGTGCATCTGATATTTCCCCTTTGAGAGTAAGGCTATAGTTGATCAGAACACTATACATCATCTCCCATCACGAGCACATTAATATATGGGGAGTATAAGTCGAGTGTTAACTCCTCCTTTGTTCCTCTTGCATAGCTTGGTCTTTAAGTTGGAACATTTGGATCTCTCCTTCTCTGCCACGACTTATTCCACACTCCCCAGCGATTCGTATACACGATAACCCCCTCCCTGACACATGTTGAAAAACTCCCGATCACATTTCACAAAAAAAAAATTCCCAATCAAAAGTACGTAAGCGCCTCTTTCGATCACATGCCTCTAGGTAAACCCTACCCGATTGCCGCCGTCACCGCCATCAAACCTCTCCTAGGCTCTTCGCTGATGATCGCAGATCACCTCGCCTCTTGCTGAAAGAACCCTTGCTTGGTATTCATTCTTGCATGTGCCCTCCTTTCTGTCGGCTTGGGGGCTGCAGCCGGGCTTCAACGGGGCCGCCGCCGCATCCTACAAGGCCAGTGTGCACAATCATCAGGAAGAAGGTATACGGATGTGTATGTGAGCTTTCCACAAGCGCTTGCATCCATCCAAGCTTGTGTCCTCTTGAAGCCGGAGAAGGCAGTTACCGAGATCAATAGGCGGGTGGCGGCAGCCACTAACACCACCGCAAGAAATCCCCTGAGATCTCAACTCTGTCCACGACGCAAGCTCAAACAGGTGCTGCCGTCTATCTGTAATCCACTAACATTTGTCGCGAGGCTAGACTACATTCTCAGTACGCAGAGGATTGCAATGGGCCAATGCCCTTGTTAATATTAAGAGCTCTTATTTGCTATCAATATAGAGCACACCCGCCTGATGGTTTGATCTTGCATGCAATGTCTCATGCTTGCATCATCTTGTCATCACATCAGGAGCACATTAATTTTGCGAGTTGTATCAGTTGACTAAACTCATTCTGAATTTTTATATATCATTCTCATTCAGGCACACATCACATGTGATAGAGGCTGGTCTACTTTAAACTGACGCAGGAAGGTAGCAATGATAAGTAGACATTACAAAATTAGGGGCAATTGTGTTCTTATATTACTGCCGGTTCTATATCATTGGTTTCTCTGAAAAATATGGATTTGCAATCGTTGTGTTAATACAATGGATTGTAACAGTTTGTTAATACAATGCTAAGTACCCGATGCGAAAGGGCTCCTAGCTGAGTTGGTTAGGTGGCCTGAGTAGCACTCCTCAGGTCCTGGGTTCGATTCCCCGTGGGAACGAATTTCAGGCTGGGGTTAAAAAAATCCCCTCGCCCCTCCCTTTGCAAAGCATAGGTCAAGGCCCGGCCGAGGTCGGGGTTTCGTGGCCCCTGTGACGTAAGATCACAGGTTAAGGCCCGGCCCAGTCGCTCACACGGTTACGGGTCCCTGTGTAAGCATGGGGAGGGGGGTTCGGGGATTTTCTGGGTCTGCGTGAGAGATCCTTCTCTTATAAAGAAAGCCCAGGGGGCGGCTTGTCCCCCGCAGGTCCAGTTTTTTTTTATTGCTTTCAGACATCATTTTCAACAGCCATGATGGCATGATGCTGAACTTTTATACATCGTTCAGGACACATCTGATTGCAGCTCACTTACTTCCATCTGATGCAGGCAGAAAGCAATAAGTACAGACTAATAATCAGCTTCCCCTCTTCAACCAGCTAGGTAATAAGCGAGATTTTAGTATGACTGCTGCTTTGTTTGAAGTATATAGTGTGTTCTGAATAATGCAGCATTAGTAATTGATAAGACTTCAGATCTTTTTATAGCTGGTGTAAACACCTTTGATTCATGCCGAAATTTTACATATCTGTTTGATTCTGCACTGAAATTTTGCAAGGACTGAACGGAAACTGTGATGATTATAGCTTATCTGCCTCACTGAAATACTTGGTGGCTCATAGACTTCACCACATATAAACTGACTCTGTATCTGCTTAATGCATATATATTCAACAAACAAGGATACTGCTGTTGAATTTGATGCTTCTTTCTTTAATCCAGTAATATAGGATTCTAGGAAACATCCATCTATTTTAGCATGTTACACATGTTCTCTGTGATTTGTCGCCTTGATCGGTTTATGTTCTTTTGTCTCAAACGGGTAGCAAAAGTAAAGTTTACAAGTCTGTGTTTACAGTCGGTCGTCACAAATGTGACACAAAAATGTATTGCCATCAAGTTATCACCAGTTCTTTGTATCAAATGCTCGAGTGCTGAAATATATGTTTACAGTCGGTCATGACAAATGTGACACTAAATGAATTGCTAGTCAACATAGGAATCTTCGACTCCACACCAGAGCTGCTCGAGGTGTTAAATTGTTTTTTCTATCAGATTACAGGTCACGTGCACTCATTCATCTGAAGCACATCAATGCTATCGCCACAGATGATCCCTTTTGATATATTACCATGTGGATGCCGTGCTCTAAGGTTAGATTTTAACAATGCTAGTTTTGAAAGCAGTTTTGTTCCGACTTGTAGGTACTACTTAGCTGCTGTTGCTTCGTGCACATTAAGCTGATGGTTAAGTGGTTAACTGTTATGGTTGAAATGTTCTGTGATTAACTTTGGCTGAGCCTTGTTATGCTAAACAATAGTTACGCAGGGTTTCTATGTTCTGTAGTTAAAAGTTAAATAACATGGACTTCCTGTAGTTTCTTTTATTTGTTTCGTCTAACAATAGTTATTCAGGGTTTATGTGATCTGTATACAAAATTTGATTTCCTGGGTGTAAGCTGAGATGTGGTTTCATTTTGTTAGCATTGAATTTACAATTTTTTTATTTGTGAGTTATGTGCAATTTATTTATGAGTTATGTATGTTATGCACATAATAATATTCTTGTGTTCTACATGCCAGAGCTATGGACAATATATAAAAAAAAGAACCCTAGACAGACTTTGTTCGTGGATCTAACCAACCTGACAAGCTGCGAGAATCGTCATGACTTGCGACATGAAGAACATGTTGTTCCAATTCCAGGTATAACCCTGCCGATCGTGGCATGCCATACAAAGTTTGCTTTATCAGACTCACCTTATAGGTTTTATAGTTCCCCAAATCACCGCCTGGGTAGAGAATTAATGTAAGAACAAAGACAGGCAAAACATGCAAAGGATAGGGCCCGATATGTGAAAATTCAATCCAAAAGAGGGCCAGGGACATGTAGTTGCAGTTGAATAGTAATAATGCATGTCACTCTGAGCATCTGCGACATATCTCTCTATTACCTGATGATATATATTTCAATCTGAGTTGATTGGTGTGATGTATAGATGATTTTGTGCTAAGATGATCAATGTGTCATCACAACCCTTTATATTAGTTGAACCAGTGTCTATAAAGCAAAATTTATTACATGCTAATTTTGCATTTGGTCACCAAACTTTGATTTCTTCATTGCACGAGGAAATTGAGATATTCATACTAAAGTTAGCTGCAGTTTTGGTCCGCTGGAAGAACAATAAGGCTAGAACAACTACACAATTTGAAAATGAGGCTGACACTGGAACAAATTGTGTTAAATATTTAGGGAGTAGGTCTGCCAAGAGATTAAAGAAAAAAGATTCATCCATCGACACTAGATACTTGTTAGGTGTCCTTTCCATGATGGGTGCAAAAGAGTTAATATGATGCCTTTGCTGCTACATCATGTGTGCTGACGGTCCACAAACTTTGGAGTAAGCCATTTAATTAAGATTCATATGTTGACCCGTCTTTATTTATCAACAAATGTATTTCATTGATCTCTTGTCGATTGGCAGGAAAACATTAGTAAAATGATCCTTGCCTTACCCTATTAGCTTGAGTGCCAGTACTATCAAAGGCATACAGAATGAGAATCAAAACTTGGACACTTACTATCAATATGGGTGTTAGGAAGCTTGCACAAGACAAACTCCATATGATGGTTAGAAAACATTATATGGACATGGAGTTTTGTCTAAGTATTTCTTATTCACATGTACAATCACCTCTACCATTTTCATAATAAGTTTAGAAATTAACATGAGCAAAAGATAGAGGTGATTATGGGCACGTTTGGATCCTTTGACAAGACTTGCCTTGCCTGTATGGGCAAGAAAATGAGTGTTTGGATTGCTGGCTAGTTTTCCTCGTAACTTTTGCTGGCAAGCTTTTTCTTTGCTAGCCCAAGCTATCTAATTTGGCTCTCTGGTGCTGGCAAGGCAAGGAAAGGAGAGGCAAAGCTTGCTGAGGAACCAAACGGAGATATGTGAATAAGAAACACTTACACAAAACTCCATGTCCATATAATGTTTTGCAACAATCATATGGAGTACGTCTTGTGCAAGCTTCTGAACACCAACATTCAGTGTCCAAGCTTTGATTCTCATTCAGTATGCCTTTGATTGTACTGTCACTCAAGCTGATAGGGTAAGGCATGGAGCTTTTACTCATGTTTTCTAGTCAATAGATAAGATCAATGAATGAAACTGAACCGTACATTTGTTGATAAATAAAGATGCGTCAATATATGAAGCTTAAATGGCTTACTCCGAAGGTAGTGGATCATCAACAGACATGATGTAGCTGCAAAGGCATGATATCAACTCCTTTTCACTCATCATGGAAATAACACCTAACAGTGACTCTTATCTAGTAACGATGGATGAATCTTTTTTCTGCATTCTCTCGGCAGGCCTACTCCCTAAATATTCAACACCATCTGTACCAGTGTCATCCTCATTTTCAGACTGTGTAGTTGTTCTAGCCTAATTGCTCTTCCAGCGGACCAAAATTGCAACTAACTTTAGTCTAAATATCTCAATTCCCGCCTGCAATGAAGAAATCAAAGTTTAGTGACCAAATGCAAAATTAACATACCATATAAATTTTGCTGTATATACACTGGTTGGACTATATAATATTGTACAACCAAAGTGCATTTTAACTTGGCTAGCCAATCCCAACAAGACTTGTCGATGGATCCATCTTCACCAGATCAGGTGAGGAACGCATGGACAGGTCTCAGGCACCACCACGAGGCCAATAACAACTAGGATCCTCCAGCTAGCTGCATCGGTTTCGGCTTCAAGTGATACGGCAACTGATCGAGAAACTAGGCCTTTGTGTACAGGTAAAACAAAAAATACAATAAGATGAAAGCATGTGTTAAACCGTGACAAGAACTCGTCCTTCCTATACAGTAAGATGAAAGTATATGTAAGTAATTTCGTTTTCGAAGTTGTGGATTGCTAATTTTGTACTGACCTTCATCCTATCCATAGATGCCAATTCCAGATATGAAGAAGAACAATCTTTTGGTAGCTGGGTCAGAGCGATATCTGGTCGTACACCTGCATCAGCAATTTCTGACAAATCTACATGTCTACTACAATACCCTGAAAACCACAAAAAAGAATTCACTGGGAACACCCCTTCTACACCTCCTGTGGGTTAGTACAGAATAAGCGCTAGACTATCTCCAAGTTTTACACGTGTATTTCCTACACGACAAGTCACGCAAATCACCAACAAGCAAACAAATGGTCAACAATAACTAATTCTCTCTTCTGTGCCGTAGGAGCATTTCAAACTCAAGCTTATGTCTTACTGTTGATTCCGGTCTAAACAAATTCAACGAAGCGTTGCAACAAAAGACATAGCAGAAGATCTAACTGAGGTTGATGCTGCAGTCTGACTATATTCAGATGACTCTACAATGTTAGAATAATTCCTAAACTGTAGCATGGTACAGCTATTTAGCCAATCGTCCTAAATGCTCAAAACAATCGGTTTTTATCCGGCTACTGGTGTTGGATAATAACAATTCTCACATGGCTATATATTATTTTTTTGTCAACAATAGTTATCAGTGTGTCTAAGTTTTCAACACTGAAAATCAGGGCTCTGACTATGTAACAATAGCAACCCTACCTAAAAGCTTCAGCATTCATATTTGAGACACTAAATATAAACCATCCCCTTTTTGAAATCTCCTCATTGAGACCAAGGAACACACATTTCTTGCTGCCTATATGTATTGCTCAATGGAAAATGCTTCACGTACAAGTGATTTTAGCCATTGGATCAAAACACGTCTGATCATATAATGGGGTAAGCTTTGTTAATTTTCGTTGCCACCGAGTCTTTATTTTTATTGTTGACTAGGCCCTACAGTAGGTACTACTTGAAATAGCAGTGCAATGGGTGGGTGTATTAACTCTCACTCGTGTTCATGATACCGCAGCAGGTGGAGAAAGACCATAAAGAGCACAGAACGGCATCAAGCTGCTAGTGGGCTGAGGATTAAGAATATATTTGGCTATATGAAATGAATCGGCCCAATACACTAGAGGGAGGCGCTTGAAATAAAGTGAGCTTAGAAGGTCACGTAGGGGCCAGTTTTGCTGGGAGAGAAAGAACCTCTGGACCCAGGAATTGTCAAATTCAGGGCCATTGTCGCACTGGAATCTCTTCACAATAAAATGGAAATATGGCATGGAAAGTCTCAGGCTTAAATCAAAGCGGAAGGGGCCAAATAAAGTGAGAGCAATCATCATGAATAATGCATGGCCTTCGCAATGATTTCCTTGTCTTCTGATATAGTTATATTGCGATTGTTTGCAAATTGTCGGCATAACCTTTCTCGACAATTTTTTAAGTTGGGTGACATGAGCCTACTATAGCGTGTTACCAAAAGTGTGTGACTGGTGTAGGGATTGCAATAGCTGGTGGTATCTACGATCTTATTGAGCATCCACTAATCACATCATGATCATGCCACGAAACTGACGGTTAGAGCGTCTCCAATGAGACCTTAAATCAGGCCACTACTTCCTGAGCAAGGGCTGCTCCCATATTCCAGGGCTCTATTTTTCACCTTGACCTCCAATAGCAGCCCCCCTCGCCCCCTCCCCCGATGACTCTGTCCCCGCCTCATGGCCCAAGCCAAGACCCCGCTAGCCTAGGGCGAGCTTGATGCTTCGGATGGGGGCAATCGGAGTTGAGCAGGTCTGTGCCCCACACCCACCCTTCCATGCCAAGGGACCTGAAGCGTCTCCGCTTTTCACAGGATCGAGTCGGTAAAACGCTGATGAACAGACGCAACAGTACAGCATATAAAAAGCATAAATTTACATCTTTAAGTTATTACAAGTCTTAAATGATTTAAAACACGTGAGTAGCACAGCGGAAGTCTCGACTATACCAATTCTACCACTCGACGATACATGGCCGCACATCGCAGCCCGCGATGTGGACCTAGAGGAACTTCACCAAGCAACAGCGGAAGCGAAATCTATACCTGCACAAAAACATAAAGAGCCAAACCCTGAGTACTAGTTACTCAGCAAGACTTACCCGTCAACGTGGCTAACTACAGCCGACTCCTAGAATGCAAAGGCTACAAGGGGTTAGGCTGACTCACTTGCATAAAAACGCACTAATTACTTGGTCTTTACTTTCAAGTTTTAATTCCATTTAAGTACTTAACCAATAAAGCAGTGTTCATATATCTAGAACAGGTATAAATAACAATACATCAACGGTGACAGTATATATAGCAATGTAAATAACAGTAATGTAATAGACTAGCATCATCATCTCATCAATCATATCACACTACGATGTGACGCAGTGAGCAAGGTTGCTCTTGACCGAGAGCGGCGACATCGATGTACATCCTGCAGGAGAAAAACCTGACCACACGACATATGCAGCAAAGGCCACATATAGCAACCGTTTGCAAGGGTCCCCCTGAAGCTAGGCCGGATCCAACCCCTCCCGAGAAAGGTACCTCCCGCCACGGTCCCCGTCCCAGACGTACGCCCCGTTCGGGAGGCATCCCTTCTCTCCCAAAATACCATGATAGAAAGGGCAGGCTTCCACCGCACAGCAGGGCAACTCGAGCTACTAAGTTTACTAGGCCCATAAAAACACTAGCATGTGATCAGTACGTTCGAACTTGCTCAACAGGGCCAACAACGGACGGTCCTTAATCGACACGGACGGGGCTACACCACCGTGAAGGCCCAGCCTTCTCCAACCATCCTATACAAGCAATTCCCCGTCCGGTCTCAACAAATCCTAAATCCAGCTAGTACAATCCAGGGTGATTCCTATCATGCGAGTGGGACCTACCACTCGACTTCTACCGTTTGCTATCCACTAAGCCTAGCAAGTTCTAACGTAATCTAGACCACATCTACAAAAATAGGACACAAGGTAGGATATGGAAGGGTAATCCTAATGCATTTCTAAGGTTTCACATCAACTCCTAATAAACCTAATGCACAATCAAATACTAGTCCCAATCAAGTGATAAACAAAAATCCTAAATAGGAAGGCATGCACCGGGGCTTGCCTGGCTCAGGAGCGTAGCTAACAGGGTCAGCGGGGTCAGTGTCCTGCGGCGGCTGCTCCTCTTGCACCTCCTGGGTCTGCTCCTCCGGCAGCTGGAAATCGAGCGGCTCCGGAGTCGTCTCTGTCACTACACGTTATGACAAGGAACAATGCAAACTTAGATGCAAAAATATGATGCAAACATGATTTAATTACTTGATAGGACAGTCAAGTGTAAATGATTAACTTTGTTAATTAATTTCGTCTGGAGTATTTACTTCATTGATTTTCAATTAAGTTAACCATTTAATCAACTTAATACGATTAAATAAATAATTCAATTTCAAAAATTAATTTATGTCCATTGGCATTTTTCTGGTGAAAGGCACCACTGGAAGTGATTTATGGTGAAGTTTGACGATTTATTGTATCATGAATTATTTACAATAATTTAAACAATGCAGAGAACGTTTTAAATCATAAGTAAATAATTAAACATTATCTGACAGTGGAAAAATATTCTGTGTATGTGCTATGAGGGTCTTAACAAGTATGCAAGAGTTCATGATTTAAGGAGCAACAAGGAATTTATTAGGATTTACACAGGATATGTGCAAAAGTATTTTTACAGAAAACAGATGAAGTGTATAAGGTCATTTGATACCGGCACTGGATAGATCTGTGCGCAAGGAGTCCGACAAAATTTGTTTCACATTTTTTTGAGTTATATACAATTTATCATGAATTTTACAAGTTTCTGCAATTTCTGGGCATTTGACTAAATTCCGAAAATTTTGGAAAAAGAGGCAGCCACTCAGATCTGCGCCACAACGTGGGCCACATAGGCTTTGCCACACCGGATCTGGTGTGGCCAGCACCAGGTCGGGCTGGAGCCCGGCCATGGCGGCCGGAGGTCGCCGGAGCGACGGCGGCTCGCCGGAAGACAGTCAAACGGCCACCAAAAATCCCAAAAAAAATACTGGCACGGACCAGAGGTCAACGCGCATCCATTGGTGAGGTTTGGACTCGACGGGAATGGCTAGAAGATGGCCGGCGTTGAGCACGGCGGGCTGGCAAGGTTCGGCAAGGCCGCGAGAAGCGTACGGGGCATGAAAAATCAAGAAAAAATGCTTGGGAGCTTCACCTCTATGGGTAGAAGAGCAGCGTGGAGCTTGTTGTTGACGGTGAGGCATGGAAGTAGGAACTCGTCGTCTGGGTCCTCGCGTTCTTGCAACAGACGGTGGGGGAAAGTTGAAATCCGTCGACCCGGCTGCGTAAGGAGGACAAGGGTGAGTTCATAGCGGTGCGCGACCAATCTGGTAAGCTTCAGACGGAGGTAATCGAGTTCGGACTCACCGTGACCGATGAATTTGATAGTGAGGTTGAGGAAGCTCAACCTCCGGCCATGGCTGCAACACTGCTGGATTCGTTGGTTTGGCACGCGGAAGGAAAACGGTGACGACTGCACGGGCTTCACGTCATCCCAGCGCAGGCCCTCGCGCCACGGCTCACGCGACGGCGCTCCGGCACAGCGGGATGGCGAGCTCGAGCACAGCAGCGGCAATGGCGGTAGGGTTAGTGTTTGGGCGACAGGGAGCGAGGGCGAAAAGAGAGAGAGAGAGGGAGCCGGGAAGGAGCGGAGCGGCGTTTTGACGTCGAGGAGCGACAAGGGCGCCGCGGCGCGGTCCGTACGCCGTCGGCCACGCGGCGGAAAGACTCCGGCGTCCTCAGTGAGATATGAGTGGATGACAGGTGGGCTCCACAGCATCTTTCATTTTCCTGAATTATTCAAAATCTGAATTTCCCCCAAACTTTGGTACACAAATTGGACTAGTAAACGAACTCCAAAATTTGCAAATTTGGTACCATTGGAAAGCTCTTGAAACGATCTATGCACTGGCCAACATGCACATCTGGAATCCACAGGGATTTCAATTGACAACATTTCAAAGTTGATCACTTTTTCAGCTTTGGGGATTTTATTGAGCTTCCAAACGAATTTCTAAAATTACCAAAAATTCTCCGAAATTATCTCTTGAGCAGGGCTATCCACTGGTATTTTTGTTTGTTCAAGTTCTTATGCAAAAATTTGAGTTTCTTCACAAGCATGTATTTGGCCATTATTTGAAATTTGAATTTCGAATTTGGAATTTGGTTTCTGTTTGTCTTTTGTTCAGTGCAAAGGGAGCTTTATGTGATCTCAGTGACACGGGGTGTCACAGGACCGGGCGAGTTGACCGTGCCACGTTGGCCCCACCTGCCCTTCCGTGTCGAGGGATGGATGGATTTGGGGCAATGGTGCCCGGATCCGGCGACGGGACCATAGCAGTGAGCTAGCTAGGAGGCGAGGGTGGATGTATCCATTTGCAGAGGCTCGGTATCGAGCTGTTTTGATGGGTGTTCGTTGTATGGGGTCTAAAATTTAGAGAGAAGAATCTTGTCATTTAAGAGTATTAAATAAAGTTTAATTACAAAACTAACTGCAGAACCCCTGGTCTAAATCGCGAGACGAATCTAACGAGGGTAGGTAAGCCGTGATTAGACGCTGGTAACTGTAGCATTACTGTAGCATCACTGTAACAAAATATAAATTAATTAGGCTCGTTAGATTCGTCTCGTAAAGATGTACCTATCTGTAAAAATGTTTTGTCATTAAATTTTATTTAGTACTCTTAAATAATAAAATTCTCTTTGATGTGACAGGTCTAAATGCTAAAGCAACGAACACCCCCTAAGTACTGCCCTCCAGACTCGTGGGAGAAGGGGCTGGAGGGGGGCAATACGGAGTCGTCTTGTTGGAACCGGGTTTTCCCCTCTCAGTCCCCAAATCTTGACTAAGGGCCTTCGATGGAGATGTCCTAGTGTGCAAAAAAATCAAATGAGGCTCTAAGATTTGACAAGATCTTGTAGTTCCCCGCAAACCTGTCATTGTTTGAGACTTGAGTAGAGCCCTCATTGGAGATGTTTTAGTGTGCAAAAAATCAAATGAGGCTCTAAGTTTCGACAAGATCTTGTAGTTCCCCGCAAACCTATTACTGTTAGAGACTTGAGGTAAGGTTAGCTCCCAGTTCCAGCAATTTATTAGCTCCCAGTTCAGAAATTTTTACATTTTATTCCTAAGTATGCCACTTTTCTTTTATAAAAACTTATCTAAAAAAACGTTAGGTTGTACCTGTGATATGGGAATCTGGAAAGGCAAAAAAGCATAAGGGGGGCACCCGCTCACTCCTTTAACCAAAGTGTCACCCGCTCACTCCTTTAACCAAAGTGTCACCCTTGACACAAAGAAACATCGTATAGCATATCGGAAATAAAGAGACAGGTGATAGCGAAGTAACTGTAAGAGCAAAGACCGATCCTGAGAACATTGCATATACAGCTCCCATTCAGAACTAGTATTGAATATATAGTACAATAATACTGCCTAAAGTACAAACTTTAACCATAGGTCTGCATTAGATATACTTCAAATTCCATTTTTACACCCACAGGAACTTAAGAACATGCCGAAGAGCAAAAGAAACCAGAAGCTGTTTAAACATACTACTAGTATATAGACAAAGCAAAGCCTGGGCTTTGCACTTGGATAACTGAACAAACACTGCAAATCACACACAACTCCAAGCTGAAGCCAGATCTAGATTAGTTCCTCCGCGCTCGCACAACTCCAAGTTGAACAAGAGCAAGAGATGCTAGTAGTAGTAGACATATAGATCGACACCTAGACAGTACAGTAGGTAAACAAGCAAGGGGCCAGGACATCTGACAGTTCCGGCCGGCGAGGCGGCGACACAAGCACGGATCCGTAGCCGTACGTAGCCTCCATGGCTCCATCCACTAGACGAAGGCGGCCGCCGCCGCGGCGGCGCCGGCGGTGCGGAGGATCTGGAAGTAGAGCTGCGGGTTGGCGACGAACGCGGCGCGGGAGATGACGACCCCTGCGGCCCCGGGCGCCTTCATGGTGGCCCCGACGGCGGCCGGGGCGACGACAGACGCGGGCCAGAGGAAGTACGCTCCCACGGCGCCGCCGAGCACCACGGCCGCGGTCTTCACGGCGCTGTCGCGGGTGGACACCATGGACGCCGCGTGCTGCTTCACGTGGCCGAGCCCCGCCGCGACGGTCGCCGGCTTGGCCAGCGAGACGGTGGCGACCACGGCGTTGGCGGCGTGGTGCCCGACGGCACCCAGCCCCGCGGCCGCCGCGATCGTCGCCGGTTTGGCCAGCGAGGCGGTGGTGACCACGGCGCTGGCGGCGTGGTGCCCGACGGCGCCGATCCCCGCCGCCGCCGCGACCGTGGCCGGCTTGGCCAGCGAGACGGTGGTGACCACGGCGCTGGCGGCGTGGTGCCCGACGGCGCCGAGCCCCGCCGCCACCGTGGACGGCTTGGCCAGGGAGACGGTGGAGACCACGGCGTTGGTGGCGTGGTGCCCGACGGCGCCGAGCCCCGCGGCGAGGTCGCGCATGTTCATCTCTGCTGATGGGGGAAGTTTCCTAGTGGGGGAAGTTTCCTAGTGGGATGGTGGAAGAGGAGGATGGAGCTGAGGGTTCTTTATGTAGGGGGAGTGGGCTCCGGGAAAGCAAACAGTTTAGAGCCCGGCGTGGATTCTGGATTCTGCTACTGTAGTGATATCTGTAACTACAGTGTTAGAATCGAA
This sequence comes from Eragrostis curvula, assembly GCA_007726485.1. Classification (NCBI taxonomy): domain Eukaryota; kingdom Viridiplantae; phylum Streptophyta; class Magnoliopsida; order Poales; family Poaceae; genus Eragrostis; species Eragrostis curvula. Next base: position 86,868 of record RWGY01000175.1, read on the forward strand.
TAGATTATGAATTCTGTCACAAAATGAATTCTGCGACAGTATGTTTACTGTATTTACAATGTGAGAAACAGAATCCAGAATTCACTCTAGAATCTATACCAAACAGATCCTTAATCTCGGGGGAGTCCGTACGTACGTGCGACGACTTGGAACAGTGTGCCAACTTATAGGCAATGTGCTGGAACAAATGACGTTTATTAATTGTGTTCGTTTCTTTAGTTAAAATTTTAGTCATTTAGAATCTTGTTATTTAAGGGTATTAAATAAAGTTTAATTATAAAACTTTTTGCAGAATCTTGTGTTACTTCGCGAGACGAATCTAATAAGGGTAATTAAGTCGTGATTAGAAGATGGTTACTGTAGCATCACTGTAGCAAAACATAGCTTAATTAGGCTTATTAGATTCGTCTCGTAAATTAGCCCCCATCCGTAATAAGGTTTTGTATTTAGATTTTATTTAATACTTCAAAATGGCAAGATTCTCTTTGATATGACAGGGCTAAAATTTTAGCCATGTGAAACGAACACCCCCTCATTCCCACTTCCTCTGTTTCATCATATAAATAGTTTTACCATTCAAATTTTTTGTTAAAATATATAAATAGTTCTCACTTCCCAATGCATTTGTCTCCTCTCATTCCCACTTCTCAATACATCGTTTTATATGTCTATTTCTATCTCTTTCTTCCTTCACTCCTCATTGTTTTCTGTGCCCATTACTTTTTTCACCTCTCCTTAATTTCTGTGCCCAAACCTAGAACTGCATATAATTTGAAACAGATGGAGTAATTGACTCGCCTCTAATCGAGAAATAAATTGGATGTTTTTTTTTATTTGGATGTGTTTAAGTTTTCTTCCACTCAGTGAGTTTTTAGTAGGCGATTTGGTGTCGCAGTCTGTCTGCATGAAGAGAGTGTTGTCAGAATTATTTGCTATTGTAATCTTCTTTGAGGAGACCTTAATTCGTCAGCACAATACCACCTCTTCCGATTTTCCATGGAAGATCGCCAACAGGCAATGTTGTTGTTAGAGATGATGGTGGCTACGTGCACCTATGGCTGAAGGTTCGTCAGCATGCCGCTACATAGTTATTTGGGACCAAAGTAGTCCTGGCCAACGGGCCGTGCCGGGCCGGCATGGCACGGGCCCGGGCGGGTTTGGGCCGCTGAGGAAGAGGCACGGCACGGCTCTTATAATAAACGGACCGGGCCGGATCGGCACATGGGCCTTCACTTCAAGCCCAAGCACGGCCCTAGCTGTGTTACACGGGTCGTGCCGTGCCGCGGGCCGAACGGGCCGTGCCGTGCCGGGCCGGCCCTAGACTGAAAATGTAGTTTTTTTCCTATTTTTTTTATTTTTTAATGCAAAAAATGGCTAAACGGGCCGTGCCGAGCCGTGCTACACGGGCCACATAGTGAGCTGAACGGGCCAGCCGCTAAACGGGCCGTGCCGTGCCGGCACGGCGGGCTTGCGCTTAGGCCCAAGCATGGCCCTAGGCGGGCTACGGGCCGGCACGGCCCACTCACGCACCGGGCCGTGCCGTGCTCGGACCGGGCCAAAAATAGTGGGCTGCGGACCGGCCCTTTTAGCCCGGCCCAGTTGGCCAGCTATAGACCAAAGTTTGCGACTATCCATGCTCATTTCTGAGTTTTCTTTTGCTAATCAGGTCTAAACTCTAATTTGTTCACAGGTAGTAGATCAATTGTTCGGTACTTTTCCTACACTTTTGTCAACCCAAAGTGCTTAGCCACCAATCACTTAATCTAATGTACGCCTGCAGCTTGTGATCTGCTTGCCCTCCGCAGGTCAGTGGTTCAACCTTTACATACAATTTTTCCATCTCATGTTCCTCTTCACATATTGATTTTGTAAACAAGTACTCATTCTGAGTTTCCTTTTGTTAATCAGGTCTAAACTCTGATTTTTTTCACATGAAGTAGATTAATTGTTCGGTACTTTTCCTTCACTTTTGTAACCCAAAGTGCTTAGCCACCAATCACTTAATTCGGCAAATTTGCCGGTGGACACTGCAAAATGTCATTTTGGCTACATGACACTATAAAAACGTAAAAATTAGCTAATGAACACTATAATATAGGAGAAGGGTTGTTATGAATTCATCTTGATGTACATGACGACTTGAAATTTTCAATAACTATGTATTGCTGCATTCTCTAACTATATGTTTGACCGTTTGCATAACTTTTTCAACATGAAGAATATTTATTTTTCACATCAAACTATACAAACAGTCAAGAAACACATTGTTAAATAATGCAAAAATGCAAACTTATGCAATAATTCAAGTCATCATGTGCTACGTGTATCCAGATAAAAAATTCATAACAACCCTTCTCCTATGTTCTATTGTCCATCAGCTTATTCCCACGTTTTGATATTGTCCTGTAGTCAAATTCACTTTTTTTTTTTTGTTCACTAGCCAATTCCACCAAGTTACGGTGATCTGCTAAAAGAGGTGGAGATTTTCTTTCTTTCTGGTACATTTTATTCAGACCATTTTGTTATTGATAAATGTTAATGATGTGATTGGTGATTGGTTTCCAAACTATTGATTCATTCTTTAGTTGAGTTTGTAGGACTTCGTTGTACATTTAAAACTTTTCTTGAACTTATCAAAAAAAAAAGACTTTTCTTTAAGGTTATTATATTTCAGGCTGGCTTGTTGGATATGAATGGGTTATTGGCAAAAACGAAGGGTTTATCACAGCTTTTGACATCTACTCAACAATAACTTATTGGAACAATATGTCACGGGTAATTCCAGAGATAGAGCTAATATGATTTATATTAGCAGCATTCCCTGTGGAAACATGCTTCGATAGCTGAGAATCATGCCATTATCATGGCAGCCAAAATGTGCCGGACACCGGGTAGAAACTTTATGAAGCAATTTTCATTTGGGTGTACCACACTACCACTGTGCCTAAAAATATGTGCCACTTATCCTACAACACAGAATATAAACTTATTTCATTCCATTCTTCTTTTGGAACTATAGAAAAAATTACAATTTGTTGTTTACTATAGCCCTATCGGATTGTTGTAGTCATCGAGCAACATAGTATTTTTTAAAGAATGTACTTAGATATTGCTGCCAGTCTTATTGTTGAGTTGCCTTTACTTTCTATGCTTTAAATTATATGTCCATCACTTTATGAAAATTTTCCGCTGCCCTCACCTATCAAGAAATAATATTAGATGTTTTTTTATTTGGATGTGTTTAAGTTTTGTTCCACTCAGTGAGTTTTTAGTAGGCGATTTGGTGTCGTCGTCCGTCTGCATGAAGAGAGTGTTGTCAGAATTATATGCTACTGTAATATGCTTCTTAAAGAAGACTCGTCCCTAAATCTTAAAATGTAAGGATGTCTTAGCATTTCAAAACAAAAATTATAGAAAATGAAGAGGATAATATTATCCCACCCATCCACCGACCCTCCAATCATCTCAGAGCAACCACAATGTTCTTCAAAAGTGATAGATAAACAATACACAAATTTTACATCCAAGACCAACAGTGTGTAAGTAGTCACGAGATGGTATAACAAGCTTATGATCTTTCATAAATATTAAATTCTATATCACACCTTCATTTTTTTTTAACTTAGCAAGTCAATTATATGAAAAGAGAGAAGGAAAACTTTCATCTCTCATGTGAGAAGCTTTTTCATTCTAAGAAGACAGTTGGCTCTCTTCGTAAAACACAGACTTGAAAACAATACAATAAAAATATGCATTGAGACTGGCTTAAAAAACAGGAAATGATTTCTCTCTTCTACTCTCTCTCTCTCTTTCTCTCTCACTCCATCACACCCGCACTACCCTCCCACTTTCAAATGGTTTTTACTTAAGCCGGATCCATCTTATTTCTTAAATATTATAGTAAAATTTTACTACAACAATGTATGGTTTGCTATAAAGTAGGACTCGCTATTAACCAGAGGAAAAGGGGGAGCTTTATGGAACGAAGAAAACAATTGCGACGATTCAAAAAAAAAATGCGAAAGGAGTACGAGTAATCGGATAGGATGAAGACAGGGAATCAAAGGACCTGACGGGTGAAAGGGTAGCGTGCGTGCAGATACAGATTACTGTTGCCGTCCTTTGCTTCAGAGCAAAGCAATGGAGAGAGGCTATGCACCATGGCTCGTGCAGTCATTTCTATTGATCTCTTCGCCTCTCTGTGGGTGCAGTTGTTGCTCGACTTTCGACGCGGCATACAAAAAGCTGGCAAAGAACTGCGTCCTTCAGTCAGCTAGAATCGCACGGCTGCATCAGCGACCGCACAAATCTAACGTAAAGGAGCTACTATCAAAGTGATTTGATATTAAGGTCAAAAGCGAATAAAACCATGTTGAAGCCTATGCATGCTACTCCACCTGTGGTGGATGAACCGAGCGCAGGCGACGAGCTCATTTACGTTTGTCGTCCATGCACACTGATGAAATGAATCCAAAAAATATCGATTCTCATTTACTCCGTGTCTTTTGAAAGGTTATTTTAAGCCAGTCTCAATGTACCATTTCATTACACTCTTTTCAAAATTAATTTTAAGAAAAGGAGCCATCTTTCTTTCATTTAGATAAAAGATCTCTCATAAAATATAAAAGTTTCTCATTTCTCTCATCATAATTAACTTGCTAACTCAGCAAAAGATGCACATGTGACATATAATTTAATGCAAATAAAAGGCTCCATTGAGACTGGCCTTAGTACCAGACAATTTTTTTCAAAATATTAGTCCTTTTGATCGTTTTGACGTCAATCACACAAAACACATGATTAGGGGCCTAGATACACTTTCAATATGTTGTTTTCTATTTTCACTACAAGAAATAGAAGTTTTAATTAATCTTTAGGCCTGTCTCAGTGCCTCTTTCATTCATAATTAATTAAATGTCACATCAAAAAAATGATGACATGGCAAGAAATTTAATATGAAAGATAAGAGATCATTTGATTCCCATGAAAGTATGTTAGCACCCTTTTCAACACGATGAAAGCCAAATGAAACGTTATTGAGGGTTTTTCTTTCATCCCAAACCAATAACTGAGTCCCACCTAGTAATAATTTAATGTTTTAGTAAATCTATGAAACTGTGACATGAAACTAAGCACTGAGATATGCAATTTTATTTCGCAAAACAAGACCACAAAGTTGATATGTACAACTGTGAGACAAAAATGTCCATTGAGACTAGCCTTAGTAACCAAAAAATTACTAGTTTGCTGCAGATTAATCAGTTGACCAGGTTGCTGGGTCTTTGGATACTACAAACCTTTAGTGACCAACCTGAACAACTGTTGATGGCTACATAGTTATTATTGGAAGATGTCTTGGTTGCTATATAGCTTTACATGGAGACCAACTATTGTCTGCAGAAACAACATTGAAACCACCAAGAGCGTGATCAAGCCATCAAGGTTAGCTGGTGGTACACTATTAATAGCTACCAATATTGTACATGTAGTGATAAGGTACCTTGGTGTGATTAAAAATTGATTTTCCTTGTAGTATTTTGTTGCGTTTCATACAAGTTTTTCTGCATCTTAAATATTACATGTGATAAAATAACACATAACCCCCTTTCTAGTGACAACTTTTTATATATTTTTATAAATATATCTTTAGTTAGCAACATGATAACACATAACCCCCTTTAATATTTTGTATACACATTCTCGGTTTGAATCCCCACCGTATTTGTGCATCACCAAAAGGAAGATATTTACCGTTCATGAGTGTTTATGCAAGCAAGTAGTGAAATTGGTGGTAAAGACATTAATTTATATTCCAACATATATATAGTCTCCCCCTTCTCTAGCCATACACACGCACACCCCTGTTCCCTGGTTTAACCATTGAACAACTTCTTTTAAAAAATATTTTTTTTTTGAATGACATTGCTTCTGGTCCCAATCAAAGAAACTTGGTTAACTTTGAAGCCACTCTCTCTTTCAAACAAAAATTCAAGAGGAAACGGGTAACTTTAAAAATTAATGAGCCTTCTTTTAGACCTTTTGCATGTCCATGTTAAAATAAGAGCTTGTTTGGTTCTCTGGATTGAATCTAACTAGGTCGAGCCGCGCGCTGCGCCGCGCCCATGCCGTTTGCGATATGTGTGATACATACAGTGATTAAGTTGGTCGTAAAGGATGGGTTTCAGAACGAATTTGCCATGAGCATCCAGCTCTCAATACCCAGAAGTTGTATACATCAAGGAATATCATTTCTTAGGCTTTGGCCTAACCAAAAACAAAACAAAAGATGGTTACCAAATTGTAGGGCTTCTTATAATACTGTCAGTATAGTTGGACTAATAAAAGCAAATTCAGTGCTAAAAAAAGGCAGCCGACATAACATGAAGTGTTGGAATAGTTGTTTTTGCCTATAATCCTAAGTTTCACATATCCATATGATTTGCATGCATAGTCTTGAACCACATTAAATCACACTGAACTCTGCAAATTACACTTTTCCTTCAAGCAATCGAGACATGGCAAAGAATGTTATATTTCACAATGCAAATACTAATAATATAAATCTATCCAAGGATACCCATGTCAAGGTCATGCTTAATCAAACGTAGAGGAAGCAATGTAATAATATGTAATTTATAGAGCGTTACAGTTCATTTTAGAAATTTCCATAAATATATGGACTACGGAATGTGCATTGGGCAATACTACACCTGGCCCAGACCTAGAAAGAGCATGTAATGTGTAATTTTGGCAGTGGCATGCTCTGTATTATGCACATGATGTTCTCAACGCAACAACTTTCAGTGTGCCCCCTGATATTTGATAATGCCCAGCAATTTACTAATAATGTTTATCATTTTACCAAAAGATGCACAGAAGGAACAATTTTCCTTTACATCGTCACTTCAATCCTAGGTTGGCATAGAAAGAAATATGGAGGAGTGGTTACCATCTCATGAATGGTAATTGGAAAACTTTGTCCGCGCAACCTGTTTGTCACAACATCGAATATCAGGAGTCTTAAAGAGAGTAAGATAATCCAAAAAGTTTATGGTCGAACATATTAGTAAAAGATTTGGTTAGCTAATGCCCACAGTTCAGTTCTTCTATTAAAAAATAAGAGGTTAGGCAATGAGCAGTAGCTTTTGTAAAGCTGGTACTAATCCCAAGCAGACATATTAATCGTGGCTTTGAAACCTCAATCAGGTGTATTAATCAGCTTTTGAAACCTGGAGACAAAACACCGTGAGCAGTCAGTGTATGCATGTGGCCTGCAGCCCTTTCTAAGAACCCAGCATTTAAAGCCCACATGTAACTGGAAATGCGCAAGAGTCTGACTGACGAAAATAATACTACAGAGACTAAATCTTGTGGCATGCTTGATAAAAAAACATTGAACCTTTTTCTACCTACCTACATGGAAAACCAGAAAAGAGAAATGCATTTGTGGATGTTGTTTCATCCTGTATGCAAAATCTAGTTTTGAACATTGTGGAGGGTAAAAAGACCGTGAACATGAGCAAAGCTAGACTGTAAGGAATAAGAACTCTTGGCAAAGTAAAATCTATATTAAGCCTAACTGTAAATGGGCGACATCATAAATAAAATTTGAGATGACAGGGTTGTCCTGTCTGTAAAAGCTGACCACAAAAGTAATTATTAGGAAATTAATACTTGCAATTTCCAATCGCACAATATGGATTCCAACAAAGATCACTCAAAGAACTCACAAATACCATGGCAAGACACTGAATGCTCAGGCAGTTCAACCACTTACCGAAATATATGGCCTCAAGCAGTACTAAACAGCAGGGCCGGTCCTGAGATTTTGGGGGCCCGGGGCGAATCGAAAAGTCGAGGCCCCCTTCATATAAACATTGAAATTTTACTAATTTTTTACTTAAAATTAATATGATATAAAAATCCTTATGAAATTATTTATGCATATATTACCTTCAACATTTTTAGATGCATAAATTTTCCACTAATGGCGTTCATGATATCGACCTCATGCATAGAAAAATAAGTAAGATATGATGAGCCATAGAAATACAAGTTAAGTATCCATCTTTTTCATGTACTCGAAAATCTTCATGGACTCTCAAACAAAATGCCCATGGCTCCTTTCTGTTACTCGTTTCCTCTTATTAGTTGAGATGATCTCACTGAAAATTAAAACATCGATGAAAAATCAATCAATCAATGTAGTAGACGAACCTCCTTAAGCAGATGACGGACATTCAGGCTCAGCTCCGGCCTCGATGCGACGGCGCCTGGAGGCGCAACGACTCGCCTGAACTGCGGCATTGTGGCGTCGGCGCGTCGCAACAATCAGCAAGTGCTGCACAACAGAATTGTGATGCTAAGCGCGGGTTGATGTTGCTGATTGCCGTATTAGCCCTGGATGACATGGAGAGGCAGGCCAAAAGTTACACACGTGTACATGCTTGGACAGCTAGAAGCGGACTGTTTTACCCAGCGACAGGCGGCCGTTTAGATGGACGCTTTGCTGTCCAAGACCACAGGTCTCCTTGTACATCTACGTATATATACATGGGGGAGGGGCCCCTTGGATTCGGGGGCCCTGGGAGGCTGCCCCGCTTGCCCCTCTCCAGGGCCGGCCCTGCTAAACAGGGCAGCATATAATTTAGAAAATGTTCAGCTTTGAGTAAAGCAATTACCTCTCCTCTAACACAAACACGGCCACCATAGCCTTTTACTTTGTCAGCAATGCCAAGAAATCTTAGCAAAGTAGACAGATGATAATTCTGCACCTCTCTTCTTCCATGTTTTCCCCTAATCTCCATGTTTATTAACCAGTGAGCACCAATGAATTAAGAAATCCATAACTGTAAGCATTATGTCAAAGTACTAATCAGAATTGTCCTCAGAAGGGGACCGAAAAAATGTGCAAGGCTGAAGTATATTATATATAAAAGACCAAATGAAATATATGCCTCATCGATCCTATGATTCTCATCACAGCGCTGGGTACAAACCTAGAAGGAAATCAAATGGAGCTTTACTCAACAATCCTGAGATTCACAAAGCTAAAGAACTTCATACATCATACTATACGTCTATATATGTTAATTTGCAGGAAATAACTTTTGTAGCAAAAGCAGGGAAGCATTGCAAACAAATGTTTGATATACAAAATTAAAAAACATTATCGAGACAGCAACGTCATAGCAAGAATGGATGGCGTGAAGGACTGCGAATAGAACTGATTTGGACAAAGAATCGAACCCCAAAATTTAGCAATGGGCTGGAAGATATTACCGGCAGTACTGTACTTGTGTCACAAGGGCGGCGTTGCTCCTATCACCAATTTGGCCGGAAGAAAACTGCATCCAAACCAGGAAGCTGATGATAGGGACCCAGCCAACGATGACACCTGCACCCACGCAGTAGAGGAACCATGAATAAACGGGGGAAAACGCAGAGCAAAACATCAAAGGCAAGAAAAAGATAAAATCCACAAATGATGAAGGGCACCTGGATCTACACGGAGGGGCAAAGGAGCACCGGAGGAACCTAGGGCGGCTGTGGCCTGACCCAACGGCAGCGGGTGGACCTCGTTGGCGTCAGTGGGTGTACAAAAAGACGTGTGTCCTGTAAAGCAACCTCAAAGAAGATACCGACCTGAAATCATGCCAAAAATAGAAGCGGAAGTTGATAAACTTATAGCCGCTGGTTTCATTAGGGAAGTGAAGTACCCTACATGGGTTTCTAGCATTGTCCCTATGAAAAAGAAAAATGGACAAATTCGTATATGTGTGGATTTTAGGAGTTTAAATAAAGCATGTCCAAAAGATGACTTTCCCATTCCTATATCCGAAATTCTCATTGATGCTACAATGGGATACGAAATATTTTCTTTTATGGATGGTTTCTCTGACTATAACCAAATTAAGATGGCGCCAGAAGATCAAGAGTTAACGGCATTCCGAACACCTAAAGGTATATATAGTTATATATAGGATTATGCTTTTTGGGCTCAAAAATGCCGGTGCTACATACCAACGCGCGTTCAGCTACTTTCTGGGCCGCTGCTCTATGGGCTAATCATATGCTCACGTTAAAGCTTGATTAGCTTCCGGCCGTGTGTGATCCGTATGGGCCGTGTATATACGTATTTGCCTTATGAGGACAATGTGGGCCTGCTTTATTAGCACGTACATGCAGATAACTAGCATACATGCTTCAACAAACTTGTTCATAATTTTGTACATTTGGAATCATCAGCCAATGGGTTGTCAACTTCCATGGATAAGCGGTATCAGCAACATTCTTCCATATCTTTAGCTTTACTAGTCATTCCATCATTTATGTATATTTCCTCCCAAGGACAAAAAAAATTAAATCTTCAATTTTGAAATATTCGAATTGTAAATTTATAATCTTCTTTGAAACACGATGCGTGCATATGCAAATATTGATACACACATTACTTGGACATTTATTACATTTGAGCTTCACTATACATGTCAGCTAGGCAATTTAAATAACCTAGTAGAGTGAAACGTATAATTTGGGGGTTTGAGATATTTTGACTGAATAATACTCATATGCAAGGAGAGCATTTCAGTTATATTGCGATGTGCTGCATAATTTCATATGTCTATGCAACTGCCATTTGCACAGTTTGAATTTGGACTTTAGTCGGCAATGACAAATATTAGCTTTGCCTAATATGCTGATGCATGCATAGCTTTTCATTTTATTTTTCATTTGATCAAACCGATATCGATGCAGTGTCCCTGTATGAGGGATAGACTAGCATGCAGAGCCTAATGATTTAAATTTAGAATTGCCTAAGCAGTATATTGACGTGACTACTAGCATATATAGTTTGCACATTTTCCATTTTTTATTTCCCAGGTTATGCATCACACATATGGTGCTCATGAGGATGGACAAATCATATGCAAGATCTAATCAGAGCATAGTTTAGCATTTTAATTTCACACTCAAAGCTTCATGGATGCAATGCAGTATTCTAGTGTAAAGAAGAAACTAACATGCAGAGCTTTGATATTTATTTCAGGCAGCATGTTGTCGTTGCTCCTCTCATGACATAATATCAAAAGACCTATATACGGGGAGTAACATAATTATTCATCCTAAATATACAGAGATGAATGAAGCCAAGACTTGGTTGCTTTGTTCTTTCTTTAACTTTCTATTTCGCCTAGGTTATTTACAGTGACTTAGGCAGATTAATTATGCTAGAGTATGTAAGCTAGCCACATGATTTACTGACTTTGCTAAAACCTGCCGGCCAAGCACACATATATTAAGTCATGAAATTTAATTATTTGATTTTACTAGGCTATGGCTAGTACTGCCTATATAGGACTTTGGGTAATGCATATGCAACATAATGCAATATGCACATGTTGTTTGTATGCGTAGCTTAGCAGCTCAATTACTAGCATCTTTGCATTATTTAAAGGACAGCAACTAGCCTGTGTGCTAAGCATGATGAAAAGATGATGTCATAACTTGATTAAGTGTTAACTGGCCGCAAACATCGACGATGAAATCATTTCTTTTTGGCACAGTAAACATGTATAAATATTCAGACTATGATGGCACTGATTACTTAGGAAAACATGCAAGGATGAAGCCTAAGTGGATTATAATCCTCTGTTTTAGCAAGTACGGCATTTCAATTTTCAACACCAAAATCACTAGCAGCAGCCTGTTTGTGTGCTAAGCATGATGAGATGGTGATGTCATGTATACGATCTTGCCGGAAGAAACATTTTGCATTTCGATTTTACTTGGAGGCAGATGTACAGGATATGAACTATAGCAACTACCGCTATTTAGTTTGGCAAAACTGAGACTATAACACTCAAGACATGATGCCGATCAAAACGAGATAACCGCAAATGTGATGCAGTTCGCAGAGACATTTATTTTTCTCTAATCGATCGCTAGCACACCGTGAACATGACCAAGCAGCGTAATCAGACAAAGATGAACTGAACATTCTATTTTACATATGGCGAATACAAGGTTCTGATGATGACATTTCCTTATGCTCACCATAATTTGTATCCAGGTGGAGACCAAATCATAACCGGAGACAATGATCTCTCCAGGCCTGACTTGTAAAGGAAAACTCGCCGAGGTGACATAAGCGGAAGAATTGTAAAGGAAAACTTGAATCTAATATGGAGAATCAAGGACTGATCATGAATTTTTCTGCTCACCATTGATTTGTATCATTGTAGGGACCAAATCATGGCTCAAGACAAGAGTCTTTCATGGTCTGATTTGTATCCGCCAACAAGACCAAATCAAGGGGCAGATTCATGGAGCATACGAGGAGAAAGAGGGAAGAATCAAGTCACCGGCGTGAAGACATGATTCACACCTTCACAGAACTCCTGACGACAAGACTTTGTTGATGTCTTGATGATGCTTGCCGGATGAACTCGCCGAGGTGAGGCAGCGAGCAGTTGGTGTCGAGGACGGTTGCTGGTGCGGCGTCGACGGCGAGATCGACTTTGCTCCGGCGGCCTGCTGGTGCTTTAAGCCAACAGCCTGCCGGACGAACTCGTCGGGATGGAGCAGCGAGCGGTTGTTGATGCAGATACTCGCGGCTCGATCGGCTGCTCGCAGACGAAGCGTCGACGACGAGAACTCGACAACCCGACGACGACGGCGGCGCTCCGGCAGCCTGACGACTTGACGATGCGTACTCCGGCAGCCTAGCGATGCAGCAGTGGTTGTTTGCTTGGGCAGCCTGACGGTGTGTTTGCAATGCGAATGTGGGTGTGTTTGTGATTGAGAATCAGGGGAGCGGGGGTCTGAACTCTGCCGCAAGGCCTGCTATTTATAGAGCAGAGGCCATGGCAGTTCTTCTTTGCGGAGGCGGTAATTCTCCCGCTCACTAATTTCGATTTTCAGAGTGATTAAAGCGGCAAAGGATCCCATCACTAATTTCGATTTTCCCGAGTAGCACCTTTGAGGTCCTGGATTCGACTCCCGGTGGGAGCGAATTTTCTAGGATTTAACGGCATTTGTGCTTTCAGCGGTAGGCGACGTGGCCGTCGACAGCGAGGCGCCAGTGGTGACTTCGGAAATCTGGAGAATTTGCCGGCTCAGTCTTCGAAGATGCTCATAGGGGTAAGGTTTACATATGTGCGTTCATAGGGGTGAGTATGGGTGCGTTGTGAGTGTGTGTAATCTAAAAAAAACGAAGTCGTGTGCGCGTCGAGCGGTTTATGCAGAACGTGTGTGCTCAATTTCCTTGACCGTGAAGTTTGGTTCCTCTCTCTGGATGATGGGCCTGAGAATGGATATTTATGCATACTCTGGCTGTCAAATGGGCCAGCTCTCTTTGCAATTTACTTTCTCTTGATTTCTTTATTCGTTAATCACGATGGGTTTAGGGGGCAACAGCAGTTCACGTTGCACAAAACCTGGAGCATGGCTTTGACTGCTTGAACTTGGTCATGAGCCAATTTGGCTTTGAAAATCTAACGCGCGTTCAGCTATTTTCTGGGCCGCTGCTCTATGGGCTAATCATATGCTCACGTTAAAACTTGATTAGCTTCCGGCCGTGTGTGATCCGTATGGGCCGTGTATATACGTATTTGCCTTATGAGGACAATGTGGGCCTGCTTTATTAGCACGTACATAAAGATAACTAGCATACATGCTTCAACAAACTTGTTCATAATTTTGTACATTTGGAATCATCAGCCAATGGGTTGTCAATTTCCATGGATAAGCGGTATCAGCAACATTCTTCCATATCTTTAGCTTTACTAGTCATTCCATCATTTATGTATATTTCCTCCCAAGGACAAAAAAAAATTAAATCTTCAATTTTGAAATATTTGAATTGTAAATTTATAATCTTCTTTTGGCTGACATTTTAGGAGTGCTAAAATCTGTGTCCACAGTGGGCGACGCCGGCAGTCCGCGATAGTCAATCAGGCAGATCGTGACTCGATTTAGTGGTGGTTGGCGGCGTCGCGGGGGCATCTGTTGTATGTCGCCCGGCCGTCACCACCCGTACCACATTGACCGCGCCCGGCCGCCGCAACCCACACCGCATCGACCGCACGACGCCGCCTTCTTTGAAGATCAACACCACCATGGCCCCGCGGCGCGACGGCCGACGGCGGCCGCCCTCCCTTGCCGCCTTGCCAAGCCGCCGCCGCCACACGCACCGCGTCGACCACCCGTAGCTGACGTCCTCGCGAAGGGAATGAAGAGCAGAGCGTGAGCCAAAGGAGGAAACCAAATCAAACCGCAATGGACGAAAAGGAACAAGAGGAGCAAGGAGCCTGGAAGCCGCGCCAGTGAGGAAACCTCGGGGACGGAGGCGGCGCAGTCTAGACCGGAGCAACCGAGGCAACGGGAAAGAGAAAAAGCCGGCGGCGCATCAAGAGGACCTATGCAACCGACCTGAACTGTCGACTGAGGCCCAGACGCGTGGCATGCACCAGCGGGGAGAGGAAGCGACCGAGGCCAGATGCAGGCCGCAGCGAACAACGTGCACTCCCGAAAGGCACGGCCCACGACCGGTGACTCATGGAGGGCCCACTGGCACACGCGTCCCCGACGGAGTGGTTGCTAAAACTGTAAAACGCACGCGTCGACTTCCGATTCGCACGGCATGTACGGATTTACCGTCGAGCCGGGGTTTCTTTCCCACATTAGACACTTATTATAAATATTCAGAATTGATCTTGGGCCAAATTGAGTATTACTATTTTGGGCGCGCCAGAAATAGAACCAGAAAGGCTTGATTCTTGCTGGATTTGAGATCAACTAGAGATAGGGCCCCTCAATACCAATCCTCCACCATCCTCTAATTTGCTCTAAAATCCACTTCCCTTGTTTCATAGAACAAAGTCACGATTAGAATTTTTTTTTTCTAAAAAATAACACTGATGATGAGGACATCACTCCATCGGATACAACCAACACTCCTCCGCTGTACATGCAAAGTCCAATCACTAGAGCTCATGCGCGACGATTGAATTTACGGGTGAGCTCGTTCTGAATAATGTCTTCTTTACATGTTTTTAAGAATAAAATGCTAACAAAAATTTAATTATTGTTAGGAACCATAGAGATTATGATGAGGTAGCTTGAGAGTAGCTTGGTGGCGTGGGGGAGCCAGCAAGGGCGTCCATGTCAAGTTAGAGGCTCAATCCAAGTCGACTTCGAGTCCGTTTCGGAGTCCAGGAGCAGTCTGCACTAAAACGGTGGCCCAGGTCGCATATGGGCTCGGTTTTGGACGTTCTACATATGGACAGAAAGATAATTTCATAACCTTTCCAATGGCACTGGCCTCATGTCAAAATACATTCAGTGTCATTGAGAATCGTCGAAACAAGTTGACATCCAGAATCTGTCTCGGTGTTGCGCCACCGTAATTTGGCCTTTGGGCTTTGTATCGTGTTGGAGCCCATTAGGGGCGCATCCAGGGGTCTTGCACGGCCCTAAATCCTATATCATCAGTAGCCGCCGCCCAAGTTAGGGTGGGATTTTGCTTAGATTATTCTGCTTTGACAGTTTCGCCGTACATCGGTTTGTGAGACCCCAACTTGTGAGTTTAATCATATATCTGCAATTTGGTTGCATTTTTTCTTGTTCTTGCTTGTGTTCTTCGATTCGCAGGCAAGAATTAGCCTTCTGAGCGAGGTCAATCGTGCTTGCACGGTTGATAACCATAGGAGACGTGGTGCTGCGATTGCGGGGTTTCGGATCGTGTTGTTCGGAAGCCGGATCGATTTGTGTCAAGTCTCCACCAAATCGTCGTTTACCAGAACCTTTCGAAAGGTCAGGCACCCTAGTTCACATCAACTAATACCTTGCACCTCCTATCGCCCCACCGGTACTGGCCAACTCCGGCAAGCTCGAGCATACCTGCTCCCACCATTGTCGACCCTTCAGCAACTGCAACATACTTGAGATCTCTCTTCTCCACCAGCTTCGGCCCCAAGTAAGTGTTGCCAAGCATGCCCATAGAATTGTTTTGATCTTGTTTCCATTTCAACCATTTTTGGTGCTCACAAAAAAAAAAACACTGAATTGGAGTCCCATTGGCGCCGTTTCCGTATAAATTTGCATTTGAGCTTCAATTCAATTTCTTCATCTCAATTCTAAGAACCAAAAGGACCCTAAACAAAAATATTCACAAAAATTTTATTTCAACAGATAAAGTCCTCAAAAGCATATACTCTAAATGGAGTTTTTAATAGGGAAAATTGTAAAAACCCACTTGCAACTCAAGGGGGTTTTCATATACCCGCCTATAAAAAAAGAAATTGTGCCAGTCTCCTCCCCTTCCCCCCCCCCCCCCCCCCCCCCCGCAAGTGTCCATGGGTTTTCATATTCCCCCTGATAGCTTTGACCGGACGACATAGCTCTAGTACGTTCTCTGGTGCGGCTCCGGGTGGTCTATTATACCTCTCTACTCTTTGATGTTGTGTAAACGACATATATATCGAAACCTGTAAGTTTAATTTTTTCTATTTTGTTCATATTGTAGCGCCTAAGTTTGAATGTCATTTACGATATCATGGTAATTTTTTATGAACATATGATTAGATGATAACTATGCTATAGTGGAGCCTGAGAAGTAATCCTAGAAGCTAGAGAAGAACCATGTAATTCGGTCAAAACTATAGGCGGTGGGTGGGGGGGGGGGGGGGGGACTATGAAAACAAATGAACACTTACAGAGGGGAGACTGACACAAACTTTCTTGTAGCTGGGTATATTAAAACCCCCCGCACATGTAATTTTCCCCTTTTAATAATACTCTGCAAATTTCTGTATGTATGGAGCTTTGCCATTGTTCGCAGAGACTCGATCTTTTTCTCTATTGAAGAAATGTTCACAAAGACTTTTATCTTACTTTGAAGAATATTAAAGCTACATAGGGTTCAAATATTAATTCTGGTATTGGAGATAGCAAGGTTTTAAACATATTTGAATGTCATACATATGACTTCTGAGCATTCGTTATGATATTTTTGTATCCAAATGTAGTTCTTGTGTATCTTGAGTCCACAATCAAAACTTTGCAGCATATAGACCTAAGTATGGGAGAGTGTGTGAACATTTATAACAACTTTAGCCATTCAAGGATATCAATCAGTTATTAACATATATATATGGCACAATACTCGAAGTAGAGGAGTACTTAAATATGGAGGACATCATCATTTATTGTGATGTTGAATGTTTGGAGCCATGAAACCTTTACCTTGATATTAATTATTAACACTGGCAAGAACATTTATATTATTGATGGACACATGAAGGTGTATATATGCATTTAATATAATGCATAAACCAAAATATGGGAGGGGTTATGAATATATTTATACTGGCACTGGCAAGGATATCAATCATTTATTCTCATATACTCAGAATATTGACAAGGATATTTGCAAGGATACCCACAAATGCTATATATTTATGGATTTGAAAATATATCAAAGCCACAAATCCTAGAGCCATCAATCATATATAGTGGTGGGAGTATCAATAATTGAGCCATCAATCATATAAATAGTAGGACCCAAGAAAGTGTGACATTACATGCGGGGCATATTGAGCCATCAATCATATATGGCGATTTATACACATTGACAAGGATATCAATCATTTATTTTCATATAGGACATAAAATAGGATTCACACATGTGGGACATATTGAGCTATCAATCATATATAGCGGACAGGTGGGGCGCATAAGTTTTCAGAATTTATTCTGATTTGGACATTAAGAGTCATTAAACATTAACAATATTCATGCAACCTTTGTCCAAAAATATAAAGATTTCCAGGTTTGTCATAAGTCAAAAAAAATGTGAATGTTGACTCTTATCAGAAAAAAAGGACTGATGATGACATAAACATCATGTCATTAGTTTCATTGTGCAACTAACTGTCATAATACGTAGCCATATTAATTTGAAATAATATATTTCTATATATTAGTTTAGAGGTTTTGACTTAGTTCAAACCCACAAATCCTTATATTTATGGACATAGGGAGTATCAAACACTCAGAATATTTCAAATATTTATATTATTGTTAACACAGGAAGGTCTGCAAATAATAGAATGCATAGAACTGAGTATGGGAAAGGCTTTAAGCAATTTATGCAGATTCGACAAATGATAGATATCAATTATTTATTTTCATATAGTGCACAATTCAAAAGATATGGATTATTTATTGTATGATACTGAAGAGAATTTTTTGAGACATTTATTCTGATGTCGGATATTGTAAGCCATCAAACATTAATATTGATATCAAGCAGATGAAGTTTCAATCCGTTTGTATTATTGTGCACACAAGACGATTTTATAATTTTTTATGGTAGTGAGTGCCACGTCATAAATAGTGTAACCATCACGCACCTATATATATCGTTGTATTGGTGTGCCGCTTTCCAATCCCTCACACCTCTTTGAAAAACATCGTACAATATGGCTTATCAAAAAGGGGTACTTCTCCTCCTAGCCGTTACAATGAATTTAACACTGCTCAATTTTCATCTAGCATTTGCACAGCTGGAATGGGATCTCGCCAAGCTTGACCTCCTCAGAGATTGCTGGTACACAATTCATAACGAGCCCAATGGAGTTCTTTCACCGAGTCCTACTTGTTGTAAAACTATCAAAAGGGAGGACATGGATGGTGTCTGTGAACACATTACTCCTACCGATCAGGAGACGATCAATGCAAGAAAACTAGTCGATGCCACAATGGCTTGCGGGAAGAGTTTTAAAACTACTACTAAATACTGTGGAAGTAAGTATAAAATGGAAACACTTTTATGCCTTTTGCATGCCATGCTTGTTATTGATATATTATAATCGTTTTATGAACACCCTTGTTCACTTGTTGCAGAATTTAAAATCCCACCCACGGCAGACAACTATGACACCTTCAAAGCGATCAGAGGCCGCCTGTAATTAATGAGCCAGTCAAAGCAATGAAATGGGAAGATATTGCAGCATTGATATTTAGACATGTATAACCTCCCTAGTCCTGTTGAAATAAATAAATAAATAAATAATGATGGGTTCAGACCCTTCCCTTATGGCTCATAGTTCCGGACTAGTTGATAAAGTTTATCCCTCATAAAATTTGTGTGCCGGCCCACTTTGGCCTGCTAGCCCCATAAAAGTTGAACGGCTTTCGACAAAACCAGTCCGCTCCCATCAGACGATCGGTTTTCGACAAATAGATTTCATAAAATTTGAAATTTGAAAAAAAAAAAGAAAATGTAAAAATTATACACGAATAATGAATCAACATTTTGGTGAAGGAACTGGATGAAAACAAGCACATTCGAGTATTGAGGAAGAAAAAAAAAAGAAGAAAACGCTTCCTTTCAAACTTTGACCGAGCATAAACCAAGAAAACCGAGCAGTTTGTTTTCAAAATTTCGTCCAAATTAAAAAAACATTTTGAAATTTGAGTAGTTTACCGACCAGTTTCCACAAAAATAGCCATGTCATTGGGGTTCCACATAGTAAACCCTGGCTAGGTCACCACGTCTACAGGCCTTTGTTGGGAGAATTGTGTAAAAATAGGTTGAAAGATGTTTATCAGCAAGGCTTAAACCAGGAACCTCAACCTTTTTTTTTAGATTACACAGTACAACTCGGACACTCATAACACACGCACACTCACCCTATGAACGCACATACGCAAACCCTACCCCTATGAGCATCTTCGAAGACTGAGCCGGCAAATCCTCCAGATTGACAAAGTCACCACTGACGCCTCAACCTTCCAAGTCAATGAACTTACCACTAGATTAGACTAGGTTGTTTTCTTTGTTTTCGATACGAACAAATATAAGTGGGTTGTGCCGGGAGCTCCTATACGGCTCTTTTTTTTTTTTTTTTTTTTTGAGGTTATCCTATACGGCTCCTAAGTGCCACATAGCACACTGTAGACACGAAGGCCCTAATCGGCCAGGATAAATCAGCCAGCTTATTCGTTATTGGTCTTTGAAGCTTGCAACGGCCCATGGGAACCCGATTAGGTATTAACAACCTTTTATTTTGTTTATTTTTGTGATTTTGTTTTATTTTTTGCGTTCAGCATTCATACAACTTGGAAAGTAGTTCAACAATTTGGAATAAACAGTTCAACATTTTACGTGGAAATGTTAAAAATTATATTCAAACTATTGCACATGCATATTTGAGATGAGGACTGCAGTTCCTATATTCCGATAGGTTCGATAAACTCGACGTTGGCGATCTGGGATTCTAATCCAAAGAATTCAAATCCCTACAACCGTTACACCGCTGCTCCGTTGGTTATCAACCAAGGAAAACTCAATTGATCTCGCCAAGAAGGCATTTTCTAGAAACAAATCGGAAAATGCAAGCAAGAACGATAAGATCGCAATCTGAAATTGCAAATATGGATGATGAACAGAATTAGACGAAGGTTCAAGATCTTGGTCGAAAGGATCAATCGCGGATGAGTAGAGACAAAAACAGCGGCTCTAATTCAATGCAACCGAGGTAGTCCCTCAAGTACAATAAACAATGCATATTTCTTGAGGAAAACTAGAACTCAACAAAATCCGAATCCTAATAAGGCGACATCACTGATAATATAAAGTCTAGGGTCGTGCAAGAACCCCCTGGACGTGCCTTTAATGGGCCATGCACGATACACGGGCCAGGCCAAAAAACGGTGACGCAACAAAGAAATAGATTCTAGAAGCCGACTTATTTCGATGATTTTCATCGACTCAGAAGGAATTTTGACATGGAACCCATGCCATTGGAAATTTTATCTTATGAGTGCCGAATTTAGTAGTGGTTGCTCCTGAAGTCCGAATCGAACTCGAAGATTAAGTTGGTGATGAATTGAGACTTGGTGCAAGGGGCGTTTGAGTGTATAGTGGTGTGATGTCCTCATCAATTTTGAAACCAACTATGAAATCCTATTGTTTTCAAAAGTTATGAAATCCCATTACAAAGAATGGGATTTCATAACAGATGCACTCTCCTTTATTGTTTCTTTTGTAATGAGGGAATAGTAGTTGCACATAATGAGCCGCTATGGTCACTTGCAACATAGAAAAACAAAACACAATCCAATTAGAAATAGCTCTTTACTTGTCTAAAGGTCGTAACACAAATCGGGTTACTGACTATTCATTAGTCTTTAGTTACGTTTATCATCCTCTTTTCAAACATGACGAGCAGACACAAGTAAACAACAAGTTTGGGACTCACTGTAATCTTGAGGTGGTCCTTGCTAGCGGCCTGAATCCATGTTCGAAGAGTCCATATATGTGACATGTGCCAGACCTTGTGGCTCCGCCATTGTCTCGCTTCTACTTCGATCAATTCTCCTCAATCGTATTTGCTGCTCATCGCTTGTGTGGCACCGCTGCCGGATATCTCTCGCAGTCTCTTCATGATTCTTTCCAAATGAAGGGCTGTTCGTTTTACGGGGGTCTAAAATTTAGAGGGGTCTAAAAAAAAGAATCTTATCATTTAAGAGTGTTAAATAAAGTTTAATTACAAAACTAATTGCAGAACCTCTGGTCTAATTCGCGAGACGAATCTAATGAGGGTAAGCAATCCGTAGTTAGACGATGGTTACTGTAGCATGACTGTAGCATGACTGTAGCAAAACATAGCTTACTTAGCCTCGTTAGATTCGTCTCGTAAAGATGTACCCATCTGTAAAAAGGTTTTATCATTAGACTTTATTTAGTACTAGATTCTCTTTATTTAGAGGCCTCTAAAATTTAACGTTAAAAGAAACAAACAGGGCCGAAATCATTTATTGAAAATGTTGAAAGGAGGGACGCATATCTTAACAAATACTAAAAATGTAAAGGAAAGGAGATCACGTGTGTTGCGTTGTGCCCACGATAGAAGAAGAGTCGAATCCACGTGGGATGATAAGTCACTTATATGTAATGCCACGTAATTAAAATACATTGGGCTATAAAGTTAGTGTCCGTATCGACACGAACGGGCGCAGCGCTATATTGAATCAGCCAAACAAAATTCGATGGCTATCATGCGTTTTACTCAAAACTTTTTGAAGAGGCCTCAGTTTGGAGTTTCGCCCAGGACCAAGGATCTCAGGACCGGCCGTGGCGCACCGCGCAGCCGCACAGCACTCATCTCCGGTGTCGGTGAGCTGGGCCGGAGGCGTCTATGCAGCAACCCCGCCGCCCCAGTTCCCTCCCATTCCACAAGCCCTCACTCGCCAATCTTGCGGCAGAGCAACACAACGCCCGGCTTCACGCATGCCCGGCGCCGGCGCCCCACTGGCCGTGTTCCTGGTCGCGTCCCTCAAGAGCGCCGCGCGCGTCCGCTGCGGCGAGCAGCTGCACGCGCTCGCCGCCAAGTCGGGCCTCCTCGCCTGCAACGTCTTCGTCCGCAACTCCCTCCTCGCCTGCTACTCCCGCGCCCCGTCCGCGCTCGACTCCGCCCGCCAGCTGTTCGACGAAATACCCCCCGCGCTCCGCGACGCCGCGGCGCGCAACACCCTCCTCGCCGCGCTCGCCCGCGCGGGCCACCTCGACCGCGCGCAGCGGATGCTCGACGAGATGGAGCCGAGCCAGAGGGACACCGTCTCCTACACGACAGTGGTGACCGCGCTTGCACGCGCCGGCCACGCAGGGCGTGCGGTGGGCGTGTTCCGTTGCATGCTCTCTGAGGCCGTCCCGCCCAACGAGGTGACTCTGGCGGGCGTGGTGACGGCGCTGGCCCGTCAGGAGGCCCCGGCGCCAGTGGGGATGGCGCACGGTGTTGCTGTGCAGCTGGGGCTGGACGGGTTCGTCATCGTGGCCACCAACCTGGTTCACGCCTATGCTGCAGCTTCAGAACTTCGTTCTGCCCGAGCCATGTTTGATGGAATACCAGATAAGAACCCAGTCACTTGGAATGCGATGCTTAATGGGTACGTGAAGGCAGGGATGATGGACATGGCTGAAGAGTTGTTATGGAGGATCCCAGAGCGGGATATGGTCTCTTGGTCGACAATCATTGATGGATATGTCAGTGCTGATCTTATATGGAATGCCCTGAAGGCGTATACTCATATGATTGGTGAAGTGGGCACTAATGGCAACGAGGCGCGGCTTGTTGATCTGCTGAAGGCATGCTCTCGGCATCATGCTCTCACGGAAGGGCAGCAGCTTCACACGGTTATTCAAAAGAATGGTTTTGATGCCCATGCGTTTGTGCAAGCTACCCTGATTCATTTCTATGGGTTTTGTGGTCTTATGGATCATGCCAAGATGCAATTCAGATTGTCAGACAAGTCACATATAGCATCATGGAATGCTCTTTTGGCTGGTCTACTAAGGAAGGAACGAATGCATGAAGCAAGGCAGTTGTTTGATGACATGCCTGAGAGGGATATTGTCTCTTGGAGTACATTGATATCTGGATATGTACAGACTGGAAGGCCAGATATGGCTTTACAGCTCTTCTTTTCAATGCTGAGTACTAATGCGGAGCCAAATGAGATCACATTGGCAAGTGCTCTATCTGCAGTTGCTGATTCTGGCACATTGGACCAAGGTAGATGGATTCATGACTATATAATCAGCAGATCAATCCCTCTTACTGATAACTTGGGCGCTGGGCTGATTGATATGTATGCCAAGCGTGGTAGCATAACTGATGCAGTGCATTTCTTCAATTATGCTAATGATCGGTTCTCTTCGGTTTCTCCTTGGAATGCTATGATTTGCAGTTTAGCTATCCATGGTTATGCACACATGTCACTTGACCTATTTTCGCAATTGCAGAGAACAAATATTAAGCCCAATTCAATCACATTCATTGGTGTTTTGAATGCATGCTGTCATGCTGGGATGGTTGCCGAAGGGAAACACCATTTTGAGTCCATGAAGAGAGAATATGGAATCCAACCGACAATTAAACACTATGGTTGCATGGTTGATCTTCTTGGTCGAGCTGGATACTTGGAAGAGGCTGAACAGCTTATCGCGATGATGCCTATGAAACCAGATGTGGTAATTTGGGGCAGCGTCCTTGCAGCCGCAAGAGCACAAGGGAATGTACTCTTAGGAGAGAAAGCTGCTGTAGAATTGGCAAAGCTTGACCCAAACCATGGAGCAGTCAAGGTAGCTTTGTCTAACCTCTATGCCGAAGCTGGTCGTTGGACCAATGTCTCAGTTGTGAGGAAGGAACTCCAGGATGAAAGTTTTGAGAGGCTAACAGGAAACAGTGGAATTGTACAGTAATAGGTCCAAGCATTTATTCATTTAGTGCAGCTCATACAGAACAAAATATATCTATTCGAATGTTGTTTCAAGGGGGAGATAATAATACACTAACAACTAACATCACAATTCTCCAAATAATGAGTTTGCTTCTGACTTAAAGTAGTCTCACAAGGAGAGTAAACAAAATTTATGCCTGCCCTTCCAATTTCTCAGTTTGGTGCTTAGCCAGTTGTCCTGTTTTGCTAATCCGGCAAGCACTGGAAGTTCGATAACGTTGGCTATTGAATACACCCAGTTATCTCTTATGCAATTATTCCCTTTGGTGTTTTTGCGGCTTTGCATACTTTGCCCCAGGCTGCCAAATTTCCGCCTTTTTAATATCATTTTCCCTCCACAAACTTTGCTTTCTAGCAGGATCAATGTTCTCTGTCACTGTGTTCCAGTTGTAGCCGCCCTGTATAGCTTAGAATGGAAATGCAACAGTAATCCTTTATTCCACCTATCAAAGTTGTAGTATAATAGGAAAATCAGCGTCCCTTGCTGACGGGTTTTTTTTTGGGGGGGGGGATCGCATTCCTGAGGGATTGGTGCCTTGAATAGCTGCCTTGGACCCTTGGATTTTTTTTATTTTTATTTTTTAGAACATGCTCATAATTAATTCAAATGCCTCGAGTGATTTTGCTATACCTTGAATAACTGCAGGAGTATAGATTGAAATAGTTTCATGGTCAATGGTACAATCTATTCTTTCATGGCATGCAAAGACCAAAGAGGCCCTAACTTATATACCCATGAGCAAGGAATTGAAGATGACGGGTAGCCTCCCACAAAGGAAATTAAGAATTAACCACTTCCTTCATTGCCTGGTCTTTAGGATTTGACAATGATTATTTGTTCACGGATTTGCCACTATGTCTGCAGAATGGAATAGAAGTGTTTCCACTTCCCGTGCTCTTTGTATTTTCTTTAATAGAATTTTCGTTACCCAAATTTGCAACCTATCCAGAATGCAGAATCATGGAAACACTCGAAATCACAAAATTTCTCAGTAACCTAAACATTATAAAGAACTTTCAATAAATGATTCCAAAATCAAATACTCCCTCCGTTTTAAAATATATGACACCGTTAACTTTTTTCGTTACTTTGACCATTCGTCTTATTCATAAATATTTGTGCAAATAGCTAAATGTATAAGTTAATCTTAAAGTGATTTTGATGATAGACTCAACAATATACATTCACATTAAGCAACTAATTATTTTCATATATATTGTTGGTCAAAGTTCAACAAAAAAGTCAACGGCATCACATAATTAAAAACGGAGAGTATGAAACATGGAGTAGCTATCTAGCATGGAAATCATAAGTAAAAATAGGAGAAGAGAATGACCATATATGAGACATGTAAGACACTCCCTCAATGCTTTGGATATCAACACATGGATGTTACGTTATACATAAACACAGCCACTGAGTCTCATGGTTAGAACAGTACATGATCAAACACGGGAAAAAATGATTACGAGAGGGACAAGAAAAGAAAAAAAAAAAATCATTCATGTAGGGAGCCTCTCTTAAGCTCACAAATTTATCACGTCTTGACTCCTTCCACAGAGCTATTACCTGGACTCACATTACGAAACTAGAAAAAGTTTCATCACAAATGGATGTAATAGTTTTGTTTGCATCGTTTAACTAATTTCTTTTAGGTCCTTGCTAGAATAACTTCTCGTATGCATGCAATTACTAGGGGCATCATCTTCAACATTGCTCAATGGTTATTTAGAGATGCCCCCACACCACGCCTGCAGTCCCCAAATCTGGGAGATTATCGCACCACCTCCAGTAATCTGTAGATATGTGGGCAAAGTGCATTTCTTCATAGAGAAATCTTTAAATGAGCACAAACAATTCTTGGCTTGGAGTGGAGCAACAAAGAAAGCAGAATCATGAACCTCATGCTTCATTGTTCCGCAAGCATCGAAAAGTGCGATTTGGGTTCCTTGATCTTTCGCTTTTCTTCATTTGAAGCGGATTACAGATATGATGGTTGCAAGTCCTTCCATGTTTCCTCAACATATGTTGCAACTTCCATATTGATAAACATCAAGGGTTCTGATAAAAGTAAACTAAGCAGTGTTAGGATTCCAATGGCATCATCGATCTATGTACTTCGTTATCATATGGGACCAGCCTGCCACTATACAATTAAACATACTCCAGTTAACAAATGCACACTTTCATTAAAAGCTTACGAGTTGCTAATTTGTGTAAGTTTTTGTTCATCTAACTCCCACTATTTATGAATTAACAGACTTGGGAAACTGAGACTTCAGGAAAGTTTGTATTGATTCATGATCTTTCTTAATAACCTAATTACTGATCATTTATATAACTCACAAGTACATAACAATATAGTAACCTGTGTGTTGCCACTGGTTGCCAAATGTTCTTGCCAGGTCCAGTTTCTGAAAAAAAAAAAAAAAAAGGCCAAGTTGCAGTTAAATTCTTCAGACATGTGGAAACTGCACAAACGTTATTGGATAAGGTAGAAAATCCCAAAAGAGAATGTTATTTGACCTCACAGAGTGATTATCTCCCAATATGCAAAGCTCATGCTGAAGAAAGAAATCTCTCCCAACAAACATCTGAGGGCACCCTTCTATCCAGTAACCCTGGAACAAAACCGTCTCTTAATTTGCTACGCATGCAGGGCGTATGAATGAACAAATGGTTCCAGAAAGTTTGGATTGGAGAAACGTATGTTAGAAGTCTTACTGATGTCCCAGAGGCACCTGGTGCTTATGAGAACAGATCGTCAAAATGATTCACACAGCATGGGCTGTGCAGGGCAAGACATTCCAAATATTCGCCACCCACTAGGTAGCAACCTAATGCCAGGGGAAAAGATCAAATAAAGATGACACTGGTGACAAAACTGTGTTTTGGGAAAATAACCAATGCTTTTATGCTTTAACATTAGCATAGTTGTAGAATGTCTACCTGGTAAATAGTTGAGCTCGGTCCTTCTCTTACAGATCCCGGCAACACCTAGATGGTTGCTTTACCCAGAAATATCCCGTTGTTTTATCATGGAAAATAGTTTCTTCAAGAAAATGTGCAGCTACCACTGTCCATCCAGCCTATGCATAAATTCCTTCGACACATCCATAAAGATTGAACAACAGGCCGTCACCAATAGTCACCACAGGAACACAATCCTTTCTCAAAATGATGAAAACGATTTATGTCCCTTACAATAATCTCCCGTTGAACTATTTTAGATATCACCTTAAATATGGTATGGCAGTCCAAGCAGGAACGCAAATTCTTCATTATCCGTATTGGATGGCCCTGAGGTATCATTACAAGGCCATATGCTAAAGCCAACCTCTCGCTATGCACCCACAGCATGCGGGCCTTCTGGGCCTCATCTACATCATGCAACACCACATTAATGTCTGGAACATAGCCTTCCCTACTGGCCTTCAGATTTAACCATTCTAGCATTGCATTTATCACCCGCATATCTGGATGGTCTGCTGATCCCACTGAAAAGGCATGAACCTCCCCCTTGATCTCAACCCAACTGAGGCCAGGCTCTTTCTTTACACCAATGTTCCTCATCGATTTTCTCAAAAGAGCAACTTCATTCAAACTTCCAGCTGCAGCATACATATTTGATAACAAGACATAGGTTGTCTCATCATTTGGTTCAATCTCTAGTACCTTCTCAGCAGAAAATCTTCCCAGGGATACATTTTTATGGACTATACAAGAGCTAAGCAATGCACGCCAGACCATAACAGATGGTTCTGAAGGAATATCCCGAATAAACTTCAGCGCATCATTTAGACGGCCAGCACCTCCTAGAAGTCTAACAATGCATGTGTAATGCTCCATAGATGGTTCGATGCCATGATCAAATTTCATAGAGTCAAATAGAGAGAGTCCCTGATTAACTAAACCCCTGTTACTGCAGACAGAAAGAAGAGCAACAAAGGTGATGTCATTGGCTTTAATATTGCTTTTATTCATCCTGTCAAATAGTTCTAGAGCATCTGCAGCATGTCCATGAAGGGCGTATCCCGAGATTAGGGCATTCCATGAAATTATGTCACACTCTTTTAGAGTTGCAAATACCTTGAGAGCATCCTGAATGCATCCACACTTAGCATATGTATCAATCAGTGAATTGCTGACAACAGTATCATTATTGAATGTGGATTTCTCAATCAAACTGTGAATCTGAACAGCATGTTTGATAGATGCTGTGCTCGCACAAGCCCGGAGCACACTGGAGTATGTTACTTGAGTCAAAGGCATCTGGGCAGCATGCATCTCACGAAACACACTCAAAGCCTCTTCTCCAAAACCAGACTGGCAGTAGCCAACAATAATAGTGTTCCAGCTCACCTCATTGGCATCCGGTAGTGATGAGAAGATTCCAAGTGAACTTTCCATTTTTCTGCACTTAGCATAGAAATCCATCAGAGCATTTCCAACAAAAAGATCAGACTCATGTCCTAACTTCACAGCAACGTTATGAATCTGCACCCCTAGATCCAAGAAGGCGATATTTGCACAAGCTTGCAGAACACCCGACAAACTAAATTCATTAGGAACAACTGATGACCGCATCATTCTGAGGAACAACTCAAAAGCCTGTTCATTCTGATAGGTCTGAGCATATCGAGAGATCATAAAGCTCCAAAGTATGACATCATTATGGGGAATGATCTCGAAAACAGTTCGGGCGTCCTCAATGTCTCCACACTTTGCATACATGTCAAGCAAAGCGCCACCTACATGAGGCTCGGTATCATAAAGTGTCTTCACTGAGCATCCATGGATACCCTTTCCCAGAACAACTGATGACAAGCAAACTGCAGCCTTGAGCACACTGGTAAGCGCAAAAGGATTAGGCTTACAACCTGCAACCTTCATCTTGGAGAAAACATTAAGTGCGTCCTCCGGACATTCATTTTCAGAATAGCAAGAAACCATCGCTGTCCAAGTGACAGTGTCCTTCCCCTCGATATCATCAAACACACGCCTTGCATCACCAACAATCCCACAAAGAGAGTAGGTGTCAATCAGCGCCGAACCAACAAAGGCATTGCGGTCATGCCCCAACTTGCATGCGCAAGCGTGCACGGCACAGGCAATCCCTGGCGCATCCATGGTGA
The DNA here is from genome assembly GCA_007726485.1 of Eragrostis curvula. Classification (NCBI taxonomy): domain Eukaryota; kingdom Viridiplantae; phylum Streptophyta; class Magnoliopsida; order Poales; family Poaceae; genus Eragrostis; species Eragrostis curvula. Next base: position 116,313 of record RWGY01000175.1, read on the forward strand.
CCACCAGCTTCAGTATAGTGGTGAGCACGAACTGGTTAACCTCATGCCCTTCTCTTCTCAGCCTCCGGATCAGCTCCACGGCCTCAGAGAATTCCCCGCGCAGTGCGTGGCCCTGCACGAGCGTAACAAAGGACACCATGTTCCGCTCAGGCAGTCCGTCGAACAACTTCCGGGCACAGGCCATGGGCCCGAGCTTCACGTACATGTTGAGCAGGACGTTGGCGCAGAAGGTGTCCAGCCGAGCCACGCCGCCGCGCTGAACGACTCGTCCGTGCACGACGCGGCCGGCGCGGGCGTCGCCACGCGCGATGCAGCGCTGCAGGAGCTTTGCGCACGCGTAGGAGTCGAGCTTCGGGAGGGCGAGCGAGGCGAGCTCGTCGTCCAGCCATTGCAGGGCCGCGTTGGCGGTCAGGCCGCGCTGGGGTGGGCGTTTGGGGCGGGGAAACGCTGGGAAGCGGAGGCAGAGGCGACGGCCGATCATCCGGCGCCGAGGTTGGCGGCGGCGCGCCGAATTGGTCTTTGTTTGCTAAAATGCACGCTCGCTCACGGAGTCTCTGCTATTTGAATAGGCAATCTAAACCGTCACTGCAAATAAGAACGTCCCGGATTCCTTTTGTGGCGCTTGTCAATTTTACCATAATAAAAATCCCTTCTTTCCAATAGTGATGCCAAGCTCATAGGTGTTTCATGTGGTGTCAACATCTTTGCTGATTTGCCCTTGTTTCACGAAAGAAAAAAAGCCTCTTTGAAACATAGGATTGTGAAACCATAAGAATAGGAAAAACACAGGATTGAGTTGCATGCCACTTTTCAACCCTACAGGATTTTAAAACACATGGAAGTATCCAATGGACTGACTACTTTTGCGCCACATGTTGCATGTTGTTATGCAACTCGTCATGCTTCTTTGTTTTTTTTTTTATTATCACACAAATAACTGAAAAGACATTGCATAGGTTAATGCCTCATTCAGTGGCGGAGCCAAGGGGGGGCTGGCAGGGGCCGTGGCCCCCTATGATTTGTGCAACTTGCTGCTGCTACTTAGTGCTAATGCTCTATCACTTAGAAGACGAGATTAACGAGGCTAAAGTAGTTGTGTCCATATGCTTATATAAGACGGTAATTGTACAACTTCGCATGTGGTCTAGGTTCATTCATTAATATTTCTACTCAGCTCTCCGAAACGTCCAGCGATACAATCCAAGAATTAGGATTGATTTATTTTTCTTCGACTTGTTCATATGACATAGTGCATTTACTAACGAAACATATATACAACTACATGAAAAAAAATTCTCAACTCTAAGCTAAAATGTTGAATTGACATGGTTAGACAAACAGCTTCATGAGGTAACGCTGTAAATGAATGGTAAAACAAAAGGTTAAGGTTAGAGATACTGGTTTTGTCAAAATATGCGATCTTTTTTTGGGAAATAAATATTGGTTTCAACCTTCAATATCTTATACGAGTTGCTTGCCCCGCCCCCCCCCCCCCCCCCCCCCCCCCTATGCTGAGATTCTAGCTCCGCCACTGGCCTCATTCGGTTCTGCCCAGCCAGGAACGCGGCTCGTTCCGGACGGATCAGTCCGCCACGTTTGAATCCAGCCTGGGGTGAAATGAAACATAGGACGGAACGGCCATTTCCCCCTCTGATTTGCCCGGAACAAAAAAAAATGACCTAAAAACGTCAGTAACAAAAACCGACCGAGTCCACTTGATCCTGACTAGGAAAGAAAACAAGTCCGGATTGGAAAATTTGATGCCAAACGAGGCCTTAATGGTCTCAAGATTATGTTTTGCGATGAGACGGACTCGTCGGCACTAACATAATTGAGTTGTTCCTCAGAATTGATGTGCTTCCTTCACGAGCTCATATGCAGTTTGAGGAAGAGGAAGTGATTACCAATGATTGGACCCTAGTGGTTTCATGGTGAATCCTCAAGGCGTCGAGGTAGAAATCCACTATGATTTGGCCTCAAAGGGAAAGGGGATATGCGAGTGCGGCTTTTTATCTCGTTTCCAGCCCAGATTTGGCCTCAAAGCTATTAGTATGCGATTGCAAGGTTTCTGATTGCATCCCACTCCAACCAAACAGAAAGAAGGGTAATCAATTAATATAATTAGATAACATTACAACTTGGCGAACCACCACTATCAGAATGTATTAAGGCTGACCAAAGGCCGCCTCATATCATGCATCCAACTGCACAAGCTCGCCAAGATAACCTCAACATGTACTGGCCCAGACTAACTTTTTGGACCAAACTCTAGACGATGCATGCCCTTAAATCCAACAGGAAGTGCATCTAAGCTGTCACTCAGGACAAACTAACAATGGGAAGCAAAATCGTCGACCATAAAAGGAACACTGTAAACCCTCTTTGCATTCGGTACCAGTTTGGAAGGGAAACCAAACTAGTCATTCTCATTTTCATACAACTCAACTCTTGCTACCTAATGTTACATCTGGAACCTCGACACTACAGGTGGCCAAAATTTTCAGCAACAGTGCTGAAGCTCCCTATGATTGAAATACAGTTAACGCACCATCTATACTTTTTCTATCTCCTGAAGTGAATATTAACAACAGTTGGCTGCATATAAGTCTGCTGAATCGAAAGTGCAAGCGGGAAAAATGGGTGAAACAAAAAGGAAGAGATTCTTTTTGCTCTATTGTCAGAAGTGCCAGAATCAGAACCTGAAGAGTGAAAGAGAAGATATAACTATGTTAAGTAAATATAACTGCATGAAAAACAATACTTCAGACATTTTAAGAAAGAACTCCTTTTTAGTGGTAACTAGTTATGCATAATTTGTGTTGCAAAGGTAAGTCAACCTACAGGTTGGTCAGTGGTATGGGATTCTTTACTCTCTTTTTTCAAAGCCCAGAGGTATGGCATTCATGATGGCCTACTTTCTATGGTTTCATGACTGTAATTGATTTCAATAATCATACATCAATGAGAGGGAGGGAGGGAGGGAGGGAGAGACCAATAATTACCTGGCTTGATCTTAAATTTGACAACATTTGGTTGCCTCACAGGCATAAATTTTATTGGATGCTCTGTGCAATGCCTATGCCGATCAATGGCTGAAATCAGCTGGAAAAAAAAAGGAAAAACAATTAACAGAGGGGAAACAAAATTTTGTGGCAAGCTAAAATAAATAACAGTTTCGTGGAGACAAAACAACAAAACGGTGCAAACTACAACACGTGTAATATTCATTCCTGCGCGTTACTACGCAACTACTCCCACTGCATTGATTAGTTTAACACTGAACTGACAAGATAATTTTCCACAAGTCTGAATGGAAGAAGTATATATCAACTAATTCCTAGGAAATGCTTAACATAATAAAAAATGCATATAGAACATATAGACCTCAAAGCTACCAAAAATGAATGCTATCCATGATGAGTCAAACCATACAACATTAATTTTAAATGTGAAAGCAAAGTTCTTGATGTCAAATGATATACAAATATTATATAACAGTCAATTTTTTCAAGTGGTGAAGTTTATCTTTCCCAAAGAGCACGTCATGTTAAATTTCTATTTAAATTTCCTCATCCTCTATTCAAAGAGGTCAGCACATAGCAAAAAAATGTTGCGTCCAAGGGCAGATTGCACAGAGATCCAAAGCAGCTCAATTTTCAATTATAATTCCGATCGGCGATCTGTTCTTCCAAAACAGATATTTGTGTGAGACGATATTGACTTATCAAAAATAATTATACCCTAGCTGTGAAGTTCACGTGCTCAGTTCTAACAGCAGCTGATGCCATTACGATGGGTAGCTACCACCCTGGGTAGCAGGATATTTTTCTTATACCCAATGCGAGGACCAAAAAATGCAGTTAAAAGTGTGAAAACACAGTGAAACCTTTATGGTAAGTATTTTATTCAAATCCAAAATCTGCAGTATTTCAAACAAGTCACAGAACATATTTCAAACAAGTCAGAGCATATTTTAGACAAGCCACAGAACGTACCTTCTCATCATACCTAAAAAGGGATAGATCAAAGTATGGTGAAGGACTTTGAGACTGGCAAGTATAAGGTAATGACGCCATCATCTTTTTCACGAACTGACAAACATAAAACAAAAGGCATGTGTCAACAAATAAAGTACAATATCTTCAAATGAAACAATGTAACTAATCACAAAATACCGTAACATACCAAAAGAATGATTAGCAATAAAAACATATAAAAAATAATTACCCATCAGGAAATGAATCAATAAAGAGTACAGAGTTTTTTAACCCACCGCAAAACACATGCATTCATTAAGTCCAAAAAATAAAATAAAAAACAATGCGCATTAACTAGTAGAATTTCGACCCTCTTGTCTCAAAATACATAAGCAAAACATCTCTATATTACTACAAGAAAGTACTTCAACACTAAATTTGCTGTACTAACATCCAATATTACTAGAATATGTTGCATTGGGGGCTGCGGGGACATAAGCATATAATCCCCAACACTAACAAAGTGACTAAGATTACATAAGACATATTGTGGTAAAAGGAGATACAATGGCATCAAAAAATTGGGCCATATGCCAAGTTCTTTCACTTTACCTGTGACGAGCTGCTTGCTTTATTTTTAATGATGTGAAGCTGATCAAGAGCATGAAAATTATTGGAGTGCGACGAGATAAATTTTCCATGCGATGAATTTTGTGGATTTGCATGAAAATGGTCATAAAAATGTTGAAACAAAGAATAGAGCTCCTCCGATGAATTCTGTTGAAAAATATATAATAAGCCCAAGGCAAGAGAAAAAATAAAATGCAATGAAAAATATGTCTCCATATAAATAATACCTGATACAGTGAAACGATATCTGTCGTCTCCATGTTGTAAACAGCAAAGAATGCTAAATTCTGATCGGTGCTTCGAGAAACCTAGAGATCTCGAGAAAGTATATGTAATTAGATGACATTCAGATATGCAAAACCTACAGACAAGATGATAGGACATATGGATTTACCCCTCCATCCACACTACCAAACTTGATAAATAGGTGATGGCGATCCAAAAACTGTACCTGTTCAATCACGTTGTAAGCACCTCTTGCAAATAATCTTTGACAGAAAATGATGTGTTCAATAAACAACACAGGCCCTGTCATCAAGGTCATGCTATTACTGAGAGCTAGGCAGCTAGCTAACATGAACTCTAGTAAATACCAGTAACAAAATAGAGTTTTTAACTAAACAGAACAATGCAACAGAGGACAATGTAAAAAAAATGTGGCAGAAAACACTATAGGTACCTTCCATATGATAAGATCAACGTAGTCTTGGAAATGAAAATAAAACTTCTTCTTTAGATGCTGCACCCTCTGCAAACAAACTCACTGGTTCAAGTTCAAATAAGAATGGTTTTGGTAAAAAAGTTCCAATAAGAAAAGAGAGTATTTTTGCTGTAACAAATCATGGTCACAAGTGGGGTAATACTGCAAACGAAGGAATAACCATATTTTCATTTCAATGTACCAAAATGAGCAAATAACCACTATGCCTAGAAGGGTGGGTAAGTAGCAACCATTGTAATGAAAAAATAAGGAATAAATTAAATAATAAACAAAGCTTTCCTTAATTATTTACATATACAAGATTAATCTTGGTGCATGTGTCCATGATCTACAATCTAGAATGGACAGCAGAAGTTTAAACATCAATAAAAAATTATTCGAACAAGATAAGGTAGCTAACCAAAGTCTGATCTGGAACTTCAGTCCAAGTCTTTCGAAAAATATATGACAGCAGTCGTTGCTTGATGCCAGGAAGAAAAGAACCCCCACGACTAGTCTGCAGGCATCAAGTCCATAAGGAACATCAAATATAGATTTTTCTCATTCAGATTTATCATGTATAGGTTCAATGAGAGAACAGCAATCAAACATTTCAGCACAAAGGCACTTCATAACAGATGTAGACATCCATATTCTTCAGACACGTGTCATATCATACAATGATACAGCTGTTGCTTCCAATTTCAATGCGGAAATTAGTAAACTGTCGATTCTATAACTAGCTTCCCAAGTGTTTTCATCCTGTAATTATAGTTGTCTAATCGCTTTCTTGAACTTTTTTGCCCACACAAAGCACTGCCTTTCTCAAACATTCTGTCCTCAATACAACAATCTAGTACTTCAGTCAGTGGTATTTGGATTACCTCTTCACATCCTAAATAGCTAGTGAGTCATAAGATAGGACAGTAGTATTAGAAAGGAACTAGGTATATACTACGTTAAAACTGCCAGTTCCATGTCTGCTTACCAACATGTGGAACATGACAACTGACCGATTCCTATTATATCTGGTGACTTGAAAATTGAACTACAAATATACTACCCCATCATTCTGCTACTGCAAGTGGTAAAGAATCCTCTTGATCTTCTTTGTTGTAATAAAGGATTCAAATTATGTGTCTTTCAGTACTTCTTTAACAACAAAATATCAAGAACCAAAAAAATGCCAGGGCAATAACCATCCATTTGCTGAGTAATAATCGTGTGGTATGCCACAGACAGGGTCAGAGGATCTGCGCTTAGCCAGCAAGCTGCACAACGGGGCTTTTGGACTGTTTGGTTAGACTAGACAAAAATAGATAAAATATACATGACAAAATTGGGCTGGGACTAGGGCCATGGCCCTAGTTGGATATCCGCCACTATCCGTAGAAATGTTTCTAAATGGATCTCCATAAAAATATGTGAAAGACTTGGGCAAATCCAGATGGTTTTCATTAGCATTATTATGTTACCTGGACATGCGAATGAAGAAAAAGCTCGTCATCCTCCCGGCAGAATGCTCCAATCTTGCGTACCTCAACGAGGTTGCCCGAATCTCGGATCTGTAAGATATGTATTGTTTGATACCGCAGAGAAACAATACATAGCAGATCCTCGTACAAGTAAGCACCAATACTATGAGCCAGATTGATGAAATCATTGCAAAAAGCCTTTTCATCCAGTATCACGCCATCTTCTAGCCTGCTAACACAGATGCCATAATCCACTCAAGTGACAAAACAAGGGATATGAAATATATTGCAATTTATAACCAAAAAAGTGTATTCCTCCTGAGGCGAGATGGTTGTACCTCACAAGATAGAAAGTTATTTTCTCAATCGATGGCACCCCATTTATAGCACCCTCAGTTGCACTTGTATCATTACTTTGTGCAGTTGATGTCGCAAATAAGCCAAATTGATGGCATTCCATGTAGAGGAAAAAGTCCTTGCAAATGTATTCATTGCTGGAAGCGAGCGGCATTGAGTATAGCTCCTTGAAGAAGCTATCAAACTTCTTTGCTTTTGGCGGAAGATCATGAGGATTACATTTTTCATTGCATGAATATGTCAACCAGATGGGACGGTATACAATCAAATCTTGGTGGTTTCGGCTAAAAGCCACAAGATACTTCCCATCATCAGTGAACTTGCGAAATGAATAATCAGGGCAATCTATGTCATATATAGTGTAGCTTGGGACCAAATTCTCATAAAACTGTCTAATAGTGTTAACCTGTCAATGTAGTTAAACAAAACAAATTATAACGCATCGTAAGATAAACAAAGGAAAAATTATATCTTCTTAAGTAGCAAAATAAATTTATCACAGTTACAGAACAAATCAAACTTTGAAGATCACGCTACCGAACATACTTATGTTCCAACAGCCCCTAAAGAAAGAAATACTATGAAATACCTTTCTTGTGTACATGGAAACTGCTGTGACTGCCCACACACAAACGAAGCCTATAAGATGCGGAATATTGATCTAGACACTTGTTCATTCACTTCTCAAGTACGGAATTTGGCCTCAACTTTGAAACAACAAAGACCGGGTATTTAGAAACATTGTTGGCGATTATCATTGAATTTTTTAGGTTTCAAACTAGGCAATGGAATGTTCCATAAGATATCATTACAAAAGGGGGGAGAGGGAGTCCACTGAGGGAGTTTCAAAATGTATTGTCCCCTGTATCCTGCATGATTCAAATAATTTCTACATTTGTTTCCTAATACTATTAAAGCTAAGCCACACTCATTTCAGCGCACACAGCCATACACAACCTCCCTGACCAGTTGAAGCCACAGTCAGTTCAGCACACTACTCACATTCACATACAACCTCCAGACCAGTCGAGAAGCAACTAGGAGCACTTAGCATCCGAGACCGCATGATTCGGCATGGTTCTATTGAAACATTTCAGCATGGCATCAATAGTTCATCTCACTAGCTATCTCGTATCATGTGGCATGAGTGGATAAGGCCGGGGGTGGCAGTGCACCCGCGCCAACTCTCGATGTCAGGCTCAATATCACTTGCCCTCCAAAAGAAAGGAAGGACGCCACGACGGATATCATCTTGAATTTTGCAATCCTACTTACTGCACATGCGTAGACGAGATCATCTCGAACTTCCCAGTCCTACTGACTACCGCACATGCATAGACATCATCGCACCGACCCTCCCAAGCTCCAGAAAGGCTAATCACAGTCACACGTTCCTGCGTAGAGAGTGAAGGAGCCGGGGGCGTACGTTGGCGCCGGGGCGCGGGGACATGAGCTGGCGCTCGAAGACCCTGGAGGCGAGGTTGCCGCTGCGGAAGAACCGCGGCGCGCGCGGCCGCCCCCCCTGCGGCTGCTGCATCGCGCGAGCGCGAGGCGGGGTGGTGGTGCGGTAAGGGGGAGGGAATCGGGCGCCGGGCCGGCCGGATGGGGAGCTCGCGGAGGTTCTCCTCTTCGTTGGGGGTGCCGGAGGTGAGGCGTTGGCTTGTGGCGGTGGTGCGTTTTGGGGAAAGGAGAGGAGAGGAGGGGGATGGGAGCGGCGGAGTGGTGGCGTGGGGCGGAGCAGTCACGGTGGTGGCTCTCACTCACACACTGACGCGGGGAGGTTGGGATGTGAGGCCCGTGCTGGAACACGAGGGAGGGGAGGAATGGGGGCAGTCGGTCACCCGTCCGGTACGGCCCCGGTCGTTTGACGACACCAGGATTGTGGCAGTGCGATAGAAGGGACCAGGCAGTCAGCGCCTGTATGCTCTATCGTTAGAACGTTGGACGTCAACACACTCGACTTCCACAACGTGATACAGAGGGATGAGAACGGAAACGGACGGAAAAACACCTTTTCGTTCCGTATTTCTTCTACGAGACAGAAAGAAAACAACAGTAGAGAACAAAAATGATCTGAAAATGAACAAAATAGGATGGAAACATGCTGGAAACAATCGAGATCCAGAAGTTTAAGCCAAGAATGTCAATATAACATCAGCAATAAATACCCGGTATAAAAGCATTTCTAAGAGAGCCCACTAAAATTATCCCTCAAACTTGTTTTATAGGCAAGCAAAAAAAAACATTGAGGCTAATTTTTCATCCTTCCTCCAACAATCACCCTTAAAATGGATATAAAAATTTTCCAAACGTCGTTACACGTCGTGGTGCATGAAATAATTAATGTCTACTTTAATTCATTTTGGTATCACTCATCGACTTACGTTTTTGTAAAATCAGCCAAATTCCTATTTTGAGCATGTCATCGAAACTCTACATGCATTATTCCCCGCTCATAGTTACACTAACATGCTTGAATAATTTACTTGAGTATAGATATATGTGGTAATTCGATCAACTTACTATTTTTCATTCATATAAGTAAAAATCATGCATCAATGAAATCCTAAGGAGTTGTTTGGATGCTAGCCGCACTCCGCCACGTCACAGCTGGCTGCGCCACAAAGTGCGGCGGCAATTTTCTCCGCCACACTCGTGGCGAGATTTCTCCTCTGAAAATGTGTGGCAGGCTCTGATTTACTGATCAACCAAGGAGTGGCCACTTTCTTGGAGGCCGCCGCCCCTTCGGCGTGGCACGGCGTGCCCGTGAACCAAAGCGCCCCTTAACTCTTTCTGCCACATCATGTTGCATATGATGGGGCTCTGTTCCCACCACACTAGTAGCTAGAGATTCTTCACTTGAAATAAAAGTTTCTAAGAAAGTTATAAAAAGGAAGTTTATGTAAAGGTTTGCTATAATGTTTTCATAAAAGCTTTGCAAATTTTTTTTGAAAAAGTTTCAAAGAAAGAATAAATGGAATAGAGAAAGTTTCTAAGGAATAACACCCACCAACCATTTTTATCCTACATTTGTCTTCATCGATGATCAAGCATGGTCTTTCTTTCTTTCGCGCACTCTCTCTAGTAACAATGGATATAAATCGAGTGGAGCTCTAGGCATAAGGTAGAGTATAAACATGTAATGAACAACAACCTTTGAAGTAGTATATCGCGAGGTTCAAGTTACATGCCTCGTCCAACTAGAATGTACCTACTAACACCTGGCACTTTAACCTCATTGACAAGACATTTGTTGTGGATGGCGTGCACTAGCAGAAGAACTTTGCACAACGTGCTAGAGGCGGGCTATCATAACAAGGAGGATAAAATGGATGGTGTAAGAAGCGAGTTTGTAGGTTGGAAAGGCACCAAGAGCATCAATGCCTACGTTGTGGGATGAAGTGAAGTTTAGCGGCCAGAGTAGTTTGAGATATAGATATTGTTTGCCCTAAAAAAATATAGATATTGTTTTCATTTTAATAATTATTTATACACTATGCAAATTAGATATTTTGAAAACCTCATTGACAAGACAGTTATTTGGAATATGGTGTTGTTTTTACCATTTCATCAATATTTTGGAAGCTTATTTTATATGACTGTATTTAAAACTCAATTTTATTACAAAATATTCTACGGAACTTGTGGATTTTTTTTTTAGCACTGCTATAGAGTACACCAGTTTGGTAGACTTTTGTACGACCAGAAAATCCATTGGTTAAGATCACTTGGGTGGTGGTTCACATATCAATCCAATGGCTTAAAACGCTTGGTCGGACAAAAGTCAGACAAATGAGTCTACTCTGAAGCATTTTCCCTTTTTTTTTTAAGATCAAGTGGAATTTTCAGGTGTGTAGTACTCCCTCCGTTCCAAAATAGATGTCACTGTTGATTTTTAGACATCACGTTTGACTGCTCGTCTTATTCAAATTTTTTACACAAATGTTATTTATTTTTTTACAACTTATTTTATTATTAAATGTATTTTAATCATGACATATTTGTTTTTATATTTGAATAAATTTTTTGAATAAAACGAGCGGTCAAATGTGATGTCTAAAAGTCAACAGTGACATCTAATTTGGAAGGGAGGGAGTATCTTTTTTTTCGCCCTTGGTTGCGGCGCCGAGAAATCCACTGCACCTTCTGCCCACCTCGGCCCACGGGCTAAATTTCGACACAGGCCCTCGGTCTTTCCCCTCCAAAACCCTAAACCCGTCAGGATTTTTCTTCAGCAGCCGCCGCACCGCGCTTCGTTACTCTCTCGCCGTGCCTCGCCAAGCGACCGGGGATTTCAGCAGCTGCGGAGCCCTCCCCCCGAGCCGTCGGCGGCCACGCGCAGGGGTGAGAAGCTTAGCTGCCCAGCATGGGGAAGAAGTCGAGGACGGCTCCACGAAAGCCGCCGGGCCGGGGCCTTCCCAAATCCAAGCGGACCGATGAGCTGGCGGGGATGTCCGGTTCTGACGACGATGAGATTGACGCCTGTAAGATGACCTCGATGGGAAACCCCATCCCCCGTATCTGAAGAGCATGCGCATGGTTACTATGACTTTCCTGGTGCTGATGTTTGCTTGTTCTGGTGTCGATTTTGCAGTCCACAAGCAGCGGGACATGATCCCCCTCGACTCTGATGATGGTCAGTCAGTGCTCTAGTTCTAGTGCCATGAAAAAAATTTAGAGTTGATTCATTCCCTGTCTGCAAATTTCTTACAAACATTTCTACTCTTCTCTTTCTTGTTTCCAGAGAGGGAGTCGGAGGATGATGATTTGGAGCAGCCCGTGTTCGACCTTAAGGTAGTTTTGCCCCTTGTCACTGATCATGTTCCTTCATAAATTATCATAGTACGCACTAAATTACAAATTATTTCGGTTAAGTTTTCAGCGGTTAGATGAATTGACATCTTTGCAGATTGGTTAGCTTTTCTTTAGACCGGCAACTTGTATTCTATTTTATGCATTGGCTGTACCTGCTAATATAACTTTTTTCCCATTGTTATTTATTATTTGCTTATTTCATTGACCAAATTTTGCAATGGAATTGGTTGATTTTGGTGCCTTCTCTCTTGCGGTGGGGTTTGAAGATCATGATGCGTATCCGACATGATATTTCTGTTTTTTTCCATCCTTATGTTAATACATCTCCCTTGAGATGTATCGATAATGATACTAAATACAACACAAAATAACTTCCTATTTGTTATGTGTACTATTGTTTGTTTTCTTGGCACCCCACACAGGGCACCCTATGTATGCATATTCTGTATACTACTTGCTGAAGCCAAAATTAAGCAAAATTCTAGTAATTCATTTGTTGTTATTTTTATTTTCTTGGATCTATTTTGACATCTTCGATGATCTCGATTATTATCTTTTATAGGGCGTTTCTGATAGCGGAAGTGATGACAGCGAAGGAGAAGAGAATGGTGATATGGATGAAGCTAATTATGAAGACTGGGACTCTGCCTATGTTGCAAAATGTAAGTTCGCGAATTGCATTTACATATTATGCATACTACCAGTGTTTAAAAAAGCGGCGCCTACGCGCGCTTAAGCGGCGCCTACGCGCTGCGCGGTAGGCCAGCGCGTCGCTTTCAGCTACGCGACGCAATTAGGCGCTGAACCGCGTAATCCTCCGAAAGCGTGATTAAGCGCGCGCAATTGTGAAAGCGGCCGCTTTTCTGGCCGGCGCCTGTTTCCAAATCGAGCCGAATCGAGCGATTCCCCACTCTCCCGCTCCTCCAAATCAGGCACCGTCATTTTCTTCCCGCCCCGCCGCCGCCGCCGATTCGTTCCCTGCGGTCGCCGGCCATCAGTTCCCCATCTTCTCTAGCCTTCACATGGAGTCACCCTCGCTGGATTCCTCTAAATCTTGAGCGCCTCGTCTCTTCCCTGCTGTTCGTTCAGCTCTGTGCTGAATCGATCTCCTGCCGGCATTCAGTAATCAGTAGTGCAGCAATGGCAAGCAAGCTGGCAAGCTGCAGCCTGCAGGCATCGCTCCCCAATCTCTTCCTTATTTTATTCGGTCAAAATTGAGGAACTCGGCTTTTCCCCAACGCGGGCCATCAAAATCGAGCGTCAATGGTCCTCTCCCATCCGCCACCCCTGCCGTTTTGTTCTCTGCTGTCAATAAATCGAGTCACCGGCGCCGGATTTCTCTCGATTTTGAGCTTCTCCTCTGTTCCTCTTTGCTGTTTGCCTTCGCTCGTACTGGATTTGCTCCGCTTTTCAGAAAACGCCTAGAAACGCCTTGGCGCCGCCTAGGCGCTAGGCGATGGCTCACCGCCTGCTTTCTTTAACCGCTTTTTTAAACATTGCATACTACTACCCTGTTATAATTTTTGTGACTGGATAGCTACATGTTTGATCATGAACAAACCTTTTGACAGAACTCACGTTATTTTTACCCTGCAAAAATATTTGTAATATTACCCTGTTAATCATATTTTTGTGACTGGGTAGCTACATATTTCTGTATCTTTAATATTTTAATTTCCTGCTTGAATTGAGCTTTGTAAACATACTTGATCATGAACAGACATTTTGATTAAGCTCACATTATTTTTAACCGCATCATGTATGTGTGGTGCCGGTGCCGCTGTGAAAGGGTATGGATGGTAGATAATGTTAGCTTACCTCTTCATAGTGAATAAATCCATTGCTGCATTGAATTACTATGCCCCTTTTGTTCAGCGTTTAAAGAAATGGGAGGCGTGTGGTCTGTTCTTGGGCACTGCCTAGCGCCTAAGTGAACCTAGGAGCCGACTAGGTGGCCCTTGGTGCTTGAACTTTTCACAAGTAACCATAAAAAGATAAATAAGGCGAACCCTGCATATCACCACATAACTATTGGGAAAATTGTGTGTATGTGTAGTTGTGGGGGAGGGTGGCTATATGAAAAGGTTAGCAGTAAGCAAGGTGATGCTTCGGCACAATTGTTATGGTTGACAAGACTTCGAGAAACAGGGTTAAATACTGTACTAAAACTGTTTCTTCTTATGTTAACAGTTTGTATATATTATTAACTTGATGCTTCTGTATAGTAAAAAGAGCACAGAGGGCGGTGAAACAAATTGCGGGAGGTGATGATAGCATGGATGAACATGAGGAAGAAGAAAAGGATAAAAACATCTGGGGCAAAGGTAAAAAATCTTACTATGATGCTGGTGAACACTCTGGCGAGGATGACGTGGATTATGAGGAGGCACAAAGGATTAAAAAAGAACAGGAAGGCAAACTGTCTATGAAAGATTTTGGAATAGAAGATGATGAAAGTGATGAAGAAAATAGAACAACGAAGGTGATTACCTTTTTTCCTTATAATTTCTTTTTTGCTTTGACAATAAGATGGTTTTGAGAATCATCTAAATTTGGTTCAGGATATCTTTATTATACTATAACCAACTAAAGATATGCTGTGTTGTACACATCTTAATTTTGTTTTAGTGACTTTGTCTTCTTCAAGAGATGAAAATTCTGTTTTTTATTGTGTTCTACCTACTCATTGCTAAATGACAATTACTATTGAGTAAAGAAATTAGTTATTTCATTCTGCTAGTACTCTGGTAGATTATATATTCGTTGATGCATACATTAGTATGAAGCTGATAGAAAAATTACCTCTGTACAATTGTTTACCCATTGCGCAGGCATCGGACCATCAAATCAAAACTTCTGATGAGGCGTACTCTATGAAAAGCTATGAGAAGTTGAAAGAAGACTTTGACATCTTATCAGATGACAAAATGGGTGTGCTGTACAGGTATTCTTTTGGATTGTAGTGCTTTTAGCATCAATCAATTGAGCCAATAGAAGTGAAATAATTGTTCTGTGTTTCAGTATTGACAATAATGACATCGTTATATCGATTTGATGCAGTTCTGCTCCTGAACTTGTTGGCTTGCTGTCTGAGTTGAAGGAGGCCCATGAAGAACTTAGTAGTATTGGACATCTTACGAGTGAGGTAATTTAGTGCTATTCTCACTATTTAATTGGTGTGCCATTTCTCATCCTACTGTGTTAGGCTTTTTTGCTAGCTTTACTGTTCGGCATACTATTTTGAACCGAGCCTAGCTCAGTTGATGGAACGTGTGCATGTACTTATCGACCACCAGCTTTAGTCCTATTCGACTACAATTTGGCTGCCTATTCGACATTTCTTATAGTTATTCGAGTTTTTTTGTTTACTATTTGTGATCGCTAGATGCTGTCATTATTCGACAGAAGTTAAAATATGGTGTTACAATACAAATAGAACCATCTCTATCCTTGCAAAGGAACTAGGCGATTATCCCTAAAGGATTCAAGGATCCATTCTCCATGTAGCTTTCTCCACCATTTTTGCCACTATTCTCTGCACCCACTATAAGGCTTTCTTGCTTGTTGATTTCAGTCTTCCTTGTTGGTGAATTTGTTGCCCCCTTCTTTTGTTGGTTATGCCGTACATGTTAGTTGAATTGGCTTTTCTGCCTCCTATGCTTCACTGCACGCTATCGTGGCAGGAACATCTTGTGTGCAGTTGTTTGACATGAGGAGATCATCGGTATGGCCTTTACTTTATATTGAAGGACAAAATGAAAACGCTCTTGTCACACCATCATTGCATTCCACTGTTGGGCTGTCCCTTACATGTCAATCTTTTGCGTCTATGGTGTGCCGACCCTAATTTTCAGTGATCGCGCTATTAACTCCCACCTGTGGTATCGAGGTCCTAGTGTTGGCTTGTGCGCAGGTGCCACAAAACCTAGAAGCGGTGGTAGCCAACATGCGAGCTGGTGCCATTTGAATGGTAGCAAAGCCCTGGGCAAAAGGCCAGCGGATGACGCTCATCAGTATTGAGCAACAATTTCTTTTCCTAATGCGTAATCCTAGCAGTTTGTGCTGCCAATTTTGCAGTCAAATTGACTTTTTCCAATGCCACGATGTACCATTGATCAGCATGAAACTTGCATGTGTGTTGCATCTGTGTGTATCCTCTGATTCATGTACCGATGCTGGCAATGCTTCCTGTCCCACTGTCAAAGCCTTCTGCTTGACAACCGTGGGCCATAACAACATGCTTATCTGATTATGATGGGCGTTGGTGACCAGTTTCTCTTGTTGCATCTGTGCCATGTCTTTCCTCTTCGCAACCTTGATATCAGATACTTGAGCAGCAGAGGCCATGTTCATATTAGGCTTCACTATGCAGCTGGGCATAGCTTACTGCAAATTTTCTCGGGACTAAAGGGCCTGATCGGCTGTGCTTAACAGCTCTGCAGCCGCAGCGCTGTTAATCAGAGCCGATCAGGGCCAAAAGGCTTTATTGTTTGTGTCGCGTGAACCCTTGTGCATGTAACTGGACTACTGATTTAACAATATCTTTGCACAACTTACTTTTGTCAGATCTAGACTTCCTAAGTGGTTGTTAACAATTGACTCATATATGAATTCCACGGCTCAATATTGTCCATAATCTATATAGTGGTATATTTAACGTTAATACATTGGGGCTGTGTAAATTATGTCAATTTAACTATCCATTGACTGCAAGTTCAGTTGTGTATGAAAATGGTCCAGCTTCAGCATTATCACCAGAACAAAGAGAATCAATGATATGAGCTGGTCCATGCTATGCGAATGTTTTAAACACTTCTCTTTCTTCCTTTCTCTGCTGTACTGTAATGTTTTGATGAATCCCCGCCACCAGCGCTCTTTCTCATCTTGAATCCATCTCTCATTGGCCTTGTGATAATGGACTATTCTGCAGATGACAGCCGGTCATGGCAAAGATAAGGGGAGAATGCAACCTTTGGACGTGAAGAAAGCTTGTTTGCTGGCTTATTGTCAAGCTATTACCTTCTACCTCCTTATGAAAGCTGAGGGGTTGTCCGTGCAGGATCATCCTGTAATTGCTCGCCTTGTAGAGACCAAGAGTATGGTAGAGAAGGTTTGTTTTCCATAAACTGATTTCTATATGTACTGAATTCTGAAGGCATGGCCAGGTATGGCACATATTTTGTATGCTGCCCTGTACCTGCAAGATGTTTTTTTCCCTTCCCCGCCCTGCACCCCATTTTTTTAGTTTATTGTTCTCATCATGTACTGTTATTATATCAATAAAAATAAGTTCACTTTAATCGGTAGCGTGTAAGGATTTTTTCCCAATTATCAGATTCATTATTTCATGGCTTGTTAAATAAACATTTTTGTGAATTAATTGAAAAAAGCTATTAAGAGCATGTCAAATATTTGATATTCTTGTTTTGCAGATGAAGCAGGTCACTGTGAATCTAGCAGGCCAAAATGGGGACACTGATGACTATAGTAAGCAAACAAGCACCATCCAGGCAGATAAAATAGTCGCGCTGGACAAAGAAGGGGGTAAACGTAGCACTGCACGGCGAGATAAAACAGAACAAGTACTGTCTAGTTTATTGTGTTTATTTGTTGAGTATCAAGGCGATCCAAATAACTCAAGGTTTCAATGATTCAGGGCGCTGAACTCTTTGAACTGTCAAAAAGTGGGCGTTCTAATAATGATCAGCATGAAGTTAGCGAACTGAAGAGCAAGGTTGTACTGCTAAGAACATTTAGTATACATTGTGATTTGTAATTCTAAATCGGAGTGTAAATAATGAAGTGTGAATTGAAAAATTACAGGATGAGCATATGGGCCTGCAAAGCCTGGAAATGTTGAAAGTAAGAGCAAACCTCGAGGAAAGGTTAAAGAAAAAAGGGCTGTATAATTTGACACGAACAAAGCCAGATAAGTCGTCACACATTAGGACAACTAGTAATAAGTAAGCTATTATTTGCACATTACTATCTTGTATTAAATAATAATTTTCTTATTTCTTTGTGATTTATTGATGTCTTTTGTGAATATATAGAAGAGACCTGCAGATGTTGGATGACTTTGATGATGAAGTGCAGAAAAACAGTCAAATGATGAAACCTAGCAAACTCCTGGTAGCAGCAGCTAAGACAAATAAAAGCAAGGTATGAGTATACACATTGATTTGTTTCATGTTTCTGGTCTTGTGGTCTGCTAAGGATTTGGCATAGACCATATTTACATCTTGGTAGCATGATATGCACTGACTAATTACCAAGGGTCTAAGTCATCTTCTATTGGAAATGATTTTAATAATATCATCTGAAACAGAGCTGCAACCAGAATATTCACAGAAATAAGAAGCGGTCTTTAATTTCTTTAACAATGTAGGAATTGATGGTGCTCCAGTCCTGAGCTTTGGATATGCTCCAGTCCTGAGCTTTGGATCCATTTCAATTGATGGCAAAAATTTGAATTTTGGATGAGACTAGGGCAGAAAAACTGCATAACTGCTTTGTATAAGATGTTTAATTATTCATTTCAATTTATGTCAAAATTTTGAATTTTGGATGAGACTGGGGCAGAAAAACTGCATCACTGCTTTGTATATGATGTTTAATTACTTTGTATGTTATCGATAGTTGCAAATGTATTGTTGTAGCTGATACTAACTAGTCTTTCCCTCGTCATCCGTTATGTTGTCAAGTTTGTTTCTGGTGACGATGACATTCCAAAGCGAGATAATATTGGTGAAAGGCGGAGAAAACATGAGCTACGTGTCCTTTCGAGAGTAGGGGCTAATTCTCATGAAGATGATCATGAGTTACCAAAAGACGACGACCATTCTGAGTCAAGCCAGTTCAGTGATGAAGGTGACAATAATAATGATCAGTTGCATTCTGAAGATGAATTCTACAAAGATGTCAAAAGACGGAGAATTGAGAAACTATCAACTAAAGAACAGAAGTACATGCCGTAAGTTTACCTATATGCCTGCTAAGATGTTGCTTTCTTCTCTAATAAATGCTATGCTGACACTTCATAATGTTTGGCAGAACTACTGGTATTCAACAGCTGGACGAAGAAACTGAAGGAGATGGCAAGAGGAAGATCTCATATCAGGTTAAACCTTGCCCAAGTACCAGACAACATACGCTGTTTTCTAGTTTCTTTTTTTTTCTAAAAGAAAACCAAATTCTTGCAGATCGAGAAGAACAGAGGGTTGACACGTTCCAGGAATAAGAAAAAGAAGAATCCACGAAAGAATTACAGGGTAAGTGACATTACACATGTCTGCCAAGCTGCCTGGATGTTCCAAGTGATCTCACTTTTTTTTTTGTGCGTGTCCCCAATCTTGTTCAGGATAAGCACACAAACAAGGTCAAAAAGCGGAAAGGACAAGTGCGCGACATTAAGAAGCCCTCCGGTCCATATGGAGGTGAAATGTCTGGCATCAACCCGACCGTCAGCCGCAGTGTTCGGTTCAAGAGTTAATTTCAGTTGTATGTTTAGCATGATCACTGACATGAAAGTTTTGGATTTTGGCCAATGGGTTGGATGCATAGTTCTCCATATTTATAAAACACGAGCAATGTTCTTCCTGCATATGTATGTTCTCCCAATGCCTGCGTCACTGCGAAAGTAGTGATGATTAGGTGTTGATTGATGTCCATGGTTGCATGTGTTTCTCTTTTGAGGCCTGTGGTAGGCAGTGCATTAATGCGATATTTTTTGCATAGTGGTCTAACTTGCGTGTCGTCCTATGGTTGAAGCATTAAAATGAATGTGTCACAAGCTAATTTAAGATGTTCGCTTCTCCTGAAACCAGCTATTTTCGCCTGTGAACTTTAGTTGAACCAATCCAGCTGTTAAAAGTGTGCTGAAGCAATACAACTGCTGAAAGTTTGCGTAAATTTGGACAAACTTTTGGAGGCAATGGAACCTTAGGAATTTGTGCCAAACCTTCAAAAGTTAATTTTTGCGTATTTTCTAATACGGAAATGTGAATGGGAAAAAAATCCTTCACCGTAATTTTTTGTGCTTATCTTATTGTCTTTGCTTCTCTGAGAAACACAAGCAAAAGAAATGCCAATATGTTTTTTGAGACACAAAAAAAAAGCCAATTGATTAACATATAAATAAAATCTCGTAGAGCCATGGCCCATAATCTGAAAGCAGCCTCGGTCCAGGTTCCAGCTAAGCCCACCAAATGAAATAGAGCAACCTGATCCCCGCCCGTCCTTCCTCAGCTTCCGTTCTCGCCATGGCGGCAGACTAGATTAACGGTCCCCGCCGCCGCCGCCCATCCTCCTCCGACGTGCTCGGCCGCCCTGCGTACCAATGGCTCTCCTCTTCCACGTCCAGCTACACCCTCACGCGCCCCGCTTCCTCCGCCGTCCCGCCTCCACCCGCCTCCACCTCCGCTTCAAACCCCTCTCCTCCGCATCGCCCTCATCGTCTTCTCCCGCGCCGACCCCGCTTCCACTCCACGGGCCCTCGCTCCGCCGCGGCCGCTCCACGCCGGACCACGCGGACCCATACGCCCGCGCCTTCGACCTTGCCGCGCTCCGCGTCCCCGCCGCCGCCTGCGCGCCCCTCGAGCGCCGCCTCCGGGGCCACCTCCTCAACTGGCCCCGCGTCCGCAACGTCGCTCGCCTCCCCAACGACCAGGGCCTCGCCCTATCCCTCTCCCTCCCGTCTCCCGCCCAGCGCCACCCCGCTGGGGAAGAGGGCGGACACGCCACGCCGACAGCGGTGGAGCGGCGCGAGAAGCTGGCCCGCGAGTTCAACGCCAGGGGCTTCGTTCGGTTCCCTAACCTCGCTCGTCTCTCGCGGCCTGCCTCGGCGAAGCGGAAGGCGAAGAAAGGGGGAGACAGCGACGAGGAGACGACGCGCGAGCGGGACAGTGATAAGACGTATGTGGTGGAGGTGGTAGGGGAGGAGGCCGCCGAAGAGTGGAAGGGGCTGGTCGGAGAAGAAGGCTTCGGGAAGGGCGCATGGAGGATGGGCCCTACCCGGCTGCTGCTGCTGGATGAGAGATACGCCGAGAGTAAAGTGGATGAGCTCCCAGAGGCCGTCAAGGTGAGGATTTTGATTTCTTCTTTATATTTCGACATAGCAGTTTTTGAATTTATAATGGTACCTTAGGAGTTAAATGTTGATGTTTGATCTGACCACATTTTGCCTCTGGTTCAAAATGCTGTCATTGCCTCTGGCGTTTAACATTTTGAAAATCACGTCTTCTATGAATTACCAATTACTCCTTATAACCTCCTTAAGTAGTCCTTATAATCTATCATAACAAAGGGGAACTGTTGCCATCTTTGCAAGACCAATTTAAAGGAAATCATACTTCTCTACTCAAACTGTGTTTAAATCTCCATTCTCGGTGTCAATG
Source organism: Eragrostis curvula (assembly GCA_007726485.1). Lineage (NCBI taxonomy): Eukaryota > Viridiplantae > Streptophyta > Magnoliopsida > Poales > Poaceae > Eragrostis > Eragrostis curvula. The sequence continues at coordinate 137,662 of RWGY01000175.1, forward strand.
GTACCTTTTTGAGCTCAGGAAGGTCCATATTTATTTGCAGGTTGTGTTGGACCATGAAACCGCCCAGGACGGGTCTTCTGCTTATGAGCTTGTACGTTGCCAGCTAACATTGTTCTATAGTTACTGGTCTATGAATGAGGTTCGTCACACCTGTTTGCAATTGAATTCCTAAGTGTGTTTTGCTGGCACATTTTCTTTTTGTTGTTTCTCTTATGTGTTTTCTGTTGAGGTTGTTAAACAAATCACTTCCGTTTTTTCCCCTTTAATAATGGATTGTCAGCATAAACTCTAGTCATCACATACCAGTCGCTTCCCTAAGCCATTGCTGGTCCAATGGCTTATGTTTTTCAAAATTATTAGTCTGATTGATGGAATCATGAGTAAGGATGTTGATTATATAGTAGAGTGTTCATTTGACATCATTGCTATCTACTAAACACCGGGAATGACAAGTTAGCTCTGAAAAACTGAAGTTGTTCTTATTCAGTTATAACCTGTCAGTGGCCATTCTTACGTAATCCAGAATTTCGTTTTCATTTTGAAAACATGAAATGCTATATTGTAGCAAGAACGTTTGGGAATTCTAGTGGCAATATAACTTTTTTTGAGATGGGTTATTTTTGTGGACTTCAGACATACAAAACCAGTTCATGCATGCAGTGTTACCTAGACTTGGGCAATACTAGTCGCATATGCATCACAAGCATTTGCCTTAGTTAGGACAGCCATTTTAGTTATAAACATGGGAACTCTGTTCTATAGTCGAATTAAATAAGAGAAATTTCCCTTTAAAAAATAAGAAGAGAACATGCAAAAATCTACTACATATTCCTTACTGTATGGTGGTGTAAACCTGATCCTATGACCTCAACCACTACATATCTACTGGTAGGCCACGTGGGTGTCCTCGAAAATAAGATTCAGATTGTATACTCCTCAGATAATGTGGCCTTTTAAGTTGCTCCATGAACACAAACTTTTTATGTCTGCATTGTGTAACTTCTGATATGTGTTGGTGTCTAACGCCTGCATATTGCCCGTCCAGGTAACACTGCCTTTGCAAATTCAGGGTTCCGATAAAAAGTTCAGTCTATCCAGGTTAGATTGAATTGTCTGAACTCTGAAGATCTTGTATACCTTAGTTTTCTCATAAGTTTTTCTTTTTCAGTTCTTGCTTCAAAGATATTGTTAAGAGAAATTGGGTTTTATATCTGCATTTACAAGACACTGATTAAGGGTTTCCTCATAAGGTTTTTTTTTTTTGTTTCAATATTATTTAACTTCTTGATCATTTCTTATCTCTGAAGGTTTTAGAGGCAATACTCCCTGAAGGTATAATCATTCCTACAGGCTTCGAAACAGTGGGGCATATTGCACACTTGAACTTACGGGATGAACATTTACCATACAAAAGACTTATTGCCCAGGTAACCTCTGATCACATAATAGTTGGTTTCTCACCTTTTAGTATTATTTTTTCTTTTCTTGCATGCAATACAATCCTTTGTTATGCAGGTGGTGCTGGACAAAAACAAGCCAAAAATCCAAACTGTTGTCAATAAGACTGATGCTATACAAAATGACTACAGAACTATGCAACTTGAAGTATTAGCTGGTAAAGACTCCCTTCATACAATGGTCACCGAGAACGGCCTTCGTTTTCAAGTTGATCTTGGGACAGTGTATGTTCTTATCCTCACCTAACCCATATTTTACATTCATTGATGTTGATAAGATTTTCTATATAGTTGTGTACCCGTGTCATTGTGATGGCTTAGCCTTAACGTTAATGATGAATTTCGAAAGAGGGAATTTTTGTGGTGGATACATATGCAGTCACCCAGCGATGAGGGATGAAATATTAAGTACAGTAACATAGTGGTTTTGGGACTTCAAAATAGGTCCATTTGAATGTTGCACAAATTATAATCTGGTCAAATATCGTTGTTAATATGGATTCTTATAAGAGCAGATAAGCTTATTTGGCCATCATGGGAGCAACTGCCCACACTCTATGAAAAAGAAAAAATCTTGGTTGTCGTGTGACTCCTGAAATCACCTAAAATTGAAAGATATAATTTATTTTCGTTTATAATTTGGGATTGTGCAAGGATTTCTTAATCCACTTTAACCAGTAGTCAATATAGTGACATGTTTGTAAAACTAAAAACAACTGTTATCACATAGCTTAAACAATCATGTGCCTTCACTACCTATGGCACCATCTGGCTTGGAAGCAGAGAAGTCCTGCCATAATATGGCGTGTTTTGGTTGCCACCCTTGAATACCTTGCCAAAAGTGGTATGACCAATGGATTTTGGTTCCCATCGGGATCTTTGCCAACAATATTTTTGTGTTACCAATGTGCAACAAGAAGCAGCATGCAGGCGAGACATTGGTGGCCGAAATGCTCGCAACAAATTGGCATTGCTGCACAACACTCCTTGCTGACGTGTAACATTCAAATTAGCTGCATTGGTTGCTTTTGTTATTCAATTTGCAAGCCGCAAAGAGTTCTAATTTGTCATCTCCATGTCTTATCAATGATCTGTATGAAACATTGTATTTATTAGAGTCAAATTTACAAAATAAAATCTCATTCGTCTATACTTAATGAAAAAGTAAATAATGACATGTGGGTATCATATGCGATAGACAGAAATTTAGCAAGCTTCGGCATGCGTAATACCCAACAGTAGTGGAACTGCCCTAGTGGCCCTAGTCGTGATTAAAAAATTATCAAGTATACCTGCTAATTTTTCAGCCCAGTGAGCTCAACGAATTCTCTGTCATAGTTCTTTTCCTTTGTTCATGAGCTAGTGGCCCTAGTTGTGCTGAGAAAAGAGTTCCGCAACTGATACCCAATGATTTTCTGGTGCAGCTATTGGAATTCTAGGTTAGCTACAGAGAGGCGGAGGCTCGTGGACAATATCTTTGGAAACTCTGATGTTGTTTGTAAGTTACAGCCTTGTTCTTTGTTTATTACTCCCTCCATCTTTTAATTGATGACGGCCATTAGCTCAAATTTGAGCTAACGGGCGTCATCAATACAAAAACGGAGGCAGTATTAGACGATCCTGTTGCTTGTAAAATCACGGCCCAAGATCTATTAGTATGTCTCGTAGCCTTATTCCTTTTGGCAATTATTGGTCCATTTCATTAGAACAGTATGACTAAGCAAATATTTTCACAAAACATTGTTTCGCTGTTTGAAGTTGAAAATTCGGAAATATGGAGTCTTCTATAATTACATGGTCTGAGGATCTACATTCTACCTATGGTGGCATGCCACTTCTTGACATAGTTTCTGTGCATATGAATGCCTTCTCTCATCGTTGTTAGTGCACCTTAAGTCCTGCCCCAATCTGCCTACATGCATATTCTTCGTCATGGCCAACTTATGCGAAACCCCAATGTGGAAGAAACTAGTCTACTTAAGGTGTCCTCTTATAATTACTTATAATATTTTGTAAAGTAACATATCGTGATGGTCTAAAAAGTGTATGTGTTAATAAAACAATTCTTGATTGTCTCAATCTGATGCAGGTGACATGTTCTCTGGGGTTGGTCCTTTAGCAATTTCAGCTGCAAAAAAGGTCCAATACGTCTATGCAAATGACATAAACCCTACAGCTGTGGAATACCTTGAGAGAAATATTGTCCTTAACAAACTTGAAAGGAAAATTGAGGTAATAACTTTTGAGATACACAGGAAAGAAGTAGCATTTCTATTTTTCAATATTTTATCTCCATGGTTTCTTCCTTGAAGTAGAAATACCATGACTAACTGAAATACTAGCAACATATCATCAATATTGCTGCTAGAAACACTTTAGTTGAAGATGTTATGTTTGTAAAAGGTGCTCCCTCCGGTTTTAAATATGACACCGTTGACTTTTTTTCGTTATTTTGACCATTTGTCTTATCTATAAATATTTGTGCAAATAGCTAAATGTACAAGTTAACCTTAAAGTGCTTTTGATGCTAGATCCAATGATATTAGTTTCACGTTAAGTAACTAATTACTGAGATACATATTGTTGGTCAAAGTTCAATGAAAAAGTCAACGGTGTCATATATTTAAAACCAGAGGGAGTATATGCAATTACAGTATTCCTAAAGCTGATGCTCGTGTGAAGATATATTTTGAAAGTAATCATCAACGGAGATATGCCATTGTAACCATCTTGTTTCTATGTTTTTCAATTTATTAAAATGTCGGATGATCAAATATGGTGTACTTGTGGTTGCCAACTTCCTGAAGCTGTTTTTGTTGAATAGGCCTTTAACATGGACGCTAGAAGGTTTATCAGTGCAATATATTCAAGCCAGGATGTGCGCCCAGTTACACAAATAGTAATGAATTTGCCCAATGATGCTGCAGAATTTTTAGGTGAGTATTCCCCGATTCCTTGGAAGTTTGACTGATTGGAACATAATACTTTGTTCCTCCTGAGTGTAACTTCCATTAAATATATGCAATGGAATGTATGCACGACTTCCTATGTCTCTGCCGTTGTTTCTTTACGTTTTCATGTTTTAGTGTAGTCTCGGAATTTAGATTTTAGAGAAATTCCTTTTTCTTGGCTTCATGGGAGAACTGCAGTCCCAAGATGACTTTCATGTATTATCATTACTGGATTTTGAAATCAAGAGGACATGTCGCAGTGTTGGCAATTCATTCGTCAAAATAGTTAACAATAATTTTTAATATTTTCCAGGTCCGAATGATTTTGAAAAATCTGCACCTACCCATCTCATATATAATTGCACCTGCATTTTTTTCCCAGATATATTCAGAGGAATTTTGCAGAACAGTCGATTGGGACTACATTATGTCATGCCAAAGATCCATGTGTATGGATTTTCCAAAGCAGAGGATCCTGAAAATGACTTCCATGAGGTAAGCACTGTATGACCACAACAACACTTTCCTTCTGTATTGAATTTTCCTTTTCTTTTGTAGGGTACTGAAGATCTTTTGTCCACATGACTTTTAGTTACTAATAATTCCTACTCGTAAATTGCAGAGGATAAATTTAGCATTATGTGAGCAAGTCAACAACATTGAAATGCACAGAGTTCGTCTTGTTGCCCCTGGGAAATGGATGCTATGTGCATCTTTTACCCTTCCAGAATCGGCTGCATTTGCAAAACTGAAAAACATTAACTATTGATTGTTTTAGTTTTTTCTACCGCAGTTGTTTTCCTTTTGTAAGCAGATTTGTTAGATGATGCATAGATCATTTCTAACCCTGGATCCAAAGTAGAAATCAAGCCATGGTTGCGGGCCGCTGCCATGTCATCATGGAAACTGTATAAGCGTGCTGCTTTCAAAGGCATTGTACTCACAGGGAGACATGTTAGACCTTGACCTATTTTTTAACAAAGTTTTGGAATAAAAAGGGAAAAATGTATTTTTTCTGCAGCTGTTTCAGAGTAAGTCATTAGCCTAAATAATCATTTGTGATCACGGCATGTGTAACTTGATGCCAGATACAGCTTTACTAGAGGCTCAAGTGGCTGAAGGCCATGTTGTGACTCTATCTACCTGCGTCAAGTTCAGCTGTTACATAATCAAAAAAAAAAAAAAAAGCTCAGCTGTTACTTGTTCTGTTTAGGAGTACTCCCTCTATTTTTTTTATTTATTGACATTAGGACAACAAAGTTAGTGTATATTATTTGCATTAACTAGGTTGTCTTAACGCCAACAAAATAAAACAAAGGGGGTATAAGGTTGAATCGTTAGGCACCCAAAAAAAAAAACGCCTTTCAATTTTCCCACAGTCTGCACACAAGTGCAGATGAAAGGATAAAGCTTTCATAAATGATAAATGTACTTTGATAGCGCTGCCGCAGAAGGCAAAATATGTAGCATGAAGTTCTTTATTAAGGAAGGGAAGAACAAAACCTATGATGCCAGCCACATCTCAATATGGATACGTTCTATTTTGATACAACGTTTACAGCATACAACAATCACACCAGCAATTTATGCAGCTGAATGCTTACTTGATAAAAGAGTATATGCTAAACATAGCACAATAATGTCCTAACCTTGAAACAATTCAAGTAGTGATCTAAAGAACTCTAGTATAGTCTAGCCATTTTTCTAGAAGTATGTTACATCTCCTGGAAAGAGGAGCATCATCCATGGGAAACCTGGACACCTTGCCCACCTACCTCAACCTTAAAGCAGCGAAAACCATGTGATGCGAGCTCTGCAGTGACTTTCTCCAGAATTATGCTGGATAATACTGGCATTGAGGTCAAGGAAAAATTTGTATTATCGCGAACATAGGAAACAAAAAGATGCAAACAGTAAAACTGCGTACGTGCAAGATAGAATCGAATAAAACGCGATAGAAGGAACAACGTAATGAAGTACTGCCATTGAATAAAACCACATAATAGAAAACTATTCAGTGACATACCTGTTAACTAAGTAGTGAATTTAAAAATGGGAATTTGGTGTTTTTACCCCTGGTTTTGAAGCCAATTGTGATTTTACCCCTCGTTTTTTAACTTTGCGATTTTACCTTAGTTTTTCAACTAAGGCAAAAACTTACCCCTGTGGTTGCGATTTTACCCCTTCATTGCTTCAAAACCAGGGGCAAAATCGCAACCATAGGGGTAAGTTTTTGCTTCAATTTGAAAAACCAGGGGTAAAATCGCAAAGTTGAAAAACGAGGAGTAAAATCGCAATTGAGATGCAAACCAGGGGTAAAAACACCAATGCCCCAAAAAATGGGAATTTGGTGTTTTTACCCCTGGTTTGAAGCCAATTGTGATCTTAACAATACAGACCTTAAACAAATTCAGTGATCCATAGAATATCTATGCATTGTAAGGTTAACTAACTCTTCTTACTCCATCCGATCTTTTTCTCTTGACATTCAGACAAAGCTTTTAGTTCACACTTGAACTGTGATTCTTGTCTGAACGTCATAAAAAGGATCGGATGGAGTATATATCTATAGGTCTAGTTCATAACTGTTCATCTAGATTAGATGGAGTTCAGTTTCTTCTTACATGAGTCATGAATAAATATTTCTAAGCAATTAGTATTTTGCATTTACTGAAAGGTCATTGTACCAAATGTTCATATCCTGTCAAATTCACCATCAGCAAGTATCAAGACAAGAAAATGCCTATGTCTGGAAAGGTTCTAGTTGAAGGACATCTAGTATTTATGTTATTATATAAAAGCCATGATGGAACCAATTGAATCAGGGTGTAAAGAGGATACAAGTTGGTATCAGAGTCAAAACGCAGCCTCCACCACCAGCACCAGTTAGCTTCGAGACCAGGTTATACTTCAAAGTTGTCCGTAACACGGTTTCTATAGAAGCATGGCTGACTCCCATGCACTGAAGCAAACCTTGGTTCATCTCCATAAGCTCAGCTAGTTTTTTCCTCCTTTGAGGTGATGGCTATTTCATCCTCAGCTGCTAACTCAACAATGCTCGAAAGTTCTTCACTGATAGAGTTCACTGCATTGAAGACAGAAGCCATAGCATCTGGATGCCTAGAGGCTCTTTCTGATACACCAGCAACCAAGGCTTTTGTGTTCCTACCAACTCTTGTATCAGTAATGAGCATTTCACTGCGTTCCTAGATTTAAGGTTTGTCAGTTCCCCCTTCTTGAACTTGATCATGCTTCCTAACATTCATACAACCGACTTAGTGAACCAATATGAATACTAAGAACTGACAACGAAGGAATTAAAGTTGTGATAAATAGCTTTGCAGAATGAGATGACTAAACTAGCAGTATATGTGAAAAGTTAAATGGACACCTAAAATACGGTGATATATGTGGTGGCATCAGGTTGCTATTGGTAGATCCATGATTTGGACACTTCTTTGACAACTTGCATCATTATAAACAATTCAGACTACGACTATAGCAATAGTGCGGTGCAATCATGAGTTCGAAAGCGTTCAGTAATCAGTATTACCAAGTTGAGAGGTAAGGGGTGAATGTAAATAGCATACCAAAAGTGCTGACGGCATTGTCGATGCCGGAAGGCTTGCCATGAATGATCTTCTCCCCTTGAACGCCCACTTGTTTACCAGCTCAAGATCTCCTTCTCAAACACCTCCCACTCCTTGGCTTGACTGCTTCCTCCAACAGCGACCGCGCCAGCCGCCGTCAACAGCGCCCCTGACATGGACACGCGAATGCTGCCGACGAGCCGAGTCCCGCACCCATGGCAGTCGAGCACACCACCACCTTCCCAGGTTTACCCCTGCCCAAGAGCCCAGCCAATCAAATCAATCGAATTCGAATGTGCTACTGGGAAGTGTCAGCATTTTCACAAGATTGCTTCGGGAAGAAGGATTCCAAACCCCAGGATGGAGGTGTAGAGGAAGAGGAAGGCGGAGAGGCCGGCGGAGAGCCAGATCTTGGCCTCGGGAATTTCGTGCTCCTCCAGAAGCTTGGCCATGGCGGCCAGCTCGTCCGGGAGCATTGCCTCGCGCCCTCGCCTCGCAGCCCTGCCCCAGCGCCTCGCGGAGGCGCGAGCACGGCCACGAGAAAGTGAGGCCCGAGTCTTTCAGGTCCAGCTCCACCGCGTCGGCGGCGCCACCTTCTCCTGCCAAGAACGAGCTGTAAGAAGAGCGGCGGGGAAT